>BLKR01000686.1:0-426670 GCA_011170035.1 Teleogryllus occipitalis | reverse complement strand
CGCCCGCCGCCCGCCGCCCGCCGCCCGCCGCCCGCCGCCCGCCGCCCGCCGCCCGCCGCCCGCCGCCCGCCGCCCGCCGCCCGCCGCCCGCCATCGTCGCTCGCCACCTGCCGCCCCCACTGCCCGCCGCCTACACCGCCCACCGCCCGCCGCCCGCCGCCCTGCCCATCTACGACCCATCTCTCGCTCATAGATGAGAAACCCATTGCCTACACCACTGTTCAACTGGCCAACATCCACCGGTCTGTGCCCGATGTTCGCCAATCGTTCAACGCCCATCGCTCACCTTCTACTACCCGCCACACACCATCAATCCATCCAATACACATTTACCACCCATCTCTCGCTCATATCCTATTTAAACACAGTGGCACCTCAAGGTCACGAGCTGGTAATTTTAAGCCGTAACAACGCACCCGATCGGGAGCTTTGTTACGACTTAAATGTTTGGAATTGGAGCTCCTGAATTGATGAGAATGTTTCCGTCTCCTTCCAGCTCGTGACCTTGAAGTGCCACTATGTTTAAATCGGAATATAGTGGGCTAACACGTTTTTCAACCGCCCAACATCCACTAGCCTGCATCCGTTGCTCGCCATTCATTCAACGTCCATCGCTTGACGCCCATCGCCCATCGCTTATCGCCCATCGCCCATCGCCCATCGTTCATCGCCCAACGCTCACCGTTTATCGTCCACTGCTCAGTGGCCATTGGTCATCGCCCTTTCGTCATCGACGCCAGCACGCCTAGCTGCTTCTCTGCCCTTCCACCAAGAATAAGGCGCGCGTTTTTAAGGCGCTCGGAGTTCTGCATCGTTCCAAATGCGTGATTAAACTGCCCAGTAGCAAGCACTGTTTGTATAACGTCGCCATCCCAAAAGGAAAACCCGCCTGACGGTTTGCAGAATATCACAGTTACTCGTACAATTAACAAAAAAATTGTTATCAGATAAACCTCTCTTCTTTGCAAATATATGCTTTGGAAGTAAGATGTTAGTGTTGATTAAGAAAAATGTTGGTTTGAAACTAGAATACAAAAACTTACTTTAATACAATACTTACTTTAAAAACTTGGCTTAGTACAAAATTGTACGAAATGTAGTGCCCTCGAAGGAGTTCATTATCATCTTGATTGACTCGTATTAATTTTCAAATAACTTCTTATCAGATAGTCCAAGTTGGTAAGATTATTTTTAATTATTCAATATAATTGCAGTGGTTTTTCTTTAAGAACATTAAATTTACTATAAAAAACGTAAAAAATTTAAATTCGATGGTAGTAAAACTGGCATGAAATATGTCAGTAGTTGTTCTCTATAGGCCCTCTTGACACTCTTATAAAAAAATCTTTCCCATTAATGAATGTTATTTCAATAACAGGTTTCACTAATTGACGTTACATGTAACCGGAAACGTTAAATACACAACCATACATTAGCTGGTATATGTTAATCCTTCAAAGGCTTCCTGTAGGTTGTGTATTACATCTTCGGCATAACTTGTGGAATAAAACAGAAACGACTGCAAAAAAAGAAACGGCCATTAAATAATTACATCAAGGAGAGAGCTAGTACGTACTAGTTTGAAGTGCTTTGTTAGCTGTCAGCCGTAGGAGAATAACATACAAATAAAGAAAACTTCGTGTAATAACACAGGCACCGCAAAAAAATTTAGTGACCGATAAACCCATCCCCATCAAATCAACAAAACCGTGACACGCGTCACCTCACACGCTAATACGACTTTCTCACTAGTTGAGACGCCGCCGAACAATGTTAACTAGCCATCATTACCATACAATGAGGAGCCGAGAGAAAACCGAAGAGCAACCAGCACCCGCCCAAGGCTCGCCTCTGGATTTCCGACCTACTCCATATTTCTTTTATCGATAGGCGCGCGCGCCGCGGCGGCGGTTAAGCGAGCGTGCAGTGGGCGGCGGCGGACGGCGGGCGGCGGGCGGCGGGCGGCGGGCGGCGGGCGGCGGGCGGCGGGCGGCGGGCGGCGGGCGGCGGGCGGCGGGCGGCGGGCGGCGGGCGGCGGAGGCGGAGGCGGAAGCGGTCCAGTGGGGCGATTTCTCGCCGCGCGAGCCGAACAAATGCGCCCCCTCCCGTCCCCCGCCCCCCTGGTGGGACCACCACAATTAATGTTCGCGTTCCTGGGAGCGTCCGACGCCCGCGGCCACGGCGCCTGCGCCCCAGGAAGATCCGGTTCCCCGCGCCGCTGATTCACGTGCATGCCGCCAGAGGCGCGTCCGCCGGAAACGGATTTGCCTGCTAGGGATGCAACTTAGATGTCGATGTTTTTAAAATGTTCATGTTTTTTTATAAATTCATCAAAGTTTTGAGATCGATTTATCGACACCGATGTTTTTTACTTTCTCGCTACCGCTCACGCCATTGAAAGTTATGGAATGCTGTGCGAAAAAAAAGAACGGTTAATTTTCAGCAGAAAAATCCTAATTTTAGGAAACTGGTATCGAAAAAGTGTATAAATCCAGATGCCTCATTTAGAAAAAAATCATATAACAGGTGGTGTCGCCAGAATCCGTGTTTTGTAGGTCCTTCGTACCGAAAAATCGAATGACAGCAAAACGTTAGTCTGTCTGTCCGTCAACAACGCTTGCGGTTAAGCCGTTTAGTCAATTGTCCCCAAAATTGATATTTCTCAATCGATATGGCTGATGTCGCGGTTCCATAAATTTGAAATTCATATTTTAGTTTTGAGAGGTACTTTACATGAAGGCCATGGGACATTATCAAAATTTTTAAAAAAATGGTTCAATGGTTTTTGATTAAATTTTGTTGTTGGATAGTGTAAAATACGTTTAAGCGAATGGTTTAGATGGCATGTTTGTTAAATACTATAATTTTTCGAAATTTGAAAAAAAATTTAAAAAAATTTCGGTGTCTTCCTACAACTACAATTTTGTAGATAGATATTTCCTCCTTAATGAAATCTGCTTCTTAAAGATAGATTTTGAAATAATTTCATGTACAATTTTTCGAAAGATTGAGTACTTTTTGCGTAATTTTGCGTGGAAGTACGGGTGACAGATTATATGGTGTTTTAGCACCACTACTTTTAATATCGATTTATCGACGCCGATGATTTTTTAACGTCATCATTAAGTCCATTTCGATCTGAGCCATTGTCCCTTTACTTTAACAAGCTATTAGGATTGTATAAGTTGATCTCTCAACCATTTTTGTTTCTTTCTTCTTCCCATAGGGACGTACTTCAGGCTCGCCACCCGCTCTGGGTTATTTTGTTGAACATCTGTTATTTTTAACATCGATGACTTTTACTACTAATTTTAACGTCAATGTTTCATTTCTGAAAGAGGAAATAAAATAATAACAGAAAAGGAGAGGAGGGTTAGCCGGAAGTTGATCTTCCTGCTAAGGTATCGACGTTTTCATATCATCCATGTTTTTATAAAATAATTTAAGAATTTAATATCGAATTTGAGATGCCGATTTTTTATCATTATCATCATCATCTTCAAGAACATTTGGGTTTAAACCATAGACCCTTTATGAAAAATATTTAGAATTTTGGCAATTGATCTCTCCACATTTTGCACGGGCGTCCTATATTTCTTCTTCCCACACGGCATTAATCTCAGAGATACTATTTGTTTTGTTTACCTGTTTCAAATTAAAGGAACGCAAAAACATTTCTTCTGTCTGGTGAAATATTGAATATAAGCATGATGTCAATATTTTACAGCAAATTGCAAAATAGTAAATCCAAGTCGTAGACAGACAAATTCTAAATAATATTGAGAATACAACGTATTAAGTTATTTATTTCTGTTTGTTTTTATTTTAAATTACTACATGGCGTGTCCGAAGTAAGCTGATATGTTACAGGGCGCCTCTGGCCCATGTGGCTAAGAGGAGAGAGATCGTTAGAAACTTGTGCAACTGTCCGCGTTCTTTGCTCGCCCCTTAATACTGTCCGCGTTCTTTGTTCAGAATGATCCTCATCACTGTTTTACAACGCGTTACAATCCTCGCTCGTAATGAACACACCAAGCTCCGCGAGAGATATTGTGTAAAACGGTTTGGAATTCAAGAGAACGTAACTAATTCAATAATTGGTGTGTCATATGAATATGGTTCCCAGGTATAATCACTTGTTTGGGGGATCAATGGGTGTAAAGAAGACGTCATTTTACGAAAATTTTTAATTCAATTATCAAAACTACTGATATACCTTGGAACTGAATTCAAAGTACACTCTAATTCCCGGAAATTTCCTTCTTATTGTTTATATTTTGAACAGCTAATACTTTCGCAAGCTGATTCTTTGGTTGCACCATGCCTTGAATTGCTGTAGCTACGCGTTGGCTTCTGACAGCAACAGATTCCCCTGCTCAGTGTACTACCCATGATCTTTATTTCTTACCAAACTTTTACGAATATAGTGCGACGTTCCTAATTTTTCATACTGGTTCCTTATTCCGCCACGAAGTACATCTTTGACCTACTTTTCTACATAGTCGCCACGTTCGCCAACACATGTCTGCCAGCGTGCTACAAGTTCCAATATGTCCTGTTCGTAGAAATCCGTTTAGTTGGAGTACAACCCTCATGGAAGAATGCACGCCACCTGGGGATATGGCTACGGTTCACTTAGTCGTCCCCACACACAGCACGCATGTTCCTGTAAATTTCATTAGGATTATGCCCTTTGGCTCTCCAATTTCGCACTACACTTCTCTGCTCTTCACAAGTTGACGACAATAACATGCGCGCCATTTTTGTTCCTTAGTTTAGGCTATACTCGTTACATCTGCACATGGAAACAAAATACCCATTATAGCACGATCTTCAAACTATCTCGTAATGCAATTTCATCATTCCAGTTGCAATGCCAGCGGAGAAAAAAATTATTGTGCCTTACTTTCCGAGATACCATCGTATTTTAAATTGTCTGCAATCACAATTGGCGTACACCGAAGCTATTTTGTTTCGTGAAACATTCAATAATTTAGAGATATTCAAAGCAAATATTTTGTTCAAATAAACAATGTCACCTTCATATAATCAATGATTAAGAACTTATTATTTTAATTCATTCAAATTTCTGTGCTAACTTAAGTGGTATTCATTTTCGATAGGATATAATTAATTGTACTTCCGATTTATTATAGTCTTTACATAGGTCAATTCATGTGTATTGTACCGGTCGGGTTGCACTCCCTTCTCGCTAATCCCTATATAATACTACAGAATCTCTTCTTTTTCGAACAATCAATAAGGCATGCAAGTATTTGAAATATGTCTCAAAAATTGATATGTTATTATAACAAATATTCATGTTATGAAAGTGAATGACATGAGAGATTTTCAATGTACATTAATGAACTCATTAACGCCCATTAATGCACGATTGTTTTGCATTTCTTTAGATGCAAATTACAATGAAGACCAAAGATAGAATTCAAAATATAAAATTATCAAAAAATAGATTGAGAAGAAATCTGAGTTCTAATTCATTTAAAACGTGAACATTAAGCTAATTTGGACAATAAATATGAAATAGTAACAAAAAAATAATAGTATTAATTCTATTACCTATTTTCGTAGGACTTTTTCTGCACAAATAACTGAGAATTATATTCACATGTCAATTTTTTTACCAGGATAAATTTTATTCATTTTCCATTCTAACTGCCCATCAGTTCAATTCTCAGGCTGTCGTAAATTAGGCAATATGAATGAGTGGAGGAGGGTTCATATCCTCCTTTCCCTACTTCCTAGAGTTCTGGGGAGAGAACTGAACCACTTATCTACTGCAGTCAGTAGGGTATACAATGAGGTGATGCAAGAACAGTTGCACAGCAGAAAGATGAACTGATATTCTAGCACGTAAGATTACGTTGTGTAAGTCCAATTTGCGTAGCTCTGCAGAGTATGTACTTCAGGGATGTGAGAACTGCCTGAGAACAGCGGAAGGCAATTTTGGTATATTTTCAATTGACTTGTACTGATAGTGTAGATATCGATAATGAACAGAAAATTCTCATGGGAACGTAAGAAATTCAGGCATTCATACACTCGCATTGCACGTAATGAGAACGGATTGTATTTAACGCAATACGATTATTTTGTGTAAAATACAACATCTTGGCGTAGCTACATTACCATATAAATTAGTTCCTTGCCCTCAGTATTTTATGATATGATTAAGGTTATATAATTTAAGTGTCTTGGTCGTGACCTTGCTCTAGCCTTCGAATTTTCAAATGCACCGTAATTGCTCTTCTTTACAATTTTTCAGCCCCATATTTCCATTTCACTGATAATTACTTTTACTTAAGTGACTCCTTGTTGATCCATTCGTTCTCACTCATTTGTAATTGTCTCCACTAAACGGAATCATACTGCATCACATGAACGTGCACCGTGATTAAAATAATAATTACATTCCAATTATATACTCTCGTAAAAGACAAATGAAAAACGGACCAACATTCCACCCACTCATTAAATCCGAAGGAGCACGTTAGCGCTAATGGAAAGAAACGTGTAACCGCTCAAGGGGACTCTCTCCACTTTGTTTCAACCCAGGCGTCAAAAGAAGACGACAAGAAAAACAAAGGCGGTAAAGACGTGGGGACGTGAGGCAAAGGAGAGGCGGTGCGTTCCGCCAGCATCAGGAACGCCAGACCCGGAAACGGCGTGGCGGCGGCGCCGGGCGGCGGAGTGGGGGCGGGGCGGAGAAGAGGGGTGGGGTGAACGACCCGCGCCCGCAGTGGGACAGGTGGTGCGGGGAGGGGGCGGTCCTTGACCTTGCTCTTGATGCCTGTGGCGGGCGCCGAGCCGGCCGGGCCGCGTGGCGCAGCCTCCTCCAGCACTTTCTCCCGCTCGCAGGGCAGGGGCGGTGGCTGGGGCTATGGCTGCCGCTGCTTTGCATGATGGGGCGGAGAATGCACATTACAGCTGCACCGCTGGTGACGTGCAAAATGCAATCGCATCGTGGCGTGGCGGGAATAATGAGGGGAATGATGCGCTAGCTCACCTACACATTAATAGAGTTTACTAAACATTATTTATTTGTAAATTACAATTTACTCATGTGTCATAGTTTTGCAGAAATATAAAGATATCGATTAATCAGTTTGTTTGAGTATTAATGAAATAAAATAATTTTGAAAAATCTAAGAAGTCTTTTAACAACATCGTCGCATTTTTAGAAAGAAGTACATTTCGTTTATCGTTACCCTTTAAGCTGATTTGATGCTTTATAGTTTTTATCCGATTTAAAAAGTATATTTATAAAAATTGTACCAAAACAAATTGACTACAAAATTAAAGACAGTTGACACAAATAAAATAGTATATAAAGTATTTCTGACAACACACTGCCAGTTATTGAACTATCTCATTTATTATTTTTCGTATTATCTTAGTACATAGATCCCCAATATGATTCCAATAGTTTTGTTTATTAATTCATTATAAACCTACATTTTCATAATTAGAATTTAAATGTACAATTACAAAGAAACAATAAAAGTATTGATTGATCATAAATTGAATACGAACATCATGACAATATGAACATACCGAGTTAATTATGTCCCCAAAACCTAAAACATAAATTAATAAGACAAGTTCATTTAAATGAAAAGTTAATTTATGATAATAAACTATTGGAGATTTCTCCAGAGAAAACATCTATGCCTGAAGATCTTACATGAAAGGTTTCGTTTTCTCTTTTCTGATATGTAGCATCTCTAGATCAACGGCAGTGCTCTGAAGTAACGAATCTATTTTCTCCTTAATCAATTCACCAATATATCATGCGACAATCAATTGCCTATTTTTAAATCGCTTTCTCTGTCTGGAGAAACACTTGTGACGCAGTTAAAAGTTGTGGAATGACTAGGATGACTGGTTATACGAGTTTACAAAAGTAACGCCATCATGAAACTGGTATCTGATATAAAGACAAATCAATTATTCCAACAATTACCTATTATGTTTGTGGTAATATTTTATTTTTTTGTCCATTAGAACTCAAACATTACCTACGTTTGCTTTTCATTGAACTATGCTACAATTAGTTCTTAATCGGATGGATAATATCCAAAACGTCTGTAGTGAATTTAACTTTGAAATAGCGGTTGGTGGCAATAAGTTTGAGGATAGGTCACGGGAAAGGAAGGAAAGATCGCGCGCGGACCGTGGCTCGTTTGTTAGGTTACTTCTCTATCATCTGCCTGGTGTTGATCGGAGAAACCACGGAAAACTAGCGATCAAAGCAGTAAGTCGCTAAAATTATCCTTCAGGCAGCGACTGAATTGGACCTAGCTATGTAGCTAATGTCGAAAGTCTGCACTCAAACCCTACGACTATTCGCTTAGGGATACAGTAGTGTATCCGCCGATGCTACGAGCACCTCAGCCGGTCGCGCGTGTTCATGCAGAGTATTTCTATTGCATTATATTTATAATGTATGAAGCTGCACGCAGTTTTCTACGCATGTAACGTGCGCTTCCATAAATGATTTATCATGCACAAAGCTTTGAAGCTCCCCCATCTAAACACTACATTATGGACGTATTCCCATTTTGTACGAAACATAGAAAACCTCTTCTTTGACATTCTTTGTCATGTAAACAGTCTAGAAAATGATTTACGATTTCTTTTATACTTTTTAACAAACAACGCTACAGCACGTGAGACAAAAATACATATGTATTAAACGAATCAGAAGTCTAAAGACTTCGAATAATTTTATCATTATCATAAATAATTTCTGTACAAAATTTAAAATAGTGTGTAACTGATTAAAGGAACATATTGTTGAAAATGAAAGGTATATTTCTTTTAATTTTTCCATAATCTACATAACTCATTTCACTGACCGTAAAATGGAGGCCCCGAGATTAATAAATAACACGTGTGCAAATCAACGTTCCACATACGGAGTAGTATTCCAAATAAAACGTACATCCGCAAGCAAACACCACCGCATTCCGCGCGCGAACCATTTCTTTGGAGCACCTTAAGCTGCTGCTCCCAAAAGGTACTCGCATTGGTCGAGCAACATCTCTACACAGCAAAAGACCCACGCAAATTATCACAAACAACACGCACGCCTACAATTTCCTCAACACGTGCTCCTTTTGTGAATCACCGCACTTCTACACACCGTATTTTACATGAGTTCACGCCCCATTTCTCCAAATGCTTTAGCTGTTTGTCAAAAGAAAACAAAAAAGTGCAACTAAAAACAAAAAGGAAACGAGACCCGCGTCCGGGGAGCATTGCGCCTGACGTAACGAGAGCGGGTGTGCGCTCCATCACTCAGCCGCGAGAGCGAGCGAGCGGGGTGTCCGGGAGATGGCGCCGCGACTTCCGGAGTCTCTGCCGCTCCCCGGCGGCGGCGGCGGCGGCGGCGGCCGCGGGGACGCAACCAGAGCAGTGGAGCAGCGTGGCCGGGGAAAGCCGCCTTCGCCGCCGCTCCGTTGCCCCACTGCCCCTCTTCCGGCGACGCGGCCTCCGCCGCCCCCGCGGCCCCCGCCGCCCCGGCGCTGCCGCCGGCCCCGCCCCCGCCCCCGCGCCGATTGCGTCACCGCGTTACCGCACCCGGTGCAGGACGCGTGGGGGAAGACATCGGAAGTCTGCGCGGCGCTGCAGCACGTGCTTCCGGATTCGCCGTCGGTGTTTTGACCTTGTGCCAGACGAGCGTGGGAGGCCCGTGCTGCATTGGAATGATGGCTGTTGAGTTGTTTGTGCGGTGCCGCTCTCGCTATCGGAAATCTCTTCGGTGCACCCTCGTGTCCTTTCGGATCCGACGTTGGCGCCTCCGAAGTTGTTGACGTTGTGTCGGGTGGGCGAAGAAGGCCTACGTTGTATATGAATTTGATCCGTTTCATTGTTTGTCCGATGCCGTCACCATTATCGGAAGTATCAGCGGCGAATCCTTATGTGCATCCGGGTTTGCCTGATGCTACCACTGTTGTTTAAATATTGTATGACTAGCGCGAAGAAGGTTCTATTGCATTTGAATTTGCTCCATTGAGTTGCTTGCGTGACGATCTGGGAGTCTGAGAGGAGACAGAAGCGGCTTAATAGTCTCGGTTTAAATAGTTGCGTGTAAGAATCCCTCCACGGACGCGGATGTTTTTTTGGGTCGTCGCTCGGTTTGGGATTTTCTAAATCACCCCGCATTCACTTCCCCTTCCTGTCGCTCCTCAAGCGCACTTACGTGAGGGTGAACATATGACGGCCAGCGGACACGTGGAGGATGCACAGACTACGGGTCTACGCATTAACGTGTCAGCCATCGTACCTCCCTAATCGTTAAAAAGGTTCCAAAAGTCGATATTGACCAATGTACTGCAGAATAAAGTGGGAGCAGGTTGCAAATGGTGTAAGGAGTAATGCATCATGCAGATAGGGAAGGCTGGGGTCTGTATCCCAAAATGCTAAAATGGTTGATATCGAATTCTAAGGGACGTGGGAAAAGCCTTACCTGGTAAACCGACCATGAAAGAAGCCCAATGATGACTAATTGTTTGTGCGTTGCCGCCACCGCCATCGAACGTGTCCGCGGAGCACCCTCGTGTGCTTCCTAATTCGCTGTTGGTGCTGTTAGGGAGTTTTAGTTCCACGCGTAAGATAGCGACTTTATAAACTAACAGCCACGTGACGGGTCATAATGCATTATCTTAGACCTAAGATACGACCTTATACCTTCATAAATAGTGCACGCCTGTAGAAGTCTATACGGACACCTTACAAACGGCAAAATGGCCGCCTAAAGTCGTGAAATGTAGAATTTTTCAAACTCTGATAAACCGATTCTCTTATGTGAGTCAGTTACAATTATTCCTTACCTACTCCACACAACTGGCAAGAATTAACGGAAAATGTTGGAAAGGTGACGAGTAAATTTGCGAAAAAGAAGTTGAAATCATATCTTCCAGTTAGCTTATGTCTTATGCCCATAATGAACGCTGTTTTAAGATATTTCCTACGTTCTCAAGAAAATCCAATTCAAAATTCCAGACAGCATACTCATCGCAGTGCACCACAAAATCTAGAACACCGAGCACAATATATATTTGTTACATTCTTCACTCGAATAATGATTTAAATGTCTCATCACTAGCCTACCCTCTTTGCAACTTCTTTGATCAACGCTTGAAATGCTTCTTTTATTATAATGTATAACGCAGAGTCGCTATTGCTAAAACTATCCTTAATGTTGTTCATTACGACCGTATAAAGTTGTTAGTTACGTGATCAATAAAGTTTAAGGATGTTTACGCCTGTTTTTCAACGCCTGGCGCTAAAACTTCCTATTGTTATAGCCAGTCACCGCGACGCAACTTCGTGTGCTCCTAGGTTATTTTAACCTAGTCGCAGAGGGAGGTCTGTGAGCACTTGAATTTACTAGGTTGAGTTGTTTGGCTTTTGCATCCACAATTGGGGAAAGTTTGGTTTCGTATTTTATCAGCATGGCTTCCTTAAAAAAACAGATACTAACGGAAATATCAGGCGACAAAAAGTTTACGTAGTAAGCAAAAGCAGCTCAATATTTTGGTGAAAGTTTCAAATAGAAAAGTAAATTTAGTTTTCCGTGACTATTTGCAAAACGTTTTATTTAGCGATAAAATGAAAGTCGTTGGGATTCTACCAGATTCGAAAGTAAGAATAGGAAATGTTTGGAAAAACTTCAGCAAAGATTCAGTAGAGATTACAGGAATAAATTAAAAGATTAATAGTTACAATTAATAATACGTAAACTGATTATTTGCATTAAATTATTAAAATATTTTCTGTAATTGCCTAAGAGATGACCTTCTGGTCAAACTGTTGGTAGGTGCGTAGAATTGAGAGTTCCGCTATTGCGAGCAGAGCATGCACAAAAATATTCGAGAATAAAACATATGCATACATTATGTGAGGTGTCACGGCTGTTATTGTCGAATTGGGATTGGGAAGAGATAATGAGCGAGGTGAGGCACACACCTTCTTGTCTTGCCTTTCAAGTATTCTTTATCGTTACAAGTCATTAAAACGATTCATTATAAACTCATAAAATGAATTCTTGAAAGTCTTTTACATACTATTTTATTCATTTTAATGTTTTATAATGTATGAGTATCTTAAATTAAGAAACAAGTGTTATCCACGTATTATATATATATATATATATATATATATATATATATATATATATATAAGACTCTATCAGAGCTGAAAAATCTGGCAGCTGAAAAGAGCTGGCAATCACTATCAGAGCTGAAAAATATACAAAAAAGTTTGTTTGTTCGTTAAGGACCATAATAGATGCGTAAGAAAATTGGGTCGTACGACTTTGCAGCGTCTGAGCGGAAAACGAGATTCTGTTGTTTTCTATCCAGACGCGGCAAGGAATGTGCGATCCAGTTTTTTAGGCATTTGTTATAGCCCTTAACATTCAAATAAATTTTTCTTTTGTGTGTAATTCTAATGATGATCGCTACTTGACTGAAAACATCTTAAGTCAATAAAATGTAGATACCTAAACATGGTACCTTGGTTTCGATCTACTGTAAACAAATCACTGTGCGAATAACATGGAAAGGTGTACGTAAAACAACCATGTACGTATTATTTACATTCCTTTAACGGCAAATAATGATGATCACGAAGCACAGTTAGTTTTGTCCCGCTACGGAATCAATACTGGCCACCGCGTCTTCGGAATTGCCCGCGATCTTCACCGTTATGTGCTTCCACATTCGCTATCGGTGCTGCTGTTTTGATCTTCTGCCAAGAATGGGCGCGTGGTTCATTAGAATTTGCTGGATAAAGAAGTGACAATACCGGCTAGAGTATCCAAGTTAAGACCGTGACCTTTTGGAAGAGAAAACCATACATGTATAACCTTTTCCCGATTATTGACTCTCATTGAGATGGTCTGAAAATTGTCTCTTGATTCTTTGAAGTCGTCATAATGAATACTATTTGGATAATCCAATTCCTGTAACAGGTTACATTGCTGTTCTCTTTCCTCTGCACTCTGCTAGGACACCCTTTCTTATTATTTGTAATTGTAAAAGAGTTACTTATTAATTTTGATTTTCATGTTCTCCCTCAGAGGATGCTACAACTATGATTTATCTCTAATTGCTGTATTATCTAGTCGATTCTGAGTCAATATGTAGTTGAGATAAAATGGAGAAAAAACTGTTTTGTTAAGCAAACAAACCAGACTCGTCAAACTATTTTATTTGCTTATAATAGCAATATATTGATGAATTCATTAATTCACATGTGATGAAAGTCAAATGAATTTTGTGTGCAGGTAACGTGATGTCTTTAACGTTAATTTCAAATATTATACTCTCTAGATAATACAAAAAACATATTCTTGAAACAAAAAGTGTAAGGGAATTTTCATTAGGTTAGCAAAAATAGTAAGTAAATAAAGATTTTTACATTATTTCTAATCCAGGAATTCTGCAAAAAAAGTGGAGAATATTGAACTTTCAATGAAATATTTTACTCATGTAAGACAAAATTTGGTTATTCTTGAACCGATAAATTCTCGATAAATTACTGTTGTTAGAAACAATAAATCTTAAAAAGATCTTATGACGTCCGAGTTTTAAGTAAAGGATCTATTTTTCGTGGACTTTTTCTCCATCACTAACAAGTGTATGTTAGCATGAACAACAATATTATTCCTTTCTGAAAATTTCCGCCAATCTTCACCTTTATAAGTTGGTACATGAGAACGAGAAAAGTAAGTGCACAGAGTAATTTACCTTCCCGGAAATCTCAACATAAACTTCGCGGAAAATGACACTGCAGGATTTTTAACTTCGTTCAAAAAACTCCAACCTCAATGTATCTCCTCACGAACGTAGGTGTAAGTAAGGCGTCATGAAGGGAAAAAAATAGATATTAACATTTTCCTGAATGTGAAAAAAGTGAAGAAATAATAAGATATTTTATCTTAATAAATATTCATCGTACACGCTTTTAGCGTTTAGAGGAAAAATTCCTTACCCTACGGGCAATACTATAAAACAATACACAATTACTAATGGTCACTCAGAAGTGTTACTGGGGAGGGGGCTTTACTTAATATTAATATTTACGACGTTCGTAATTGATATATTGAATGACTTCCATTAGTACACAAAAATTAGTAAACGCTACAATTTGAAAAGTATCATTCCCTTCGGAGGGTGCTGGCTGAGGTCGCTGGAGTCCTCTTCTTGGGAATGCCACTGTACTAATGGCATGCAGAAGAAAAAAAACTTATTTCTTGGGTCGCACTTTAAAATACTAATTCGAGTAAATCAAGAATACGTACATCAATCACTTGTTTACGATTAAGCTACAGTTCACTTTAAGCATCCACGTACTCGAAGTAATATTTCAAGGGAGATGAGCCAAATAAGATCGAGCTTTTTTTAGGAACATTCTTACGTCGAATGCTTGTCGAATCGTAATATACTTGTTTTTTTAATGTGGCATCTGTGTGTAGTATCTCGAAGATGGAATTCGGCACGACGTTTTGCGTATCTTAGTCCTGCCGCATGATGTCGCATGATCGTGACCGATCAAGCAGTTCTGTAGATCAAGCAATTCTAGCGGCAGGACTGAAAAGGACGCAAAAAGTCGTGCCGAATTTCATCTTGGAGATACTACCCACAGATGCCACGTTAGAAAAACCCAAGTAAAGAAGTGACTCCTTTGCAATTTCCATACCGCTCGGCGGATCGTTGAGCAGGGGAAAGGTAAGGGGAGGGAGAACAGGAAAAGGCTTTGGTGACATCCAGAGTATTTTGCGGGCTACAATGCCCTGCATCCTGCTCACTGGCGGTATGACTTAAAGAGCTCATATGTCCCAGTAATCAATGGCGCTGGGTCTGCAAGCCATGGCAAGCCTGCGGGCCGTCGCGCCTTACGGGGCGAGCGAAAGAACCAGTCCGGTTCGACCCCCTGGGGGTTCCGCGAAGCGTCCACAGGCCACGCTTTCTCCAGGAGGAGGAGGGGGCAACGGTCGGGGAGAACGCTGGAGGGGGAGAGGCCCCGCGCGACAGACCGGTGCTGCATTCCGGCGGCCGAGACGCGAAACTCGTGCTCCAGCCCAGCTGCATGTCCTGCGACGCTCCGAGAATGTTCAACGAGAGATTCAGGTTGCTTCTTGCTCGACTGGACTGTAATGTACTTGTATGACTTCTCGTTTGCGGAGATCTTGTCCGTTCCTTTCCTTGTGTTTTTTTCTCTTAAAGAAGACATCCGTGTTCATTACAGCAGTATTGATGAGGTTCATATGTGGAAGACGTATTCAGCCTTTATTAAAAAATAATATACAGTGACTCGACATTTCATGCCAAAATTCATAAAAGTCCGCTTGTCTCCCTTCAATACTGAAGGCATTGCAATGAAATTTCATTGAAAAATTAGAAAAAATAATCCGAATTTTTTTATCATAAACGAATATTACTTTTTTAATTGCACATCAAAAAGTATTCAAGATGCAAAATGCAAAATAGCAGTACCAAATTGAGGAATAACAATACAAAAAGGGAGTAACTTCTTTAGGTACAATCCACAACACGTTCTTGTGTTTAAGTTAAACACGTTCTAATTCATAGGTCTTAAGTAAAATCTGCATACGTGATTAGAAAATAGCAGATATGCCTCAGTGAAAAGATGTAAATGACGTACAATCCTTCGATAATTTCGAAAAGTACTTATCACTTGTGGGGGGCTTAAAATTTAAAAAATTCTGAGCAACAATGTTCAAGGTAATATTTTTATCAATTTTTATATATTAAGGGTAGTTCAAAGTTCTATTTTTATGTGCTTAACTCATTTCTTCTGTCCTATTTTCTCTAATCCAAATAGAACAATTTGTGGAGAGAACTCTTTAATTCTCTCGTCATATAATCATGAGAAATGCGTAGTGAGAAATTTCTCAGTACGTACATAAAGCTGAGATACGAAAGTAGATTGCATGGTTGCAAGATATGAAAATTGAGATAATCAAATGGACATCTCGCAATTTAGTACGAAGAACTCATTGTCAATTCTACAGCACAACAAAAATATAAGCGCAATGAAGTTGTGGTTCTATAATTAGTAGATGTTCATTGCAATAAGCATCTCTCTTCTTCAGAAGAAAGAGATTGCTTCACACTGGACAATTTGTACATGTAAATGACATTCTTCTTTGCTAGACTAAAAGAAACATCAGTAAATGAAGCCATTTTACTTGGTAAATGTTATTGCAGAAGTCCTCAAAGCATAGGTTATCTACGATTGGAAGTACGTTGACAAAAAAATGAAAATATTCGGAGAACTGAAAAACAGCATCTACAAATACTGCAATTGCGAAATAAGTTATAGAAGGGGATAATTAGGAATATAAAATACTTTAAATTTTCGCTAGACGCGTCATTTTAAGGAATGCAGTTAGTCACGCTGGGTTTACCAATCCCATAATATATATTTTTCTCAAGAATATTTAGCGCCAGAACATTATACGTATGTAATGAAAGATATCTATGATACGTTTACAGAGGAAATGTTAGGAAAATATTTAATAAGAAATTAATTTCAGTATGTGTATATATATATATATATATATATATATATATATATATATATATATATATATATATATATATTATATTATATATATATATATATATATATAAAACAAAAAGTCAAAAATTTTTCGGTGTTTTATTCTTTTTCTTTAGCATTGTTTACGAGTAAGAAGATTTGCAAAAAATGTTTGCATGTTAGAATAAACATGACATTTTTTGCAAACATATTTTGGGAGACAATTTTTTGTTTCCTTATTAAAGGACATAAATCTATTTCTCTGTGTACTCTATTGTTCCGAAGGAATTGTACTTTGATTTTCTGGTTTTCTATATTTAGTCCACATTTATTGAATTTCTCTTGGAAGACTAGTATTAGTGGAACTTCGTTGCATCTGCTGAAGTAATAAACTTCAATACAATTTCTTTGAGTCGATACTTTCATCGGTGTGAGTATTGTTTGCCATTTTATGAATAAATTACTCTCCTATTTTTCATCAATATTTTGCAGATGATAGAAAATCACTATCGGCCTCATGTAAATACGCCTTCGTTACTTCTAATGAAGTGTATTGAACTACAAGTGCATTGATCACGTTCGCAGACTTGTAAAAAAGTGGGTGTTCTCCACAACGTTATGGTTCTCAGATGTTGAATATTTCATGTGTCGCACAAAACGCAGAACATTTTGAAACGCTGCTTCCCCATTTGTGACTTTGCAAACGATCCAGAGTCAAAGCTACATAAAATAACGAAGGAACGTGAGTAACCACATCTGTCCTGTGTGTCCGTGTGCAGATGTCTCTGAGGCGCGTGCAGCTGCAGCTGGCGCTGCTGGGCGCGGCGTTGGCGTCCGCCGCGGCGCTGGCGGGGCCCGAGTACCCGCGCTACAAGCTGCGCGGGCCGCCGCCGCCGCCGCCCTCGTCCTACCTGCCCTACAAGGCCAAGTTCGGGCGGCCCCCGGGGCCTGGGGGCCTCCGCGGGCCGCCCCTGTCGCCGCACCACGCGTCGCCGCTGCTGCCGCACAACCACGTGCACCCGCACCTGCACGCGCACGGCCCGCCCCCGCCGCCCAGGGGCCCGCCCGCGCTGCGCGGCGCGCCCCCGCCGCTCAAGAGCGTGGGCGGGGTGGGCAAGGTGAGTAGCGGCGCCATCCCGCTCTCCATCGCCGCCGCCTCCCCGTGGGACGCCTTCCGCGCGCCCACGCACAAGGAGAAGTTCAGCCCCTCCCCGCTCGCCGACGCCTACGAGTACCAGGTGCGTTTATTCACACCACCTTTCTTTCATACACTCTACTTTTTTATTGCATTTATTTCTTTTATTTTATTTATTTATTTATTTATTTATTTATTTATTTATTTATTTATTTATTTATTTATTTATTTATTTATTTATTTATTTATTTATTTATTTATTTATTTATTTATTTATTTATTTATTTATTTATTTATTTATTTATTTTATTTCATTTATAATAGTATGTAATAATATAATTAATATCCCTTAAAGGGTTGGTCATTAAAGGAAGACCCTGTGCCTTGAGGTTTATTCAGACAAAAGTCCTTACTGATATAAACAAATGCATGTGCTCTAAATATTATCTTGTTGGATGCTTAGTTTTGTGGGTGTGTGCGTACAACGTTCCATTACTAGAAATAATTATTGTTCACAGTGTCTCAGACTAATATCTTACAAATGTTTAGGGCAAATAGGAAGTTGAAGATTAATCAGTATTCCCAATTAACCTTCAATTAAATTTCATTTAACGAATGTAGCATTTGCCCCTGATGATCGGCAACTCATTTTACAGTGGTGTTTTGCGGGCCACGTTCTAACGCAAAGAGATACTTACCCTATCTACCCAACACCAATGCATGATGAGTTGCGTAATAATCAGAGGCAAATCTGATACAAGTAACTGCGGTATATAAAAATTCCCATCACATGTTACTTGTCGGAAAGTGCTCTTCTTCGACCCCGTATATCTCCAAGAAATCTGTAACATTTATTCTGAGACATTCTGTAGAAATAAATACTTATTAACAGAACAGTTTGAAACTAGTGGAGCTAAAATAGCGCCTACTTTCTCGACCGTACTTTCACGTAAAATTACGCGAAAAGTATTCAAAGTTTCGAAAAAATATTCCTGACCTAATTTCAAAATCTATCTTTAAGGAGCAGATTTCATTAAGGCACAAAGTTTCTATATTCGTCATAGTTGTAGGAACGTAAGACTTGAACCATTCTCTTATTGGCCTTCACACTATACAACAGGAAATTTAATCAAAAGCCATGAAGCCTTTTTTTTAATTTGGAAAATGTCCCGGGAGCTTGAAGTAAAGTACCCGCGAAAATTAAAATATCGGTTTCAAATTCAAGAGGTCGTGACATCAGCTCGATCGATTGAAAAATATCAATTTTGGAGAAACTCGGCTCAATGGTTTAGCCACTAGCAACGTTCGCGGGCGGACCGACAGATCGACGTTTTGCCGTCATTCGATTTTCGATATCAACGACCCACATCACTAGGATTCCGACCACACCACGTGTTAGGGGATTTTTTTCTACATTTAGCAACTGGATTTATCAACTCTTTCGTTACCAGGGACCCATAATAAGAGTTTTTCAGCCAAACATTCGGCGTTTTTTCGCGCAGCATTACATAACTTTCTCTCTACTGTGTAAGAATTTAGAGATAGTAAAATATCGTAGTTGCCTTAACACTATTACTAAGAATTCCGAATAACTGCTGTTATGCATTTTGCCCTATCTGACAAAAAAGAAAGTGCCGCGTAGTAGCATCGAAGAAATCTCTCCTAGACTTGCAGTAGACTCGTAAAAGTTCTGAACATTCAGAATGCAGTCGGAGGAGTCTTCATTCAATTCAAAACATTCAAATGAAAAGTCGTTGAGATATATTTCATTGTTGAAAATAAGAAAAAATATTTAAATATTAAACTTTAACACCTATATTTCTTTTAGATTTCAATATTCTTAAATAGGTTTGTATTATGCCGCACTTATGGTACATTGATCACAAATGAAACGCTCTAGATCAAGGAAGTATACATGCATTACAAACACACACACACACACACACACACACACACACACACACATATATATATATATATATATATATATATATATATATATATATATATATATATATATATATATATATATATATATATCAAGATGTATCTCATCAATATTTTTTGTAATTAATTTAATTAAAATAAAAAACAAACGAAAGATCAGCGATAGTCATATAACACCCATATATGCCTTTCTAAATTTGCTCCAAAGATGCACTCACAGCTTCGAAAACCCTACTTTCTCTCAGACAACATTATTACACAAAAATTTCATTCAACTTTTATTTTGCTTCCTCGACACAGTTTCTCACACCTTTTCCCAATTTTCTGCATGATTTCATGCAATTTTACGATCAGTTTTCATGCTTTTTAAATCGTCAATTTAACACATCTTTTTTCTTTCTTTACGCCTCTCGCTTTCTCCGACACCACCTTCATTCGCATCATAATTAGCGGCACGCCCTCTTACGACCACTTGCGACCACGACGAGTTGACACTCGAGTTTTTCTTGCCGCAATTAAACATCAAATTAGGTTCCCTAAACGAGAGACGCCCGTAGTTCGCGAAGCAGCTGCGTATGGCGTGCGGCGCTCTCTCCGAGTGTCTCGGAGCAAAGCCGGCGTAACTGAAATTTCGGCAAATGAGGCGGCTGGGCGCGGCGGGTGACGGCAGGGGAGACGATGGAAGTTCGGTATGTGACCACGTGGAGCGTGCGCGTCGCTCTCTCCGAGCAACAGTTCGACAAGCTCTGCAGATGAGGCGGGCGACTTGGAAAGTCGTAAAAGTTAGCTGCGACTAACGAGGCGCGCGATTGTTTTATTGAGTAAACGCCGTGAATTCTCTCAGAAAAACGTTGCGTGAAATTGTTGGACTTTTTTAGTCTAAGGTTTATTGCTACTTATCTGTGCAGACAATTTTATAAGAAACCCCAAGGACAATTCTTTTCTGGATCACTAATTAAATGAAAAGAGTAAATCAAAATGGGAAGAAATAATAAGACTAACAACAATTAGTCATAACAACGTAAGAAAAGTAGTGTTATAGTAAAAACATTAGAAATTAATATTACAATTAAAAGAAAGCTTCATTTTCGGTACAGAAACAACTTGGGTCTTTTATTCACGTCACAAAGAACCGCTGAGAAACCGTACAAAAACACGATCAAGATGGGTTCGTCTCCCAGAAATAATTATCTGTTCCAACGTACTTTTTAAGAAATATAAACATAAAGAAAATAATTTATAAATGATACAGAAAGTAAGAGCAATAATACACATTCAATTGTTCATAAAATTACTCTATAGTATGTTAGAAAGTATATTTAGAGTAGGAATTCAAAATCCGCTCATTTACTTGTAACAAACAAAACGAATCATTCGCTCGTTTCACATACAATTGTTGAATAGCCTTCGATAAGAATATGCTTTTATCTGTTTACTCCCAAAAGATAATTATCAAGCAGAAAATATTTTACATCTCGAAAAAGTTGATATGAAAAGTAAATTAAATGGCATTTCGTACATAATATTTTCATTCGTACTTCAATCATATTTTTCTGTACATACAGTATTGAACAGTACCGTTGGCAAGCCTCCTTCTAATGTTCTATATATCGTGTTCGTCTCAATAAATGTTAATACTACATACAATTGATTTCACATTTTGAAATATAAAAATAAGTATAAACTATCTTTTAAATAAAGGCTACACATAAGTATTACATTTACTGAAATGTGTAATTTGTAATATTAAAAATGCCTTTTTTCTTTCTGCATATCTGCGTCTGTTCTTCTAAAACTTGGATTCTTTTAGAAAGAAATAAAATGATAAAATCGTTTAAAATTATAGTAATATTTTAAATGTTTCCGTATTGAAGATGGAAAAGAATTTTCTGACTCATAAAGCACTTTAAAAGTCACGAAATTTACCAAACACTACTTGAACGCTAGAAGAAACACAAATGTGACACGAACCATATTTCTCAAATTTCTCTGAGCGAAAGCAGTGAAAGCCAAACGCGAAAAGAAAGTGAGAATTCATTTTTAAGCTTCTTCATCAGAAGCGTGTAAAATCACGTTCATATCTCAAATTAATTACAATATGTACTAGTGGCCTGCAGCTTCAAAAATGC
Source organism: Teleogryllus occipitalis (assembly GCA_011170035.1). Lineage (NCBI taxonomy): Eukaryota > Metazoa > Arthropoda > Insecta > Orthoptera > Gryllidae > Teleogryllus > Teleogryllus occipitalis. The sequence continues at coordinate 404,863 of BLKR01000686.1, read as the reverse complement.
TACTAAACAAAAACACACAAAATGGTTTTCCGAAACGTAGTATGCATTGCTTAAGAGCAAGAAATACTTTCGTATACTACCTCTTTAAATTAAATATTTAATTTAATACAGTCCTCTCACTACAAACAAGATACACACTACAACACTTCTTCGACACCAAGAATGAATATAGAAACGTTACTGTTCCATAACGCAACTAATTCATATCCATAACGCGATAATGGCACGGCTCTTCTTTGGAGCCACGCTGTCGTATGACATCAACTGAGTCGTACTATGTATGAGTGATGCACCTGAATGTAACTATTCAGTCCGTACTCGCGTAAGAGAATAGACCGAATAACACAATCCAATAGTTGCATTTGTCAATCAAAATATAAACATTTTTATTGCTTGTGGATTTTGCCCGTTTTCATTGATTTCTAAAGAAACTGTAGACATATCTTACATAGTTTTCTTTAATTTCTGTGGGCACTGAAAATAAATTATGACATGGATTTGAGTAAACCCCGAGTGGGCGGATGTTCGGTTCCGTCACTCACGGCTAAACCACTTCCTGTGGACCAATCGAGACATATGAGGTGTCACTCGGCGCGTCTTGGTCTCTTGATGGGGATCTGATAATTTGTTTTCGGATTCGGCCAGAAGATTCAAAGAATTTCCAAAAACGTCTTTTTTGCGTGTTTAAGCGTTGCGATCTTAGTGAGTAAGCCAGGAATTAAACCAACGCCACCTAAATAGATCTATGTAGATGGCGTTGATTAAACTTCAGTACCCAATGGCATTTTTCGCTCAGTACGCCATAATGTTCTTTCTCAAAGTTGGCAACACTGATGTTGACACATTTAAGTGAACAAATGAAGTTAATTTGAACAAGGGAATCGCGCGATATATTTAATTTTAACTTTTATCCGTATCCTATTATCACGTTTTAAAAAATGACTTTTCAAAAACCTACGTACAGTATTGCTTTGGAACTTATAAAATTTGAAGAACTTCAAGTGAATACAGAGAAAAGAAAACTTGAATAATGTTATAGCATGTTATTTTGTTCGACTTCTCACTTTTACGATCCTAAGTGTGCAAATATCGATTTTCAAATGAACGTGTCCCAGAACTTATTCTTATTAAACTTAACACCTTATTCACATAAACATACAAAACAGTCATCTTTTAATGTTTTTATAGATGTTTATACAAAACCATTAATAGAGAAATTGCAGTAGTAAACGTGAACACAAAGTAGACTGAGCTTTAATCTCTTCAAAAATTAGGGAAAAAAATATGGAAGTGTTAAGCAAATCAGGGGAAGAATCAAATGTAGTTGCAGAAGATTTTGTGACAAAATTTTTAGAACTAATTGAGAATGAACTTATTTTAGGATTAGAGAATAACCCAAAAGAACAGCTTACAGGTGAATTATTGTGCATATTAACAAAAAATGGTAAAAAAGTGTAGCTGTACCAACCTCGAATTATTCGCATAAATACTATTTTTACGGCGATTATAATTTTGATTTTGCAATATTATCAGTTCATATCTCGTATGGAGGTATCATACAAGACCATTGGATGTTGGAAATTTTTGAAGGGGAGTATAACATTATCAGCTACTTCGATTCATTGGTTAGTCCAAATGTAAGAACATATTTGAAGAAAGCTAGGGATGAAATAAATGAAGTATTGATTTTTTTTCGAGCTTTTGTGAATCTAACGTAACCATAGACACTTAGTACTACAGACACACTTAACCAGAGACTGCTCAGTTTTCTATTTCTGTGCGCACTGGAAATTAGTAATGTAGAATATCCAAAATTGCTATTAAAGATTTATTCCTAACTTACAACAAAAAGTTCTGAAGTGATAAAATAAAAATATATTTATTTTAGGGTTGTTAAATTTTATTATCTACTGTTTTACTAAACATTTAAGGTATGTAGTATTTAAATTAAATACTTATGAACTAAAATGTCAGGCATACGAATATATTAATATATTTTTACTGTGATAGATTTACGCAATTTTATTTGTCAGATACATCATATTATGAACATACACACATACGAATGTAAATTCATATTTAACTCCATTCTTCATTTGAACTTTCCTTTAGGTAATTATAAAGTAATAACAAGAGTGAAAATAAATATTCTTAAATATTATGTAATTTGAGGTAATGTTTCGCATTTATGCAATTAAATAAACAAATACATAACATTTATGGAGAACCTCAGCTCTAAAGGCACGAGCGTTTCGAATATAAACTTCCAAAAATTAAGATAGTTTAATAAAATTATGACAATTTAAGGTATTGTATTTGTGTAGTCAGAAAAATAAAAAATATATTTTGATTGAACCCTTTTTCTGAAAATGGTACGTTCAATGTTTCGATTCTATGGGATTGTAAACTACTTGTTGTGTTGCAGCTGTCGAAACCCAGCCTGCAAGGGCCGAAGCCGGTGGTGACGGCGCCTCTGGTGATCGCGGACGACGACAAGGGCCCCATCCACACCATCCCCGCGCCCAACCTCAGCCTGGGCGACAAGCCGCGCACGGCGCCGCCCCCACCGCCCCCGCCGCCGCCCTCGCACCTGCAGAGCGCGTCGAGCGCGTCCACGGTGTACGGCAAGCCCGGGGCGGCGCTGCCCCTCTTCCCGGCGGCCGCCTCCCCCGGCGGCGACCTCTACTCGCACGAGCTGCTCGCGGCCGCCTTCGGAGGCGCCGGGGCAGCTGCCGGCCTGGGCGGCGGCCTGGGCGGGGGCCTCACCTACGGCCTGGGCTCCGGCGGCCTGCCCGCGGGCTTCCACGGCGGCCACCTCACCGGCGGCCTGTCCCCCGCCTCCGTCGGGCCCGGCCCGCAGCAGGGCTACGAAGTGCACGAGCCCAGCAACGACCAGGCGGGCTACACCCTGGACGGCCAGAATGCCTATTACGCGCCCGATCCGGACCCCAGCCTGCCCACCGCCAAGGTGCGTACTCGGCTCGTTCAGAGAGAGCGGTTCACACGTCACACCAAAGCCGGGGACTCGGGATTTTGACCATAAGACGCACTAATGCCAGATTTGACGTACTTTGCACACACCAACTCTTGAACCGATTGAGACTACGAAACGTCTACAGCTGCGAGCATTCTCAGATTCCAGGAAACAGCACATTTTTCGACCGTCACTTCATTATGAAATATATTTTATTAAAATTCAGAAAAAAGTGTAAGTCATAAAAGTGAGTAAATTAATATTTTGAATTATACATTTTTGGGCAATAGTCGAAATATTTTTGCTATATTTGCTGGGCTATAATGTTATGTTTCTGCGCGTTTTTCAATTTGCAATGATAGAAATATAGCGCCCCAAGTCCTTGCCCTTCCGATCCATTTAAACAAGCAAGAATATCCGTCACTAACGACAAGCTTTTAACGTATGAGTGTGTATAGTGTGCATACAATTACATTCCCAACATTTTTATCATATCAGAAGTCACACTTGTGACACAATACTATCAGAAATACATCCACGTTATAGCGAATCAATGAGAAAGTTCAGAAAGCATGCCTTTATGTGTTCCTAGGGAAACTAGTGGAGCAAATTAAGATGGTTTAGTGCTGCCTTACGTCTAATGAATGTTTAAATACTGAAATTATGTAAAAGTCATAGATTGAGACCAGAATGACGTGCAATTCAAGGATAATAGAATAGAGGAGTAATTAGGTTCTTTGCTGTGTCTGATCGGGAAGCAAATGGCTCTATTCAGAGCGAACGTGACTTGACAGACTGCAGTAAAAAACTAACTTTAGAGGACGATATAAGACATTCATTTCATGCGAGAAAACATTACTTTCAAATACAATTTTCACCGAACTCAATCATGAAAGTTTTTAGAAAATTGAAAATTTTCATATATTTTTTTACTATAATTCTACATAATGTGCCATGACAGTACTCGTTGTACCATTGAGAAACTGCCTTTTTAAGGTAACGATGTTGTTTTTAACTCTAAAATTATCTTCTAAATTATCGTAGAATTTAGGACATTTTGATTGCCAAAATATGTATACCGCAACAAAGTTGTTGAGCAACGAGTAACCAGAACAACGGAAAGTATATTTATGATGATATGTGATCAAAAACAGATATACTGATAAATGAACACTGCACTTTCTGGATTTATCAGCATATATCTGTATATGATTAAAATAAATTAAAAATTATTCAAATAATCTTAGTTAAGTCTTGCTTTTTTGGAACCAAATTTTTACAATGATCAGATAGAAATATAATCATTTTTTTTGTATAAAAATACACACAAGAAATATGATATATTTGAATATAATTTTAAGAAATATGTCAAAAACTCAAGCTTTTAGAAGCAATACTAAATCCAGTGATTAAAAAATATTTTGAGATAAATGCTATCAAAACAATGGAGCTTTAACCATAGATTTACATTATTCATGTAACTGAGACTTGACCTTAATGGACAAAAAATGTCCTTTTTCGCACAGAAAAGTGTGCATTTGTAATATGTAAAACATCTTAATAAAGATGTAAATATCCTATAGACGATATATTATTTAATTACTTTTCAAAGGGTTCATCTTTGTGTTATAATATTTAGAGCGCAAACACTTTCTCGACAAGACTTTTCCAACAAATAATAGGTAATGCAAAGAAAGTACAACTGTCATACTTCGATAACTCACGTCACTATGACAGCTGCCGTATATACAATTATAGTATTTTCTATCGCATTCCATGATAACAAGACAAATCTAATTTCTACTTTCACACATGTCCTCGGAAATGAAAATGCCATTACATTCAATCACATAATTGTTTTACTATTCAGCAACCCAGCGCTATTCTTTTTATAGCATTATCAGTTAATTATGTTTCGGTAATCTGATATACTTGTCTCACTTTGCTCTTTCTCGCTCCTCTGCATTTGAAGCACTCTTCCAGAAGCTCTTGCACTCATTAGCATCGGTCGGAATCAGTTTAAATCCCCTTTCGCCAATTTACACTCTTCTTTACACACGCATCCATACGCGTATGAGACTCATGGATTTGCATTTTACGCCCTGCATCCATCTTCGAGGAGAATACTACCTTTACCTACTTGTATTTACTGACACATGCTCATTATGGCTTATACACGCTATACTACATCCGCTTCCTGCCACGACTTAACGTCTCCTGCGACCTTCTGCCATTATCCGTGCAGTTCCTTCACACTTCCTTCTACATCCAAATGCAAACTTAATGGTCATCATTTCTAACAATTGCTCACTCTGAAGTCCTTGCTCATGCCATAGACTCGTCGTTCCATATTCCTATTATTATCCAGCCGCTAAGAAATAACCTTCATATATCAGTATGTGGTATTCATCCCATTTTTAAAATAATGATAAATGTTCATTGATATATCAAAAAATCGTCACAATATAATTCGAAGTACTTGATAATATAAATATATATTTTAATTTTATCACGTTCTTAATAATACGACATGAGGAAATCATGAGTAATCTTTAGGAATGTTCAACATAATAAAATATTAATGAAAATAAGTACTTTCTATTTTCACCCTGTTTTTACTTTATCTTACACGCGAGACAGTTGGAGTGAATAACCTCGACCTTTTTTCTGCAAACATATAATCTGAAGATAATAATGCTAGAGGCGTGATAATACGATGAGCGCTTGCAATGCCATTAGATTAGATATTTAAGAGGAAGGATATTTTTCTTGAAATTGGCACTAATTTCGAACCATAAATGTATCAACAAATCTTGAAATACTTTAAAAATATCATTTTTCACCTTTGGGCTTTGTTTCAAGGAACTCTCGAGCACTTTAATATTCATATTGGTATTCATCACTTTAATACCAATATAAATATTGGTAACATTAATATAATAATATTACCAATATTCCACGATACATTTTTGTCAGAGAGGCACCTAAGGGGGGTTCTTGGGGTTCCCCCACTACCACCGCCACGAGACGCCGGCCACACGTGTAGGTTTTAGAACAAATACAGGTTTTAGTAATTTTGAATAGCCATGAGTAAGAAGCGAGTTTTAATGAAATGTCATTTTTTTCTTTCCATTTTAGAACAATGCCTTTCAGTATAGACATTAATTTTATCTTGTAACAAAAGGAAATTACCCATTTTTATATGACATTTCTTGCATTTTTGTCGAATTCGACTAATAAGTTATTTTTTACCTTTTTGCGTCATTTTTAAATATTTTTTGCTGATTTCATCGAAAATAATAAGATTTTAATTTTATTTGCTTCAAATAATGTTTGCGAGATGCAAAAAATGTGCTTCACATACTTCGTGAGTAGCCTTTTTGACGTCTTCGCTCAGAAATTTTAATGTCAGCCGTTGTGAGTATGTAATCTAACTTCCTGTGACGCCTATCAGTGTCATGGTCGGTTCGGTCGATTTCGCAATATCTATAAACAGATTTCCTGGTAAAGTACAACTTCCAAACCAAAAGTTTGCAACCTGAGATCACTTGAACAGAATGAAGAAGCCTGGGTTAACAAGGAACAATAATTGTTCATCTGTAGAGGTTTTGATACAAATTTTTGTCATTTTTCATTTCCTTTTAGGACATTTTAAAAACATTTAAGAAAATTTTATTGGTTATTTTTGGCGATGTTTTAGATCATCAAAATACGCCCCCTAGTTATAAGAGTCATTCAGTATCTCTCTTGAATTCGATATAATCAATAAATTACAAAAGAAAAATTAATTTAAATTCAGCATAATTAAAAATGTGTAAATAGGCTGGATGCTTCTACAGCCCCTCCACTACAAAAAGTTGTGGTTGCCCCACTGACGTCTGTAATATGTCCCTTTCACAAATACCAGTACCCTAACAAACGGGCCGCGGGCCGCGCGCGATCTTTCCTTCCTCTTCTGTGTCCTATCCTCACCACTTACACACACACCTTCTCTACTCTAACATGCACTACACTACCACACATGCCGGGAGACCGGTCGGGAGATTACAGCTTGTCTGGGACGGTGCTCCGCGGGTGGGAGATACCTGGTTGGTGGCGGGGGGAACCCGTTAGCCGACGGAAGGTCGTCGCCGGATCTTGCCATCCAGCGGGGAAAGATAATCGCCACCTCCCGAGGAAAAACATACACTACAATTACGGGACTAACGACCTACGCTGTTGACGCGCCCGGAATCACTAACTACCAACCTCTAACATACACCATCACAACAATTGTTCATTTGCCGGTCATCCACCCACGCCCCATAAGCAGCCTTTTCCGCAAAAACCCTGTTCCACCGAAGAAACGTCCCGCGTAGCGCCGCGGGCAGAATAAAACAAAGGGCATTGTGCACGCGGTGGCTGCGCCGTGGGCGTCATCGCGGGGTGGGTGCGACTGCAAAGAAAGTCCGGCGGCGGCGGCGGCGGCGGCGGCGGCGGCGGTGCAGAGGCGGCGGCCACGCGCCCGAGGCGCGGCGGCGGCGGCGGCGGCGGCGGCGGCGGCGGCGGCGGGCGTCCCCGATCCGAGCGGGGCGCATGTGGGGCGGGCGGGCGCGCGGCGTGGCGAGATAACACGCACGCCCTCACCCCTCCCCTCCCGTCCCCGCCGCCTCCCTCGCTCGCTCCGCTGCGGGCGAGGCACGCATCCGCGGCGGCGGCGGCGCGAGGCACGTCAGGGAGACGGATCGCACATCGGGAATACCCGCGGGGGTTGTATGAGGCCTCAGAAATTCAAGGTCGTCTTTCATGAAAAACGGGCTTTGTGCAAACGTTACGGCCATTTGTTCTGCGAGGTTTTAAGGATCAGATGAAATGTTTTAAAATACACAGATCAGGAAGATTAAGACTATCCTCATTCAGATTTACGTTTCAAATACATACATAAGAATATTTAATGTATGGATTCCGAACAATTGGTTGAGAAAACATAAGAAACATTAACTGTTGTTTACAAATCAGTTTATTCTCCAAGAAACATGATAGTTCCATACATCTATGTCGTATTTGGCAATGTCGAATATACATTATTAAAATTGATATTGACGTATTAATTTAAATTATTCTGCAAGAATCTGCATTAAACAAAAACTGATGTCAAAACAATATGTTGCCAATTGCTAACAACTTACGTATGTGATAATGATGGCGATGGTGTATGAAATTTAAAATTGTACGGGAATTGGGATGGAAATAAGACGTAACTCACTGTCACATTTCAAATTAGATTTTGGATAAATAGATTGGGTTAGTATTAAGAAATTAATAAAATGATTAAGAACTGTCAAGTCTGCTCTAGAAAAAGTGATTAGTGTTCGGATAAACCAAATTTCCGAATTTAAAAAATATTCGATTTATTCACACAATATTAATTTTCATGAAATACCATTCTGGAATGCAAAGGATCATTGCAATATGTAGAACAAGTAAATAAATTGATATTTTATGGACGCAGGAATATATTTATCTACATTGGAATAAGTCCTTTGCAGACATCGAGGTTTCTGATAGTTTCTTGCAAATGCTTATAATGCATAATCGAATTCAATAATAATATGTACATCATTAAAGATATCTTGGAATATTGATAATAGCTCATCACAAGTTTTTAAATAGTTTGACTATTATGATATAATATAATAGAGAATAAATCTCTCAAAACATTTTTAAAAGTTATGAAGCTAATTAAAAAAGAAATGTATCACAAATGTGCTTTCCGTGAGTAGAGGAGCCTAATTTATATTATCTGAGTGCATCAAAACATACTGCGCCGATAGCAAATGCTCTTTACAAATGAAGTACTCCTTATCTCGATGTAACTTCATCGACGGCAGAAAAGAAGCACAAAATATTCTCGAGAACGAATTCCACATCTCCGAAATTTCTAAAGAAACGTCGGGGCCGGCCTAGTTCAAACACCGCGCCGGTTGAGATCGTTACGATCCGCCGAATTTCCCATCACTAAATCACCAAATTTCTCCTTCTCGTCCTTACCCTGGAGCCTTGTCCCTCCCCACGCTCACGATTAGTGCCGGACGAAAGAGCGCTTTATGTGCGAATGGCCCGCGGCCTGCACGCGCCTCAGCGGTGAGAACGCAATCCCACGCACCGTCCCACGTCAGCTGGGATCGTCGCTTACTCGTGCGTTAAAGTCTCCGGCCAGTCGACGCTGCATACACACGCCCTTCCCTTATTGAAAGTGAAATTTTGATGGTCCAACAGTTTGTACGTTTTCTTTTTTCGAATGAAGTTTAAAGTGCGTGGTGTCGAATAAAAAAGAATTGCGGCAGAGTACAGAAAGCCCAAGAAAAAAGTTTGGCAATTATTTTCTTTAAACTGAACTCTCAATCTCCGTGTTATTCAAGGTATATCTTCATTAGGAGAGACAATGAGAAGATGGATATGCTGAGAATATTCGCAATCAGTCCTGTGGATATCCTGAGCATAAGAAATCACAGTTATAACTTTTTAAAGAAAAATATTGGCAACTTACAGAATGTTTAGGGAGGAAATGCCGAAATTTCGAAAATACGATCTCTCGGTATATCCAAGGAGTTGATCAGACAAAATATGCTTAAAATTGTCTTAAGAGCTTCTTTTCAAAGTTTCGACGTTTCCTCCCTAGACACTCTTTTTTGAAGATCTAGTTCAACATCACTTTGTTTCTCCAATTGCACAACTGTTCTCTATACCACGAATAATAAAATAAGATTTTAATGTGATTATGGACAGGCGTAATTTTAAGAGAATGCCGAAGTTTCCACGAAGCGATTACTTACGTTGATACTTTCTATTTTTGTGTAAACATATGATAATCGATTGAAGCATTAAGCTATCACTAAGCACACAGTAAGGTTCTAATAATAAAAGTCATGAAGGATGAAATAGTAATTCATTTACTAAACAAATATATTTAAAAATACACTTGTGTCAGTCTATGACCCCCATTACTGTGTGACTTTTAAGAGTTCCAGTTCACATAAACTTTATAAAATTTCTGTCAGATATCTAGTAATTGATACATGACGTTTTGAAGAAAATATTTAAAGCATGAGAATTCTAATACGTGTACAATTTGGTTAGCTAACAGTAATATATTACAAATCGATTTTATCATAGTTAAGTTATAATTGACATCGAAAAAAGAAAAGATGTACTTGAATGTTATGTCAACAATAACAAAAGGGAATATTATTTAACCAGAAAAATATTCAAGACTATTGGAAACGGTTCCTTGAGGATAACATTTAGGTACATTACGTTTATTGTACTTTACCAAGAAATTATGAAAGAAAGAAGATTAAAACAGTTATGAACAGCCTCTCAACGTTTTATCCTCCTGAAGGTCGTGTACCTTTAGTGTTTTACTTAATCTCATCATTTACCTCATTTTACCAGCGCTGTTTTCCTCGTCTCGTCATTTCTTGAAGTGAATCGAAGTGACAATGGCGAAACTTTCTCCATTCAAAATGAGCGAGGTATTTGAGGAGAGAGTGACTCATATTTTATTCATATGAAAAAATAAGTGAAATATATTAGGAGTCGATTTCTTTCAGAGGTCCATGGTAAATGTAATTAAACACTATTAACGGAAAACGATTATTTTAATTTCGTCTTCACGTTGATAGTAACATCGTGTCTATGTTTACGCAACATTGCATCAGTTGTAAATCTTTATAATTTCCTTGATGTATTGCTCCACTATTTCTGAGTTACTGTACTACTTCTGAATTCAGGCAATTGGTTTTTAAAGTACAGATCTTCAAGTTTAAAATATTTGGAAAATATATTTATCAATATTATCCTTGCTATTCTATCGAGTACATAAAAAAAGCTTTCACAAGATATCAAAAGCGTTAAATATTTATCTGAAAATGAAGCGAATGTGATATTAATGTTACTAATTCACTAATAAATGTATTAGTAAAAATCCAACGACACTAGTAAAAATACACGAAAACTATATTATTCGATAGGTTCGTAAGGTTAAGTTAAGATAACTTTGTTTCCGGATTAGACTCATTTGATTCTTTAAATTAAAACAAATGCACACTTGACTGATTAACGATGATATCCAATTGCCAATAAACTTTCAGGAATTTTAAATGAAAACTTTTTCTCAATGGTCCATCTTGTAAAACGAGCAAAATTCTAAAATTGTTCCAGAGTTATTATAAAACGAAACATATTATGGAAACGTATGTTTCAATTTCAACACATTTGTTTTACTAATAAGCACCTTAAATTTAGTACAAACGAATGAATGCTGATGAATGCACGATAACATTGCTAAATAAATGAGACCCAGGAACAAATACACTAGACTGAACGGACGACTGTACTGACGAAACAAAGTAGCAAATGAACCAACAGAGAAAATCGACTAACTAGCTTCAGGTCTGACGGACGACCGATAACGTCCAAACTGAGATAAAGAACAAAACAATCGACAGACAATAAGTGTCCGATTGCACCAGCCGCTTTGAGTGATTGCGTTTTTTGAAGCAGACTGACGAACTAAGTGAAACAATTAACGAATTTACAAACGACCAATCAAACAAACTAACGAGCTTGTAGACCAGATAAACAGAATGTTGTCAAGACAGTGATGACTTAACAACCAAAGGATTCAGTTAACGAATTAACTAATAAGCGACTAACTAACCACTGAGCAAACAAACTAACAAGCTTCTGAACCACAGGACAACCTCTTAACGAACAAACCTAGATCTACGAAGCGAGCGAAAAGACTATCAAACGAACAATCGCGAGGGCTTTGAGCGAGCACGTTTTTGCAGACGATTGATAAATTAACAATCAATGAATACAATTAACCAATTAATAAACAACCGACCAGACCTATTAACTAGTCTATCGGCTAACAGACGATTGCGTTGTCGAACAAACTCAGAATGGGTGAACGCCCGAGCGCACAGCTCACTACCAAGCGAGTGTGTTAGTGGAACGATGTGACGAATCAAATCAAGTAAACTAACAAATCGTCGAGCAAACCAACTAACAAGAACTCTGGATGACAAATTAGCTGGGCGACTTCAAAACGACCAAACTAAGTTACGAATTCCTTGTTGACTGAAGCACTAACGAATTAACAAACGCAGTACTTGCCAAGCGAGTGCGTTTGACTCGCAATCTAACAAATTAACAATCAAGCAAATCAAATAACAAACTAACAAATCCGAATAGCTGACCTAACAAACCAACTAACGAGCTTTTAAACTCTGGTCGACTGAAGAAAGGAACGAATCCTAAGAGAACTACACGCCCAAGCGCACTATAACAAACCTACCATCCCCTATTCCACTGCGATAGTAAAGTGACGAATTAAACGAACAAAATTACGAACTAAGATACTGACTATTGACGAAAATAACTAATAATCTTCTGAAGTAAGGACTACTGAAAAACGACTAAACTAATGAACGAACCCCAAGCCGACTGAACTCACGAGCGCTCTAACGCATTAATACCTGTAACCGCACCATCTGTCAAGCTAATACAATTGCGGAGCGGACTGACGAATTAACAATCAAGTAAAATAAATAACGAACTAACTAATGGACTAACCTTCGAGCAAAACATTTAACAAGCTTCAGGGCTCTGAACGACGAGAATAAGCAACCAAATTACGACCAAAGTAATGAACGCCCAAAACCACCTAGACGCCCGCCCGCACTAACTCACTAACAAACTCCCACCCGCTACGTGGATACAATTGCGGAACGATTTGACGAATTTACAGTCAATAAAACAAAATAACGAGCTAACAAATGGACTAACCATCAAACAAACGAATTAACGACCTTCTGGACTCTGAACGACGAAAATAAGCGGACGACCGAATTATTAAAGAACGCTCCAAGAGCCGCCTGAACGGCCGACTGCACTAACTCAATAACAAACGCCCATCCACTTGCCGAGCGTATACAATTGTGAAGCGGACTGACGAATTAACAATGAAGCAAACAAAATAACGAACTAACAAATGGACTAACCATCGAAAAAAACAATATTCGAGCTTCTGGACTCTGAACGACGAGAATAAGCGGACGACCGAATGACGACCAAACTAATGAACGTTCCAAGCCGCCTCAACAGCCGACCACACTAACTCACTAACAAACGCCCGCCCGCCAAGCGGATACAATTGCGGAGCGATGTGACGAATTAACAGGCGAGCAAACAAAATATCAAACTAACAAATGGACTAACCATCGAACAAACCAATTAACGAGCTTTTCGACTCTGAACGACGAGAATAAGCGGACGACCGATTAACGACCGAATGACGACCAAACTAATGAACGCCCCAAGAGCCGCCTGAACGCGCGACCGCACTAACTCACTAACAAACGCCGTTCCGAGCGAGTGCGTAACGCGCGCTGGTGGCAGGTGCCGGCGACGGTGGACCCGCAGTCGTTCCCCAGCAACGCGCGGCCGCCGCCCGAGCTCCTGCAGCTGAGCGCGGACCTGGCGGCGGCGGCGGCGGCGGGCGGCGCGGCGGGGGCGGGGCTCACGTCGCAGGACCTGCTGCAGCTGCTGAGCGCGGCGCACGCGCCCGGCCACGCCCACCACCTCCACGGCCCCGCCCACGCGCCCGCCTTCCACCCGCACGCCGAGGCCGCCGCCCTGCTGCTCTCGCAGCCGCAGCTGCACTCCTTCAATTACCAGGTGCGCGCGGCAACGCCTTCGCCTCTCCACCGGCGGCGGGCGGGCGGGTTGGGCCGCGAGGCAAGCGATGCGCACACTTACCATCTCCATTCATGCCAAACACCTCTCGAGATTACGAACTGAGTTGATTTTCAACCTCAACCGAAATGAGTGTACAAACGTTTTCTCTCGAAAATGTGAACAAGAATATTTAATATTAGTCGTAATGTCACATTCATTGGATTTCGTTTCCAGATTTTAGTGAGCCGAAAAAAATGAAGAATTGGAAAAATATGAAAATAACAGTATGGTTATGAAATACGCTCAAAAACGTTTGCTACATTCATTCGTAATGCATATGTCTACAAAGATCATAAACAATATTAACAGCAAGTTTTACATTATACAATCAGCACAGCAACAGTCTGCAAATTGGTGGTATTTTATTTATATCTCTATCAGAGTGTCTAAGTTTCTTCCCTATTGCTATATCTAACGAATCGAAATTAAATTTAATTAAATGTACGAGTTCTAACATATATTATCTGAATAACTACATTTCAAATATCTATCGATCAGATAATCATTAGTTTAACGATGTAAACAATCGAATTGAAAAAAAACAACATTCCAGTTATCAATATACTCGATCTGTTCCATAAGCTTTTGTAGAATCGGTAAATTGTCACTCAAGATGAGCAATAATTGCTTGACTCTCACGCCTTTCCTTTTGCAGGAGCAGTACCCGAACGCCCTGGCGCGCGAGTACGAAACGCTGCTGTCGGACGAAGAGGGCGCGGGCTCGGACCCGATTCCCGCGCGCGCGCCGCCGCGCAAGCAGTCCGAGTCGGCGCTGAACGCACTCTCCAAGCCGGCGCCCACGGCCGCCACTCTACCAGCTCCTCAGCCCTCGCCCGCGTCCCTCTTCTACACCACGCTGCCCAGCCGGCAGGCGGCCGAGGCGCTCGCCTCGCTCGCCAACAGCGGCGCGCAGGCGGCGGCGGCAGCGGCGGCGGCGGCCGCGGCCGCCATCAAGCCCGAGTCCCAGACCCCGCCGGCCCCGCCCGCCAACCACCAGCCACAGCACCAAAAGCAACATCAGCAGCAGCAACAGCAGCAACAACAGCAGCAGCAACAACAGCAGCAGCAGCAAAAACAGCAGCAGCAGCAACAGCAGCAACAACAACAGCAGTCACAGCAGTCACATCAGTCACAGCAGTCACAGCAGCAACAACAACAGCAGCAAAAGGAGCAGCACCAGAAGGAGCAGCACGCCAAGCAACGGCAACAGCAAGAGGAGCAGCGCCAGCAACAGCAGGAGGAACAACGCCGCCAGGAGAAACAGGACGAGCAGCGCCGCCAACAGCAGATCGAAGAGCAACGCCGCCAGCAGCAGATAGAGGAACAACGCCGCCAGCAGCAGGTAGACGAACAGCGCCGCCGACAACAAGAAGAGGCCAAGCGCCAACAACAGCAAGAAGAAGAGAAGCGCCGCAAGCAACAACAAGAGGAGCAGCGACGCCAGCTACTCCAGGAGCAAGCCCAACAGCGCCAACAACAAGAGCAGCTGCAACACCGCCTCCAGCAACAGCTGGAGAAATACGAACAGCACCGGCAACAGCAACAGGAGCGACTCCAGCAACAACAGCAGAGGCAACAGCAGCAACAAGCGCAGAGGCAACGAACGCCGCCTTCTCCGCCGCAGGCAGCAGCGCCGGGTCCAGAACAAGGAGACGTGCAGGTCGAGTACGAGTACGAAGACGAGCCCCAGGAGGACAGCTTCGACCCGGAGGCGGCGGCGGAGGACGCGGAGGCGGCGGCGGCCATGGAGGCGGCGGTGGCGGCGGCGGGCAGCAGCCGCGGGCAGACCTTCGGCGCGAGGATTCGCCCCAAGAGGCACGTCGCCTACGCGCCGTCTTCATGAGCTCCTGGTTGGCGCTAATTTATTCTTTCGTCTGTCTGTATCGATTTAAGGTTCGAATAGTCGTATTTAATTCGTATTTATTCTCCGCTGGTCGATTAGGGCGGATTTGGAGCCTTTGGGGGCATTCATCCTCGGTTGTTTTTCGAGCGCGTTGGAAGACGCCGCAGATCTCAGGGCGGTTGGAAATTTGCTAGAAGAAAAATTAAGTTGTCTCTGATGGTTCAAATGGAATGAATACATTGTTTCTTTCGAAACTCGAATCGAAAATTATTCGCGTGAGATTAATTTATACGTTCTAGTAATATGCACTAGTTCTTTAATTATTTTTTAACCACTTCTTGATTGTTCATTTCTCAGTACGTATACATGGAAGTTCAGAGATGAACAATTAAGAACGCGTCCAATGACGTAAGAAAAATTGACACTTGAAAGGAACTTTTTCTTAAAACTCCTTGAGAAGTGTCAGAAGTGAAAAATGTGATTCCTGAGAACCTTAGAACTGTAGCTAATAAGAGTATGGTAGAAACATTTCAAAGTGCACTGATATGTAATTTTTACAAAAAAGAAAAGAAGAAAAATATAATTAAAAATGAAACAGCAGTGATGTTTGAGTGTCTGTCTTACATCTGTAAATATGTTGAAAATAAACATATACTCTTTTCCGTTTTACTTCTTTTTTCCCTGCCTACATCTACTATGAAAAGAAAAACATGACATTTAAGGTGCGTGTTAAGAGTGGTAAAAGAAACATTAGCACAAATACGAAATTCTTTACGAACTCAGATGAAAGACAAAAATATGTTATTTTTGTACAAAATAAATTATATATATTAACAAAACTTCCTTCCAAAGTGTTACTACAACCAAAAGATAATTTTGAGATAATGAATTAACGGCAGGATGTAAAATGACAGAAGGTTAATGGTCTAAGGGTTTCAAATGCTTATTAACAAAACTAGCTAGAATATCGAATCTAGAAACTTTATAATTGAAACAATACATTTTTATGTATATGAAGTAGAAAACATTACATTATTACCCTTTCAACAAAATAAAAAGGTAAGTCAACAAATATAACTGCACACAGTTTTTATAATTTATTAGAACTGTACAAAATGTGCAACGAAATCATTTTTCAATACATTCGTCCGGTTTTTCAATGGATTTTGTGCATCATACCTCATTTTCCCTCCACTTTCAGAAAAAAACAACGAAAAACGGTAGAGTAAGCAAACTAGATATGTATCGTTTTGTGCATTTCTTGATCAAAGGTGAATCGACGATCTCTAAACCCATCCAACTTCACAAAGTGGATATTTTGATAAGTTCAAACGATTTGGTTGGCGGTATACGTACGTGCATTCATATGCAACCAAAGAACATCTTCCAGCCGACTTCGGCATTCCCATACACAGAATCATATGTTTGACATAATCATTGTTTTATTAGGGGAAAACACCCAGAAAGAACTTTTCTTTGATCTCCTAAAACCATGAATAAATTAATTATCCAACGTTTTTCTCTTCACAAATTAGGTCAATCAGATAGTCATTTTCTTAGAATTCTGTCTTGACACTCAAAATATTTAGAGCACTTCATAGAGTTACCTTCACGACAATGATAATAATAAATTGATAATATTAATAAAAAAGACCAAATACATGAAAAGATACGATAGGTGTAGTAACCTCCACTGATAGGTCTGTAACGCCTTCGAAATCCCAAACACACGTTTCAAGGGGTACGGACTCTCACCAAAACTGGCGACGTCTGTTGGACTTTCTAACTGATCGCACGATAGCAGTAAACAAACGGGATTATTGTTACATGGGATTGGGAGAAAAAAAGAGTGTCTACTTGTAGATGTTTCTGTGCCGTACGATCAAAACGTCGTAACCAATGAGGCAGAGAAACGTTTTAAATACAAGAGTTTGGAAATCGAGATCATCCAAATGTAAAGCATCAAAGCATAGGAAGTCCCGTTAGTTAACCGAGCTCTGGGATTTGTTCATCAAAATGTGTGCGAAAACTCGACTAAACTCCCAGATCATTTAAAATATCAGGAAGAGCAAGACATTGCTTTATTTAGAACAACCCATATTTTGTGCAAAGTATTGTAGAGGCACCGACAGTCCCTACATCTGCTCCTTAGGAAGCTGGTTGCAACCTGGAGTAAATTTATATTCAACTGACTCATAAAATCTTCAGTCGCGAAGTAGGGTAATAATAATAATAATAATAATAATAATAATAATAATAATAATAATAATAATAATAGCAATAATAATAAACAAAAAAATTATATATTCAGAACTTTGCCACTGAAAAGACAATTGAAACAAGGAAAACAAATAAGTAAATGAAAAAATTCTATGACAAATATGCAGATGGTTTCCCACATTATCAATAGTCAATAGCTGGTTAATTCGAATCACGACATGAACTTGCTCAATGTTGGCATCAGTAGTGGATAGGGCTGGCGTTCTGCTCTTTTCTGGCCGCGATTCTTCGACGACTCTTGAACAGTTTTTCCACTCGTAAAGACATGGACATGATAAAAAAATTGCATCCATATTGTATTGATAGCCGACTATGAATTTTAGCGTCTGATGTACATTCAAACTGGAAATAAAGATTATGAAACTGTTGTTCTTTGGTACAGACGGAAAGTTGGTTACTTGGCAGCTGCACAAAACAAACTAAGGTGATTACGCTGAGTTAGAAGAACGCTGCCATCTAACTGCTGGCAACCGCCCAGAACCGAAAAGTGCAAATACTTATTGACTTACCCTCATACAAAGTAACAATTCATTGCGATTAAATAGAAATAAACTACAAGTCACACTTTCTTCAACGAAAATAAACACCTTTAACTTTACAAAAGAATTTATTAGACCATTAATGTATGAAGTAGAGACAAACGAAATGAAGCTTTTGCAAAGTAAAGGAATATAAAAATAGATGCAGTACTACTAACGATTTATTTGGTCATCAAATGCTTCATACCATTCGGAAACGAATGAAACTGGAACATTTCCAAACTTGACCTAAAAATGAAAATAAACTTTCTACTAAGAATGCAAATAAGTAAGTTACTTTAAACTCTAAACATCAATATCAATCGATTATTACGTGCAAATAAAAGTCAGGAATTTATTAAGATATTCGCAGCAAGAGATCTCCAGATTTACCTTCTTGTTTTATCATTATTAACGCTACATTAGTATCTTATTGAAAACTTCTTCTCAGGGTGCTGCTTATCTACATAAGACACAAGAAAAATCTTGTGTTTATGATTATTTCAATGTACTAAGAAACGAATAAGTAATAAAATATAAACTAAGTGATACTGATAAATAAGCATATAATAGTTATTCGTACAAAACGTAATTTCAGTGTCTGAATGAAAGGAAGATAATATAAATTCAAGTTGCAAGATATTAGAATACATAAAACTTTAACATAAATATTTAGAACATGTGATCTTATCTACAATTGAAGCGTTACAAACAAAATCAGTCAAAAACATAATGGCTGCAATGGGTGTGCACTAGAGTTCTAGTCTCTAGCCCTTTCAACTGCCGCGAAAGGCATGGAATTCATTTTGTATAAATTTTCTATAGAGTAAATAAATTTCTATCACCGTGTGTAAGAAACAAAACGAATTGCACGTCATACGCAGTTTTTTAACTGTTTTTTTGACGTAAAATAAATAAATAAATAAATAAAAGTAATCTCTCTCTGAATTAGAAAAGATGAAAAGGCCCTCGTATCCCATCTAATCATTAATCATTTTATTTAATTTAGAGATGAATGTGTTGAGTTTATCTACCACGAAATTGTAAAGACATTTTCTTTAAGATTCGGAAGGCCAAATGTTACATATTTTCAGCTAGTAGTCAACATTTCAACACAAGTATAACCCTAGAAGAAGAAAAATCATAGATCTGATTTCGATGAAATATTTTGTTAATATTTTTACGTATAAAAGATTGGTGATTTTTTAAAAAAGTTTTGGCTCTATTAACCACAGAATGTTTAAAATTGGATAGAGTTTGGTGTTAGATAATTCACAAGGAAAAAGTTACGTTTTACGGGAAAGTTCCACTTAGGATGTATCACGACTGGAAAATTGCCTTGCCAGAAATAAAGACATTAAAATCCTTCAAGCTTTACATATATTAACAAACTGTAATATAGTTATATCATAAATTCTTTCCTTTAACCATGCACTGCCCTCTTGAAGGTTTACAAATCAACTAGAAATTCTGTCAAAAACCCCTTTATGATGTGACCTGTCAGATGAATGTATTATGCCAATATTCCAAAACCACAAAAGAGATGCTCACGTGAATGATGATAGAAAGTCAATTGCGAAGGAAGAGCAGAATGATAAATAGGGGAAACGGAGGTAGCATGTAGAAACTATTGCGACCCCATTCTCTTCATCATATATGATCACCTACTGACCGAACCAGGATTCTAAGGGTACAATGTTCTAAGAGTATTCGTCTGTACGAGACATCAGTCTTCAAATTACTGCGTACATTCAACTTGAAATGAAAGCAGAAAGATTAAAAACATTGCCTAAGAGCAATGTTTAATATTATACAAGATTAATACGACATGAGAGAGATGATTGTAAAAGAAACTTCACATTCCTATTGCATTAGTCATGTTACATTCATCTTTGACCGAAACTATCAGTAACACATTTCGCCCATTTCTTCTGAAATGTTCCTGGTTCCTCCCACAATTTCCTGCTGACGTTTGTGGTATGTTATCTTGATCGGAAGTTTTCCACAGGTCTTGTCATGTTCACAAACTAACGAAACAAAAGTGTCTTGGTCCATGATGAATAACTGTGTTTGCCAAATTCAGTTAATATTGTTCCGCCGCATTGTAACTTCATGTGTTAATATTCAACTTTTCAGACTCAGAATTGCGCTCTGGAATAAATTTACAAAGTTGTTTAAACGAGCGTGTTCATGAATTCAAACTAGGATGCATTCTGACCACTCCCTTCGTCGAGGAAGAACACTAAGATCCGTAGAAAAACACAGACATTCCACCCCTCCTCTTTTTAGCAAAACTGTGGTCGTGCGGAGGCTTCAATTTTTTACTTTCTCGCTACAGAGTAGAGAGAAAGTTACGTAATGCTGTGCGAAAAAACGGCGAATTTTTGGCTGAAAAACTTATTACAGCACCCTCGTAACGAAAAAGTGGATAAATTCAGTTGCTAAATTTAGAAAACATTCCTCTATCACATGTAGCCATAATCCCTTTTGTGGGTCTCTGATACCGAAAAGTCGAATGACGGCAAAAGTCTATCCATCTGTCTGTCCGTCTGTCTGTCCGTCTGTCTGTCCGTCTGTCTGTCCGTCTGTCTGTCTGTCCGTCTGTCTGTCCGTCTGTCTGTCCGTCTGTCTGTCCGTCTGTCTGTCCGTCTGTCTGTCCGTCTGTCTGTCCGTCTGTGAACAACGCTAGCGAACAAATCGTTCAACCAATTTTCTAGAAAATTGATATTTCCCCATCGATCTCGATGATGTCGCGGTCTCTTGAATATGAAAACGGTATTTTAATTTTGAGGGGTACATTCATGATGCCCCTGGAACATTTTCTAAATTTTCAAAACAATTGCTTCATCGTTTTTGATTAAATTTTGTTGTTGAATAGTGTGAGGGATTTTCAAGAGAATGTGTAGGTCTCACGTTCGTTGAAATCTCCGAAATCTCAAAATTTTTTGAAAACTGCGAAAGCTCAAATTTTTTGCTAACTCTTTCTACATTTAAAATATTAAAGATGGAGATTTTTTATTAATAAAATCTGTTTCTTAAAGATAGGTTTAGAAATAAAGTCTTACGCAATTTTTCAAAAATTTCAGTACTTCTCGCATAATTTTGCGTGAAAATACGAGCGCGAAAGTAGGTGCTGTTTTAGCACCACTAATTCCGCTTAAAACACACATTAAAGAACTGACATTGTTAATAAAAAATCGCAAACAAACAACCGATGGGTCGCTAGAAGTCCCAGTGGACGGCCGAGTGGCGCCTAGCCGAGTGGCTGTGTTGCTGTTTTAGGACCACTAGTTTCGCTTAAAAACTCACATTAAAGATCTGACATCGTTAATAAAAAATTAATGAATGAATGAATGAATGCCTTATTTTATGTGGCGACACTCAGGCCATGAGGACTGCTGTTGCGTCTGACCACGCAAATTTTGTTACGCTCCTTTCACCTACTAGGGATGAAAGAAAGTAATACTTAGGCAATTTTAATTTAGCTCAGAGACTTCATTTAGTCTTCAGGATCTTTTACATGCAGTAAATCTACTAACATGGGACAGCCGGCTTTACTTCCCCTCCGAAGGAAGGCGTACGAAGAATTTTTTCGGCCTTAAATATAATAAAAATAAAAATATAATAATAATAAAAATGGCAAAGAAACAACTGACGGGTCGTTAGAAGTCCCAGTGGACGGCCGAGTGGCACCGAGGCCGAGTGAGTGTGTTGCTGTTTTGGGACCACTAGTTTCGCTTAAAAACTCACATTAAAGATTTGGCATCGTTAATAAAAATTCGCACACAAACAACCGACGGGTCGTTAGAAGTCCCAGTGGACGGCCGAATGGCGCCTTGCCGAGTGGGCGTGTCGCTGTTTTAGCACTACTAGTTTCGCCTAAAACTCACATTAAAGATCTGACATCGTTAATAAAAATTCGCACACAAACAACGGACGGGTCGTTAGAAGTCCCAGTGGACGGCCGAGTGGCGCCGAGGCCGAGTAGGCGTGTTGCTGTTTTGGGACCACTAGTTTCGCTTAAAAAATCACATTAAAGATCTGACATCGTCAATAAAAAATGGCAAACAAACAACGGACGGGTCGTTAGAAGTCCCAGTGGACGGCCGAGTGGCGCCGAGGCCGAGTAGGCGTATTGCGACGGGGGCGGTGGCTCCGTGTCCCCCGAAGCATCCCCTGCATCCCCACACGCGAACGGCGCGACGCGGCGCGGGGCGGCGCCCAAGGACATTATCCTCTCGCGGCGGCGGGGGCGGCGGCGCGTGGCGCGCGCGTGCGCGGGGCGGCGCCGCTGGTCCATCACCGTCCCACATCTGCCGCCGCCCCCACCCCACCCCCGCGTGTCCCGCCGCCGCCGCCGCCGCCAAAGGAGCTGCCGCCGTGGCCGCCGCCATGCTTTCGCGGTGCAGGGCCTTCGCGTGACTACGGCGCGTCGGCTGCTTCGGCCCCTTTCACTGCAATCGGACTGCGCGCTCTCCAACCTCCCCTCGCCCCCGTGCTCGATTTCAACCAACTGGCGAGCGTACACCCTCAAATGCTTACTTAAATTAATTACTTGAAGTTTGGCTTACCGCCCCGCATTTGATTATTTATTACAAGCATTTCATTAGTAACTCTTTCTTCGTTTTGTCCAGCAATTTCGTGTACGTGGTTGAACCTCTATTACTTGGGACAATGGCATAAAAGGCACAATGGCAAAAAGAAACCTAATACCCCCAGATAAACTCAATATTTTTATTTGTTCAAATGTGATAATTTTTTGTGGTTAGGCGGAAGAGCAGGCCTAATGGCCTCAGTCTCGCCGCTAATAGAAACATTATTATTATTATTATTATTATTATTATTATTATTATTATTATTATTATTATTATTATTATTATTATTATTATTATTATTATTATTATTATTAAAAAGGTTAAAAATAAATTTATTAAAAAAAGCGCATACAGTATAATTTACAGCAATGCAGTTTCAACGTAGTAGTATATTAAATTATTTTTATCAATTGACAATGTTTATCAACTATATGATATATTGTGACAAAATTTTATTTGCTGAAGGAAACGCTTGTTTCTCTTATTACGCTGTTTCTCGTATTAAACTGATCACGGATAATAGGACTCCGCGGTGCTAATCCAGTTAATATAGTTAACCTCCCGGGTAATGTCGATTCACAATTGTATCTTTCGAGTCATTCTGGAATCAGAATAACTCTAATGAAGCAGGCCTCGATGACCAATCTTGACAGAGCGCGTAGCTTCCAGCACCCTTGCGGTTCTAAGGGCGAGGACACGAATGCCACCTTCCACATGGATTGATTGATTGATTTTTCGTGTTTCCGGACGCCTCAACTGGTTTGGTCATTAGTCCCCTTAGTGTAATGCATGTTTTTCTCGGGAGATGGAGATGGTCTTCCCCTGCTAGGGTCCCAACCGGTCTCCCGGAATATGTGGTAGTGTAGTGTATGATAGTGTAAGTGTGTGTGTGTAAGGGGGTGAGAATAGGACAAGGAAAAGGAAGGAAAGATCCCGCGGTCCGTGGCCTCAACATGGATGTTGCGCTGTGTCTTTCATGTGTGATGAGTCACGAGTCCCTAGATTAGAGTACGCAAGTGTTAATTTCATTGGGGAGTACAGGGTAACCGACCTTGTTTAGAAAAACCGTAACAAATTAACATTTTGGACGAATCGTTAAGCACTGCAGATTCTTTAGATGTCCAAAGAGCAATATAATTAAAAATGTGTGTAATTTACACTTATTCAAAAACGAAATGAACTTTAGAAACAAAAAATTATAATAATCCTATCTATACAATACAAGTGATTTTCCGATATTTATCGAGATAAAAATAATGTTTACATATTGATGGGCTCCTAAGAACACGGGGATATTCCATATTTTATGTGAAATTAAGTTATTAACATTAAACATAAATTAAAATATCCTTTCAGTGCAATGTGTTATTTACATCCAGTACAGACGTATATGAAGTACACTGTGTTTAAAAGTTATGTTATGAAAGTTCTAGCAAAACTCTCAATTTGTCAGCACTAGGTCCTCTTGTTCTACTCAGTCCTTCAATTGTTAAAATTAGTTTTTAAGCCAAAAAGAACACATTAACGTAATGCATTCCATTTTTTAGGCTCTCATCAAAGATTCGGACATAATAATATTTTACAGTACACCAGGCTAATTGACTGAATATTCATTTATGTGGGAGCAAAGAATATGGAGAAAACCACATCAACTTAATTTGCGTTTGATATTTTCTCCAATTTCTCCAGGAAAAGAATGCTTTTACTAAGTTGCTGTCAGAACTAGATCAACTGTCTCTGGAAGGAGTGCTGTTCTTTATTCGTTTGAAGGGTCGTGAAAGTGACTATAAATATGAGTGTGGGATTGAAAATAACATCTTAATACGCAGCATCCCTTTCTAACTAATTTTTCTTCACGAATTCTTCAATGATATTCATATAATCGTCTATAACCTTAATATTACAATATATAGATAATTTATTTTATTGGCTTTGGGAAAAACACTTTGTGGCAAGTTTTTCAAATTTGCACATACGAATGTAGACACAAATGTGTATTAGATATGCACATAATATATAAAACAACTCTTAAATTTTCTGCAACTGTATATTATTTCTGGGAATGCATTCCAAATGCCGAGATTCTTTACGAGGTGCTGGCTGTTTCTAAAACTATTCGAGCATTTTGCAAATGCTTCGCGCTACTCATTCGTGCTACTGCAAACTATTTCAAGACCCATAAGTTCTTAATACAAAAGAATATTTGTCAACATCAGTTTTCTGTTTCCTATGGCATATTTTGTCATTAAAACCTTAACGGCTTAAGTGGTATCATGCAATCTATCTTGAATTTCTAGTCCAAATTGATGCAGTCCTCTATGTAATTTAGCGCACGTGTCTATACTCAGATCTATTAGAGTGTTTACGACGGACAAGATTGGTGCAGATGGTGAGAAGATACACAAAATTTTGTTCCCGAAAATGGAGTTGTCTGTATGGATGTATGGATGAATGGATGGGATGTATGTGTCATGAATATCTGTCAAATTACAAGCTTTTGACATGAAACTTGGTAAATATATCGGGAGTAAGATCTAGTTGTGCTGTCCTGGAGATCATCAAGATGTTTTAATTTTGGTGGGTACTTTACATGAAGCTCTTGAGACATTTTCAATTTTTCTTGAAAACGGCTATAAATATTTGTTTGTTTGTTTTTTCGAACAGAAGAAAGAGAATTTGTGTACATGGTCTAGTTCCGATTTTCATCACAATCGTTGAAATTTTGAGAACTGAAAAAGTTCAAATTATTTTCGAATCTTCGCTACACGTTCAATATTACATTCAGAGTTTCCGTTCTCAATGCATTTTATCCTTTAATTTTAGATTTTTGAATGATCGTAAGCTACGAGTGACGAATGAGTAGGGGATGTCCATAAAGCATGCAACGCTATAGGGGGAGGGAGATTTGAGGCATTGTTACTGCGTGTTACTTGTGGGCACATGGATATTAGTTTAGTATTACGCAACTCTTTTTTATATTTACAGAAATAATTTATTTTATTCAGTCTTTTTCTAAGACAACAAACCTAAAAATATTTAAAAAAAATAAATTTAAAAATATAAAGAAAAAAATTATGACATATATTGATGTAATAAATAAAAATAACTTGTCATCAATGGTATATTAATTGAATCAGTTAGATTACGGAGAAAATATTCAAAACTGATCTACAGTTTATACTAGAATCCTACTCAATTAGTACTGGAGACTCCTGTCCATACGTCATCCGAGACGGAGTCAGTCCGATTTGTGAGCAGAAATTTATTTGCCAATGCGTCCTTCTCGTCCCTGCCTTTATTGTTAAGTGAAACCAGCTTCGGCAACTAACTCTGACTGCCAGTAACCTTTAGGATTTTATTTGGCGGGTGTAAGTAAACGAGTTTACACATCACCCTGCTTTTTCCGTTAGAGAATTTGAATGGGCGATAACGAAGTTTCAGATCTTCATTGAAATAAACATTTTTGTATTTAAACAAATAATTCATAATTTTTTCTAACATTGTTTACACTATTGCAGGATAAATCAAAATATTTTGATCCTTGGTCGAGAGTTTTTTTAGAAGAGGCAAATGAAATGCAATAAAGATCATTTAGAGCCCACAAAATTCCGAAGCGAAATGCGTCTTTGGCCCCCGTTGGCTTCATACAATTTGTGTTACTTCTCTCAAGTCAAAGTTAAGGTATACGATTTTCGTAGTAAAACCTGTGCGCGACGCTACAATGGATTTCTTATGTCCTCCTCTCACTCAGTGTTAATGAAAGTACAAACACCTGGGTCGCTATTTTGTTTTCTACTATTTTTAAATCCAATTTTCTGCACAATTGAATCAAAATATTTGCAATGTATACTTTACTTAGTTATGAAAATTCTATATAATATTTAAATGTTGGACAAGTAATTTAAAAATAAATTAATTTGTTAGCAAACATTATATTTTGTGGAATTCTAAAAAATATTTCCTAATGTAAGACCCCCGCAAACGTTGGAAGAAAAGGTAAAAATAAATAAATAAAACTGAAAATAGATTGAACTCAGTATAATTTTAGAAAAATATTATTGTCTTATACACAAGAAATTGTCTGGTATGAATCGCACATAGTCTATATATTCAAAAATCCTATATAAAAGCACCTTTTTCCGCAACCGCATATTCTACAGGAGCCCAGATTGAACATATGGGGACATTTCCCATAGTTCTCCTACAGCTCTCTGAAAATTTTACACTGCAAAATATGACCTCTGCATCTTCTTCAATTGGGAGGAAAGATATCCCTGGTAGAACTTCCAATTCGGAAGAGCCAGAGGACATGTTCAGTTCCTCGCCGGAAGTGGAATCTTACTTTTGCTTTTTTGTATAACTTCAGAATTTTCTTTTACCTCTCTTTTTTCGACTCTTCTGGGATTAAATTCCGAAATTGTCTTTTGGCCTCTTTCTTCTTTCTGCCATCTCAAACTGATAGGCTGAGAGTAGACTATGGCTTTTTTATTAGACTCCTAAGGTATAAGAAGAACCTTATTTGTTTTTATCAGAAATACCTTAATTGCTTTTATTTTACAGGATGAAAAATCGAAATCGAGAAAATTTTTGGGAATCTTTGGTGGGCTTGGGTTAGGCACTAGCGTGTTTATATTCGAAATGCTAATAACATTTTTACGATGGAAGTAAAATAAATTACGGAACTCTACAACGTCCCTTCAAAATAATGTAAGAAGACTGTAATGTACTACTGTAGAATAATGTAATGTTAGAAGACTTACCGATGAAGTAGCGAAATCAGACAACTGAGAATAAGCACTTGAAAAAACTTTGGTTTTCACAGTTCGCACTAATGGCCGACTGTCCGGCAACAAGGGAAAATGAAGACACTACCATTGGACTGGGCTGTAGTCTTGCAAAGAACTTCTATTTTAGTACATTTCCAATACGCACAACACTCTACAGTGCTATAAATCAAGGGGTTGGCATTAAGAACCTGGCCCGGGTTTGGATACTTTTCTCTAACAGTTATTTTCATTGGCTCGTTCTTTTTCCTAATGCTCGTATTAAAAAGTCTAAAGCTTTCCACGCTTTACCAAGAGTAACGTTAACATCTTTCACCATCCCACATGTTGGTTGGTTGGTGATTTCGGACGCGTCAACTGCTTTGGTCATTAGTCCCATAAGTGTAGTGCATGTTTTCCCTAGTGAGATGGCGGTGATCTTACCCCGCTGGATGGCGAGATCCGGCGCCGACCTACCATCGACTAGCGGGGATTCTCCCTAACCAGGACTCTCCCACCAGCGGGACAGCACCGCCCCAGCCGGGACAAGCTCTAAACTTCCGACCAGTCTCCCGGAATATGCGGTAGTGTAGTGCATGTTAGTGTAAGTGTGTGTGTGTGTGTAAGGAATGAGTATAGGACAAGAAAGAGGAAGGAAAGATCGCGCGCGGTCCGTTAGTTAGGGTACTGCTCCGGCATTCGCCTGGTGTTGATCGGAGAAACCAGGAAAACTACCGATCAGAGCACCCGGTCGCTAGAATTCTCTTCCAGGCAGCGACTGAATTTGACCTAGCTGAAAAATCTAGTGTCGAAAATCCTGCTGCCGTCAGGACGCGGACCTACAACCTTCCAGTCAGAGGCGCTGCAGGCGCTCAGTACATCAGTTGATGCATTGAGCTAACGCTCCCGGTTCCTCATGTTCATAATTATTAATTCAAAGTATGTTCAACTAGTAACCTGTGGGATTATCTTATCCCAGAGATGACTTAACCATTTCTTCCGCAATTATCCGTATTTATCTTTATTATTTACTTCAGTCCATTCTTGAAGATATTACAAGTCAGTCTTCAATGTATCTCGATCTGAACTGCTCTAAATTCTTCAGAAAATAATTCAGTCTTTAGCGAAACAAGTTATGATTTAGTCTATTACTTTTGATATGTCATTTACATACATTAAATATCGTAACAGCTAATAGCAATTCTCTCGGGCGGCAACCCTGGCTAATCAATTTCCATGGTCAGGAAAGATAAACCACGTGGGATACTGACTATCCCGTACAGGTTATTATATAATCTATAAAGAAACGAGGTAAAGAAACGTATAGGGAATAAATACGAAATACTGAATATTAATCATTGGAGTGTGCAACATCGTAGAACACATTCACCAATTTCAAGCAATTCATTTCTAATAAAATTATTTTTTTAATGTTAAATTTTCGTCGAAAAATTATTTGTTGTGGAAGAGGTGATTTGTGATTCTAAATCAGTGAGTTAGTATATAATGTACTCTTCATTTATCTTATTTCTGAGAGAGCAGTTTTCTGCTCCGGCAATAAAATCAACAATACAGAGTTGCTATAGCTAATAGTCCTTCATCTATAGGTTCTTTAAAGGATACAATGGCGAGGTATTAATGGAAAAATTAGTGATTGGCATCCGTAAAGGTTAGTAAAAAAAAGCGCTGACAATACGCTGCTATGGCTGCATGATCAAAATCAGGGAATCCCAACTTAATTAAAGGCTGATGCACAAGATTTATGAGCTACCTGCAGTTTCTCCTAAAGAAGGGGGCGACCTTCTGAAGGTTCCACTCTTAATGTGAGTTAAACTGCCGTGACGTACACAAGCACAATGAGTATCTGATCACCGACGTGGCATGAAATTCTCGCATGCTTGAGAGATGGACGGTGCACTAGTTAGTATTTAGATTGAAATCTACCTGAAATAATTCCAATATAATTATCCTTTTCTCTCACCAAGTTTCATCTCTCTTAAAGTTTGTTTGTCGTACGTTTTTTTTATCAAAGAATAAATCCTCACGAATCATATTTTCAAAATATATAATTAATGAAAGATATTTTCACTTTTTGAAGAAAATGTAATATTTTATTTCATTTACTTTGCACGTAGATTAAAAATGAGTCAATGCAGGTGGTATATTTGAATTAAATAGCTCTAAAAAATTCCAATAGGTTATACTACAAACAAATCTTTGAATGTTTAAATATTACATCAAATCAAAACAACTTGGACATGGAACATATATTTTAGTAGATAAAATTTCCTACAAAAACAGATGGCAATACACCAAGTGAATCAGACACCGCTGCATTTGAAAACTACAATTAAAAACCTTTGGCATTCCGATATACCTAAGATTATCTTTTAAATACGATTTCTGACAGAATTCTGAGTTGTTTCGTCAATCGCTGTAGAAAGCTCGGAGGAGAATACTGTATGCAGAAATGTTTTCGAGGTACGACTCTGGCAAAGGAGTTAAAGAAATATATTCGTTTTCTTAGGTACGGAATTTTTAGATTCAGAAATATTCACTGATATTGAAGAAATATGTTTTCATTCGTGATTAATTATTTAATCAATTTACAAAGACATTTTACCACTGCGTAAAGCAATAATACTATTCGTGTTCTCTGAAAACTATGAACCTTCGTGTTCTCTTAAAACGACGAAATTGTCCCCAAATTATACACTACATTTACCATTGATTCCCTACAAACATCAACAAAGCATTAAGTAAACACAACTTAAATTCAAATTCCAACAAAAAGAGCACGCGTAAAATATTTTGAACTCAAATTAAATATAAGCTTTTATGATAGAGTTTCAAAAACATTAGATAAATAAATGCCAAAATTGTTATCCAATTCTTAATTTCAAACACAGTATATCATATGTACTTAGAAATTCTGCTAAGATTGCATGTTGACTTTACTGGAACGCGTATCACAAATTTTTTCAGAAATTTCAAAACATTCGAAAATGAAGCTTAAACCACGAACACCCCTAACTCATTCAAATAACATCTGAACGCTTAAAGATCTCTTCCCATCCCTCTCTGAGGTTTCATTCCCAGTATTCTTTTCTCTTTGAAATTAATAGGTATAACAATTTTTCTTTCATTTTTGCAACCTTCACATTCCGGCAAACTTCTTTGCATTTTAGAGTATCATATTCAAAATATAAACTGTTCTCCGTACTCCAGTAATCAAACAGGTACAGATCCTTTAACAAAGATATACATATCTGCCCATCTATTTTTAAAGTTGAAAAAATAAGTAAGTAAAAAGTCAATAATCATTCTTTCCTCCTAAAAAGTCGAATTTCACCTGTTTGAAAGGTAAGTGTAAATGTGGTACTACTGATTTAAGAGTTTGAACAGAAAACATAGTGGCACAAACAATTAGTAAGTAAAACGAATATTCTTATATGCAGTATTAACTTAGCAAAATACCTTGCAAGAAACGTTTTTTAGAAGCATTTAATATAATTATATTCTTGATTGAAATATTAAAAAGCCAACCAATACGTTCATTTTTGCTTTTATTTCCAAACATTTATGGCATCTCATCTAATTAACTCTTACATAAGTATTAGTCACTCAACAATCCTCTTCAAATTTCGTCACTCACAAAAACTGCCTGGGTTAAGAACAAATCTCGTAATCTCAACACTTCATAATTTTCGTAAAGCCCTTGAGTTTCACCTTATTTAGATCTTTCATCAAACTTTGAAAGTATTTTTTCTTCCACGAAAGCAACCACGAAATAAACGTTTCTCAACATTACATCGAATGCAGTATAATTAACAAATTATTTGCTCCCGTGAAGAAGGTAAAGTGAAAGTCGCGACAGCTCATCACGAAGAAAACTGAAATTTTCGCGCTTGCCGAGACGCAAAGAGCGCTGTGCGTCCCCAGACGTGCACAACCACGCCCTCGGAGAGATATACAAGCGTCGTCACCCCACCACCCACGCCCGCGACAACGCCCCGCCCCCCGCGGGAGAAACACGAAACGTCGAACGGAGAAAGACCCACGTCTTCGTCACCGCCCCCTCGCCACCCCCAACGCCATGGATGCGACACCACCGCCACCACCACTGCCACCGTACCGTCACTGTAGCCATAGCCAACTCCACCGCCGTGGCCGTTTCCCACACCGATACCACCACCACCCAAGCAACCTCTGTCGCCACCACCACCACCAGCGCTACCATTGTCGTCACCATCACCACTACTACCACTCAATTGTGGAAGCTACCATCAACAACGCCACCATTGCAAGTCACCACCTCTATCGCTTACCGTCACCACTGCCAATGCCGCTTAGACCCCCATTGCCTCTACTTACATTACCCCTGCCACCAACGCAACCGTCGACACCTACACCACCACCGATTGATTGATTTTTGCGTATTTCCGGCGCGTCAACTGCTTTGGTCATTAGTCCCGATAGTATAGTGCATGTTTATTTCTCGGGAGATGGCGGTGATCTTCCCCCGCTGGATGGCGAGATCCTGCGCCGACCTACCGTCGGCTAGTGGGGTTTCGCCCTAACCACGACTCACCCACCAGCGGGGCACCACCCCAGCCGGGGCAAGCACTTAGCTCCCAACCGGGCTCCCGGGATATGTGGTAGTGTAGTGCATGTTAGTGTGTGTGTGTGTGTGTGTGTGTGTGTGTGTGTGTGTGTGTGTGTGTGTAAGGGAAGAGAACATCATCGCGCGCAACCTGTTTGTAGGGTACTGCTCCGGCATTCGCCTGGTGTTGATCGGAGAAACCACGGAAAACTACCGATTAGAGCAGCCGGCCGCTAGAATTCTCCTCCAGACAGCGACTGAATTCGACCTAGCTGAAAATCCTGCCACCGTCAGGACTCGAACCTAGGATCTCCTGGTCAGAGATGCTGCAGTGCCATCAGTTGATGCACTGAGTTACCACTCCCGGTACCACCACCGGGAGAGATGACTCAGGGCATCAGCTGATGTCAATATAGTCCCTCTGACCGGGAGGTCCTAGGCTCAAGGTACGATTTTTGACACTAGCTTATCAGCTAGGTCGATTTCAGTCGCTGTCTGGAGGAGAATTCTAGCGGCCTGTCTGTCTGCACGGTATTTTTCCGTGGTTTCTCCGATCAACTCGAGGAGAATGCCGGAGCAGTGCCCTAACAAACGGGCCACGGACCACGCCCGATCTGTCCTACTTCTTCCTTGTCCTATTCTCTCCCAGTACATACACTTACACTAACATGCACTACACTACCACACATGCCGGGAGACCAGTCAGGAGCTTAGACCTTGTCCCGGCTGGGGCGGTACCCAGCTGGTGGGAAATACCTCTTTGAGGAAACCCCAGCAAGCTATCGGTAGGTGCCGGATCTCGCCATCCATCTCATTTCATCTCCCGGGAAAAAAACATGCAGTCCGCTTCCCAAAATAATAACCGTAGTAGTTGGCGCGATCGGAATCTGTAACAATCAATCAATCAATCAAACCACAGCTACGCCACCATACCATTGCTATTCTTCTCAACAGCATCACCGTCACCACATCCACCGCCACCGTACCATCACCACTGCCATTGCCGCCACCACCGCCATAACCACTTCCCACACCGTCACCACCACCACCTCCACGAAAAAAACCTGCCACCTCCATCGCCGCTGCCACCATCACCATTCCCACCATCACAATCACCCGACAGCCTCTAGAATGCAACTATTGTCGCTATAATCAACGCAGCCACCGCCGCCAACGACACGCCGGAGAAAAACAAATCATCAAACGGAGAGAGAACCAGCCACCGTCACCACCTCCACAGCCACACCCCCTAAGACGAAAAACAAAACAACCTTAGGCGAAGACTCCGCCACGCCAGGGCGTTCTCTCCGCACCCTCCGGGGGCTGCAGCGAGGGGGCGTGGCCGGCGGGGCGGGGGTAGCGCATCGAAAGCGCGAGGAAAGTGGCGGGGAAAGGAGCGAAGCGACTGCGGCGGCGGCGGCGCGGGGCGTGGCGGGGCGGCGCCCACGGCGCGAAGAAACGGGTCAACCGCCCCCCACCCCCGCCGCCGCCTCCGCCGCCGCCGCCGCCGGCCGCCGCCGAAGAGACGCCGGGCGCCGCGCCCGCTCCGCAGTCAGTTCGTCCCCGGCGCCCGCCCGCGCCGAAGTCTCTCTCCCAGTCGCCCCCGCGCGCCGCAGTGCCGCCCGCCAGTGCTCTTAGTGTGGTATTCTCCGCCGCGAGTGCCGGTTCGTAGTCGCCTCCTCCGCCGCCGTCGCCGCCGAGTCAGCGCCATGCGTCTCGGCTGCCTGGTGAGTACCGGGGGGCACGGGCTGATGGTTGCGCATGGCAATTGGGTGTGAGTGTGTGCGTCCCCAGAATCGTCTTCAAATCGCTCAAGTGGTTATTGAACGGTCCGACTTGTGCTTCTTTTTCCTCTCTCCTACTTTGGCCAGTATTATTTGTAATATTAGTAGTGATAATGAAGCCAAATCGTCTGTCAATATAGGTTTGCAGAATATTTTTAATATTCGTTTCGTTATGGTGAATGCATTATTCCGTCGACGCATAATTGTACGCTTCATTCATAGAAATAATAAACGAACAATCGTTGTGCCCCATTCATTCATAGGTTCAAGTTAATTCATCAAGGTTCAAAAAAATGTTAATAGTCTTATAATTGTGACTGATGTATAAAAATACTCAGGAAGTCATATTTACTTGATGGTGAAATCTATTGGAAGTGCACAAATCCATATCACGTGGAGCGGCTTGATTTTCGCGTATTCTAAGCTAGAACAATTGGAATGAAAACAAATGTACATCAGAAGGTTTTGCTCACACGAGTATTTGTAGAGTTTACAAATGGTTATTAGTTGAATTAATAACTTAATCATGTATGAAACACATTGAACTGAATGGATTGCTTCAGCTGTATATTTGAAGGAAATATAAATCTCATTAATATATATAGTGTTATTGGAAGATTTATTTCCGATATTAACATGATAACATGATATCTACTACTTAGATGGAGTTCCAGACTGAACGCGTTGAATGTATGTTTTGTCATATGGCCTACATAAATAAGTCAATTTTCTCATTCATAGAAATTTATCAAATAATATTTTTTTAATACAATAATTTAATATGAATTTTTTAAACGAAAAAATCTATATTATTTTTAAGATTAAAGTACTAAAGTGTATTTGCTTCCAACTTTTTATAAGAAATCAAAAAAAATAGTATTCCTTCCTGCATGTAAAACTACCCTATTTTGATAAATACTGATAGTGTAAGAGTTGATTAAAGTCCGAATCCGTATCTCATATCTCATATTACATTATTCACATTCGTTGAGTTAAAGCCCACCATCAGTTACGCTTCTTCTAAAAGACGAAATGGAATGCTAATAAGTATTCGCATTATTTATACTTCACCTGTAAAGATATTAACTCTACCATTAAGTCTACAAATAAAATAATCTTCCTGCGATGGTAATTCAACACGTATCAATTCAAGATTCTAATTTATTTTAATGTGTAATTAAATATAACGATTCACTTAGGACTGTAACATGCAATGTAAATCCAACCTCTACATGATTTTGATCCGATCTTCGTTTACAAATAGCTTCTAATTTAAGCGAAGAAACACGTTTTTTAATATAAAAGCTCTACGTAAACTACAACAGCGCATCGATGAATGATAATTATCATATAATATAGTAATAGGAAAGGCAATATTTATCCAGCAGAATTCGATTTTCTTTTTTAAAACCGGTTACACATAAACATCAGAAAATTACGTTCTTACATTTTCACGACGTTTAAAAATTCAAATTTCTTCATACTTCAAGTGTATAATTATAAGTGACGACAGAAGACTACTTAGTATTATTCTTCACTTTATTGAATCGCTCCACAACAAGAGATTTTACTTAACAATTCTCGCAAAAACGAACTTTTTAAAGGGCGCTTCTCAATATCTTGGCCATATAGCGACGACTGTGGTTGATTCAACTGTGGGGGGAACGGTAGGAAGAACACGTAAGGACAGCATGTACACACACACACATCCATGATCGAAGGGGGATTCGAACCCTCGACTCCTGGAGTCGAGGCAGCTACGGCCCTTGAGCCTTAGAGACATCGGCTATCCAGGCAGGAAAATACGCACTTTTATCTGATTCATTTACAGCAAACGTTGCACATAGCTAACAAAATTGTCATAACGTGAGGAGTAAATGTTTATAATTTCCAAAACTGAGCGTGAAATACGTTTTTTTGTTTTCGAGCACGCCAATCGTTATGGTAATTAATCCCGTGAGACTTGTTAATGTTCTTATCATGGGAGGTCGCGGTTTTGATCTCCCGCTGGATGGTGAAATCGGACACCGGCCTGCACGACAGCTTGCTGGGAGTTCCTCTTGCAGGTACCTCTTCCCCCAGAGGGACACCCGAGCTAAGCCCTCTATTGGTCTCCTGACTAATATGGTAATAAAATGCACGTAAGCATGAGTACGGAGAGATGATAGGAGAAGGAAGAGCAAGAAAAGGCCGCGCGTTCATTAAAGTACTGCTCCCACATTTGCCTCGTTCTAATAGGAGAAACTACGGAAAACTCTGTATCAGAGCGGCCGGCCGAATTCGATCAAGCTAGTGTCGCAAATCCACTACTCGTCAGGACTTTCTTGTGAGAACCTCTGCACAGACAAGTAATACTGGCACTAGAGTAACTCAACCGACGGAATGTATTTATACTACAGTGGCCTCAACCGATGGAATATATTGATACTACAGTGATAAGTCAATAAGCAAAAAGCAAGGCTTCAAGTAGGAGTGTCAATTAGGCGATTATAACGATCCTATTGATTCACTCCATTAGAATTTTAAACTAGCTATGCCACCGGAACACGTTTTGTGCTAGTCTCTTTTTATCACGGCTCTATCTTGCTCTAAAAGACAGTAATTAGAATGTAAATGACTAACAGTTGGGAATGGATTCAAATGTTCTCATTTAACAGCTTGTCCTCAATTGCGGTTCTGGGCACTTATCGCCTGCTCCACTATTATCGACGCCGGAAGCTTTTCTCCAGTTTTTGAATTGCGGATTGTTTCATGAGTTAAGGAATAACTATAAAACAAGCACTTTCTGCATTTATTAGCCATCTTTTTATAATAAATCACTCGTCAAAAATCCATACAGCACATTTTTATGATTTGTTTGTGGGTATACTGATTTCATTTTGTGATACTACTAGATTAATATAATAATGCATGGAATATTGTATTTGCAAAATAAACGAATGCATTTTATTGTATTAAGGTCTATTTAGAAACTAGCAATTGTTTCATGGTAAACGTGAGTAACATTTTAAACTGTTTACAACGTTTAACGCAAAAAATAGTGTGAAAAGTTACAAACCAAAGTAAATGGATTTTGATGATGGAATGGTGTATCGATCATCAGCAAATTCTCTGTCACAAAGAATACACAGACACCGTTCTGAGATCGTGATGAAAGGTGGAGTAGACAGAACTTCCAGAATATAAAATATTACAACTGTAGGCCAGAAACCATCCTGAATGAACTTCCTACCTATCGGAATAAAGTAAAGAGGAAGGAAAGAGAGGAAGAGTATCAGGAATTGAAGAGGAGAAGAAAAGTATCAGGAATTTTCAAAGCTGGAACTTACATTGACGTTGAGGAAAAAAGTTGGAATCTTTCTTTTTTCGATGCACTTTCATGTTACACATTGAGTCTCTATGCGAAGGGAGTACTTTCCCGAATATTTTACTGGAAGGAAGTATTTTCCAGGCTAAAAAGAATTTTTCTATGTAGAAATTCATCATTGTGGTACAAAAAATGAATAGATGAATGTTAATTTGGGTTTGCACTATTATGGAGAAATATTGAAATAAGAGAACAAGAAAAAGATGAAACTCATTTCCTTCACAACAGACAAGATTCGAGCTGTAATGACAATCAAGACAATTAACTCTTCCAAAACATCTTTAGTAGTCTCTAGAAGCCCTTACAAGACGGTATTTGTGAGATTATAAAAGAAACGGCAATGACAGAATACTAAGGAAATTATTTTTTTAAGATTTTAGAATTTAAAAAAAACACAAAAATATATCGTATTTGCCGAAGAAGCAGTTAGTCGTAATATGACTATAAAATCTTAAAGAAGTTTCAAAACTGAGAACATTAAAATGAGATCTACGAGATCTCGTCACCACTCTCTTGGAGCAATTTTTCATTCATTACTTATAAGCTTGCCAATCAAACTTGGGCACTAGCGTGACAGGCTCTTCGGCTATTCGCAAAACATTTTGTGTTTTTCCTGACAGTCAAGCTAACGAAAATCTCAATTAGAGTTCCGAGAGTGATCGACAGGACTTTTAGTTTCATAAGTGAGATGATCAAAGGTAGTCCAGGATTACACAGATGTTTCTGATTCAGCCTCAGTTACAAAGGTACTTTTCAATAGTACTTGTTGATTCAATTAGTCATCACGCAAAGGTTGATTGAAGAATAATAATTCACTCGTTGTAACGCTCAAGCATAAAGCACCAATAAGAAACCAATAAGTTTTGTTGTCGCAAGTTGCTGCTCGAAACATACCTTTTATCAATAATAAGCAAACTCCCGACACCTATCTATACAGCGATTAACTCAAAAATTGCATGCACCGCATTAGAGAAGCGTTTCATTAAAAAAGTGAGAGTTTCCATTCAGAGCGGAATAAAAGCATTAAATGGAAATATTAAAAGAAGGTTGAATTTATTAAAACATTTTTAATAGAATTGGGATCAATCGCAAATTTTCTTAAATCTGAATCCTAAAAGGCTATGTAAACACGTTTTTTAATATTAAATCTTAAATCATACATACTTTGATGTAGATAATAATAGTATCGATTTCCCATACAAAAAGAAAACCAAACCCAACTTTAGATTATCTCTCGAGAAACACGATTTTACGTAATTCGGTACCGAAATAAGTAATTAAATCACAAAACTTTCCTCTATGTAGTTAAAGTGAATATATTAAAAGGTTGGATACAATTTCCTTTTGATATTATTACAAATACAAGTACATATAATAACTCCTAAACGCTGCACGAGTTAGAAGTAGAGAAGAACAGAATTATTTCAGAATTGTGAATGGATTTCGCCGACAAATGCGTGAAGCCTCAAATCACCAAATGCTGAACAAGTTTCTCAAAATTCGAAAAAAAAAATGCTACGCCCAATTCGAGGAATTCTGTGCGAGGTTTAAAAGTCCTCCCAAGACCCTGCCGTTCCTCCGCCGGCGCCTGGCGGCGCGGTTCGTGGGCGGTGCGAAGCAAAGTAAAACGGGCCGGCGCGAAGGCGTCACTCGCTCGCAGCGGGCCCGACACGCCCGCCCGCCTACCCACCCGCCGCCACGCCACGCCACACGCCCACGGTGTACACTGGCCCGGCAACTGGGCTTCAATTGCAACGCTTCGTACTTTCGGGTTCAAGTTGGATTGTTTGCTCGTCCTTGTGAATGTGACGTAGTGCAAGCAACGGAAAAAATCTGACCTTTATTATTTTGGTTGGGCGTATAATTATTTCACTGATATAAAAACTTTCGTTAATATTTGTTGAATATAATACATATACAATTTATTGGAGATAATCGTCTATGACTTATTGTAATGATTTCCAATAAATTGGATATATTATGTTCAATAAATATTAATAATTCCTAAATATGATCTTATTTTCTCACTTGTATACTTTGTACATTAATTCTTATTTATAATAAGACTAGCTGTGTTAGCATGTGTTTTAAATGCAGTAAAAATTTATACAGTTCCATAATCCGAATTGAAAAAACATTGCAAAATTGAATTTAAGAGACCACAAGTTAATACAGATAAATATAATATATGATAATATGAATATATGATATATGATAATGTGAATCATGGAATGTTTTTTAATTGTCAGTTTTGGAGGTTCACTGCATATTTTGCTTAAGTTATCTTGTAGTGTTTACAACGCCGCTATGCCACTCTGATGCCATCCCACATCCGGCCTCACCGCATCTCCCAATGGCCTGGAACCTGTCTTAGATAGCAAAGCGTTGTAAGTTCCTTTCCATGTACAGCAATGTAAAGATACTTTCCACATATAACACGTCTTGAAGCCATTTTGTATGTTACAAAATTCTGATAGAACTCTATGTCAAGTATAACCTGAAATGAAAATGTTGCCTTCAAGGCCACATCCTTACCCAGTTAAATATCATACTACGAATTTTGAGAATTCCTAATCCACAGGAATTTAGACACTACACGTAAAGATCCACGTATATTGTTTTTTAATACTATTGCTGTTACTGTACTTTTGTATGGAAGTGAATCGAAAGTAATCTTGTAAAGAGATAAAAGTAGAGTTCAGGTGGCGGAAAT
Organism: Teleogryllus occipitalis; assembly: GCA_011170035.1. Lineage (NCBI taxonomy): Eukaryota > Metazoa > Arthropoda > Insecta > Orthoptera > Gryllidae > Teleogryllus > Teleogryllus occipitalis. Next base: position 364,638 of record BLKR01000686.1, on the reverse strand, counting down.
GAATTTTTTAAGAAGTACTCTAGGATACACCCTCCTACATAAAAAGAGGAATGTAGATATGAGAGAAGAGTTAAATGTCACACGTGTGTTAGATAAAATATGCACTAATAAGAATAAATGATGCGAACATTTGGAAAGGGTGCCGAAAGGGAGATTGCCGACATTAGCTCTTCAATATATTCCACAAGGAAGAAGAGATGTAGGCAAGCCAAAGAAAAAGTGGACACCGGAACAGGTTGAAGCCTAATCCTTGTTGGTAGAATAAGAAGAAAGAAGAAGAATTTTGGGAAAACGTCAATGTACAAATATGTAATTTCACAGTACGTTTCACCTAAGTTTGCTGATAGGTTTTACGATCTAAAAATGTAATAGAAAAAAATGTTTTGGTAGAAGTATTCACTTCTACATACATACAGAAAAAATATTTAAAAAGTTCAGACAATATCAACTTTTGAAATTACTGAAACATAATATTATAGGTTTCGGTTTAATTATATTCATTTTATAGAAATCTAACCTAATTCTTCTTTCTCTAGGTTTATAGTCTATCTTGACCTGCATCTCTTTCTTGGACGACCTGATGTACATTTTCCTTGAGAGACACTCTCTCTACATGCTCTGACAAGTTTATGCGGAGATATTCACGATATATGTTGGTATCATATTGTGTTTCGTTTTTCCACTCCTTGACCTACTGATTGGATATTGTAGTTCTAATTTCAGACGACCTTACTTTGTTCATTATTCTTATTCTGTTATTCTAAAATTACAACCTAATTATAAAAACCAAAACCTTACTACATAATCCTTGAAACCTAAAATTTCTAAAACGTGAAATTAAACTCGTGTTGTTCTGCTCTGAGCCCCTACGGACTGTACTCCACGCCATGGACCAGCTCCCCGGTCGAATCCTGATCTCCGGACCTGAGGATCGGGTTGGCCTCCTACTTCCGCATCTCGACGACCTTGAACGTGTTTACTCTCGAGCATCCAGTGTCCCCTTTGGAGTGAGATGAAGATCGGGTTTCGACCTGGATATTTGTTTTCATTCCTCAGATACAGGCGAGTTGTAATCCAAGTTAAAGCAGTGCACATTTGGAATGTCCAAAACGTGCCTCTAACTAGTAGCACCTACAATTATACAAATATCTCACAAAGTAGGGATACTACGGTATACGTGATAATCACGCCATTTACTGTGAGTTGCTTAAGTACGTTATTATCAGAGACATTCTCAAATTCATGTTTCCCCTTTCAAATTACGTAGAGAGTGCCACAGGCATAAACACAACCACTCGTCTTCTTTCTTTGCTCCATTCCCTCTTGTCGTACTCCGGCTGGGGCGTTCTTTAACAAAGTACTTACACAATCTTGTCTTCTAACAATAACCTGTGACTTAACTAGAACCATGGAGCAGGAATATGGGAGTATATACATTTCATTGTGCACGATTGCACATCTGATCTGTATGTTTTTTTATTATTAAGAAAAATTTCAAGTTCCACATGAATTTAATTAAATATTAAATATCTTCACCGAAGATCAAAATACAATGTTCCAAGTAGATAAAATTCCTAAGTCCTGGATCCGTCCGCCATTTCAGAGCTTTCGTCCTCGCAAATTTCAGAACGAGGAGATAATGAGAGAACTACATAAAGTGTTTTCTCGTAATGGTGGATTCACACGCACTAGTATTCTGTGTTGCATGAATATCAGAAATCTTTCCTACTGCGAGCGGTACAGAATACATTCAGAGCGTTAGGCTATCTTTACAGAAATACATAAGAACTTCACATGTATTCTCTGACTTTTGCAACATCTGATAAAACTAAGTTATAATTTTAAAGTAACTATGTCGTTTGCAGCAGATGCAGACGCTAAAAATGATACGAACATATAAGTATTTCGAAGACAATTGCGTTGCTTTCAGACCCCAAATGACTGCAAAGAGTTAGTATCAATAAAATATCGGAGAAAAATAAATACACTCGCATCATATCGGGCCAAAGACACGAAGATAAGTAGTGCACAAGGTTTCAGAACAAAGTAGATACAATATTTTAGGTCTAAAAATGTTACCTACTGAAACAAAAAATACTGTATCTACATTAAAAAACATGTATTAATATAATACAAAGACAACAGACTGTTTTTGGACTGAAGTGATAACTTGTGTGGATTAATATCTTTACCAAAGTATTGTTAAGTCCTGAAGGAACGTAGTACTTAGAGCATAACGCACGATAAATATTTATAGTTTAATGTGAAAACAGAAAAGGAAAATGACACCTTCGTAGGCGTTACAGCCGTCTTAATTTCACGTGAATAAGTCTATTGCTTTGGTATTTGCAGTACGTCTGTCAAAATGTATTATTAGCCTCAGATTAAATATTTCACACAAATTTTCTTTCAGCTAAAAATATAATTCATCGTTGATATCCAGATATTGTAAATTAATGTTCAAAAAGTAAATCCTGTCTATTTGGGTATTTTATGCAGAGCTATAATAGTCTGCATTCCATCATGTCATGTACAGGAACACCATCAATCTTTGAGGCAAGGACCTCCACTGTAGAAGCGCTCACACGCAAAATCGGAGCTGAGAAATGGTACAAATGAAGTTCCTACAAACAAAAGGGCTTGCGGAAGCGACATCCTTCTCTTCAAATAATAGAGTAAAATTCAACTTTTCAAAGCCGGCTGAGATGGTTCATGGCTTCAACTGGGTCACTGCACTGCCCCTGACCGGGAGATCCTAAGATTCGAGTACCGATGATGGCATAACTTTCGACACTACTTACATAGCTTGGTCGCTAAATCAAATACAGCCGTTATCTGGGGGAGATTTCTAGCAGTCGGCCGCTCTAATTGGTAGTTTTCTGTTTTTCTGATCAATACCAGTGACTGTTGGAGCAGTACCATAACAAATTGGCCACGGACCACGCGTGATCTTCCTAGTCCTAGCCGTACCCCTTACTTACACACTGGGGCGGTGCCCCATTGGTGAGAGAAAACCACTCAAGCCGACATGTAGGTCAGCGCTAAATCTCTCCATTCATTGGGGGAGAACACCGTCATCTAACGTGTTAAAAATATGTACAGTTGACGCGCCCGAAAACAAAAAAATAATCAGCCAATTAACTTTTCAATGTGGAAAAGAATCTGCAAAATATTCATCTGTTCATTAATTTATCATTGTAGTTCTTATTTGCCCTCCAAATATTCGTTTTCACAAATGATGGGGCTAATTTGATACAAAGAAACAACAGTTTTAATAATTTTATTAGAGGCTGAAACTCATTTCATCAATTTCACATCCATTTCGACGATTTATCAGTAGTTTCAATTATTTGGAAGAAATAATGTCACGTTCTCTTTCACAGGTTTGTAGTAAACATTACCAGAATCGTATTTGCAATTGAAATATGTTTATTACTGAGTTTTTTTATTTAATTTTATTTTATGTCGCTTTTTAACTACTATGGTCATCAGCGACATCATTACAGATTTACATTAGAGAAATTTTTATGTGACATTTGTACATTCAATTTATCATCAGTCATTAATACATTGAAATTTGCACTAAATATTACTGAGTTTGAAGTAACTCCTTGGACGTTTTTAGATCTCAAACTTCAATACTAAGAAAAGGAATCACTTCGTATTTTCATCTATAGGATAATGAAAGACATATTTTATTCGTTCTGTATATCACACTTTCTGAAGTTACTTGGAGTGTATAATGTTTATGTTGATATATTATGTATAACTGTAAGTAACAGTATAACTGTAACCGACACTCTCCAGTTTGGACAATGTCGGTTGTTTTTCAAAATGGCTTTTGATGAGATTGTAACTTTGAAATTTGGACATTGGAGGAGTTTAATATTAACCTAAAATTTTATAGCTAAAATAGCCGTAGTTTCGATTGATTGATTGATTTTTCGTGTTTCCGGGCGCGTCAACTGATATGGTCATTAGTCCCGTTAGTGTAGTGCATGTTTTTTTCTCGGGAGATGGCGATGATCTTCCCCCGCCGGATGGCGAGATCCGGCGCCGACCTACCGTCGGCTAGTGGGGTTTCCCCCTAACCAGGACCCTCCCACCAGCGGGGCACTGCCCCAGCCGGGACAAGCTCTAAGCTCCCGACCGGTCTCCCGGAATATGAGGTAGTGTAGCGCATGTTAGTGTAAGTGTGTGTGTGTAAGGGGAGAGGATAGGGCAAGGAAGAGGAAGGAAATATCGCGCGCGGTCCGTGGCCCGTTTAGTAGGGTACTGCTCCGGCATTCGCCTGGTGTTGATCGGAGAAACCACGGAAAACTACCGATCAGAGCAGCCGGCCGTTAGAATTCTCCTCCAGATAGCGACTGAATTCGACCTAGCTGGAAAGCTAGTGTCGAAAATCCTGCCGCCGTGAGGACTCGAACCTAGGACCTCCCGGTCAGAGGCGCTGCAGTGACTTCAGTTGATGCACTGACCTACCGCTCCCGGTCGTAGTTTCGATGTTTGGATATTAAATATGTAGGCTTCAGTGTCCATATTGTCCCAGTACCAATAACTCGGTTTAATAAAAAAAATGGAAAAGTTTGAGATTGAAACCAGCCCCCTCAAATTTCAACATCTTTTTCTGAACATTTGAGAAATCGTTTTGAAAGGTAAGTGAAAAGTCAGTCTAAACATTAAGCATCTACAGCGTGCTGTCTATATTTGGACAATATTGAAACCACGTACGTATGTACTAGTTCTAGTATCTGTACAATTTTAAGATAATGTCATTAATCTTACGTTTTCCCCCTTTTTGTCTGTGAAACAATACATTTGACAAACTGCGACATTTTTCACATACGTGAATTTTGTTACATACGTGTTCAACTGCGCTGTTGAGCGGTGCGAGTCAACCTGCGCGTGCATCTTGACCGCCGGGCAAACGCTTTCCATCCACTTCCTCTCTAACAGATTAGGCGACCGGATTAAGGTGCGAGGCGAACTTTACGGGGGGCTCTTGACCTTGTTAGCTTTCCCTCGTAAGGCGAAGGCCGCTCGTGCATGCGAATGACCACACGTCGGGCCGTTAGCTCATTCATTCGCACCGGGCGGCCGGCTCGTCGTTGACGTCGGTTCCGCGAGCGAAAGCAAATACGGCAGGGGCTGGGGTTTCTCCGAATCAAATGCGTATTGAGTGATCGGTCCCCTTTGTGGGACTTTGCGAGCCCCGTACTGCGCAAGCAAAGGTGAATGTTGGATTTGCAGGCTGTGTTTGACAGATAGCATGCGCGCCCCAGTTTGCTCGTATTGGCTGGGCTCTCTTTAGAAAGCTTTTGTTTAAAAATATGGCGAATCTACAGTTGTATTTCGAATGGTACAAGTTGTATTAGTGGTTTGACGTATCTGTGATGGTCAATCCTAATTTTAAAATGCAAGAAGTTTTGAACGGCAGCTTTCTCCTGCTATGCGGAAAGAACATTTTTGTATAAAGTTTTGAGTTCAAAATATGTGTATTTAGAAGAATATAAATTTAATGATTTTATCATCCTGGAAGTTCAAAACTTCGCTAATTTTTTTCGTTTATTTCTTGGATGGATTGCCCAGCTCATATCCGCGTACACACATTTGATGTTGTAACTCGGAATGACACTATTATTTGATTCGGACATCACGGGAAGATCTGTAGCAACAATTTTACGTCAAACGTTTTAATCACAGCGTTCTCTTGAAGTATCTGAGATATAACCATACTTCTGGACATATTTTTCTAACATCATTCAGAAAGTAATAACCATCATTCATGATTAAGTAGGAAATAATTTCTTTATATTTAAACAACATAATTGAGGCTTCATTAAATTTTAAATACAGGAATATAGGTTGATTAGCTTCAGTAGTCATCCAAAGTAGGTGCTTTTAAGTCAACAGAAAGTTAGTCTATGATCGTAAATCGTAAGATACACAATAAGTGTTGCAAACCAGTTGAAGTGATTAAGAATGATCAGTTAAAATTGCAGGTATTAAATAAAATAAGAGTAATACTGTTTTTGCGTCCGCACTACGACAAACAGTGGGGGAGGGGGCATAACAAAAACTTACAACGCATAAAGCGGGGAAAGCCTTGGGTGGAGGTAGTTTTACTACAGTTTATTGGAAATTTCTTCAGCAGAAAGGCAATATACTCCCAACACATCCATAATAAGAATTCTCTAGACCATACGCTGCACTCTTAATGAACCCGCAGACTCCCCACCTGACGCCTAGGATCAGTAAAAGCAAAGAACTGCGTGACATTATCAAGCAGTATGTCATTTCCTAAACTAATGTAAAGTCTTTCTGATTTACATGAGTCTTTATGTACTGCAATTGATAATTTATATATATATTTAATTTCTTAACATGTTATGCAAGATGTATTGTGAGCAAAACTATATAAAATAACACAATGCAACTTCGACGTGCAAGACAGGAAAACGTTCCAGAAGTTCCCATACACATTAACCTAAAGAAGTCTGAATGCACAAGTCCACAAAGAATATGTGCACTGTGTGCATTGTCCTTCGTCCAACACAACCCACAATCTTGAAAAGGAATTTCTGAAACGTTCTTTCCTTGAGATAAGTTCCCAGTTTGCTTTCCACTGTCGCGGCATTCCTACCAACATCCGTCATCAGCTCATCCGTGGGCGTCCGAATGCGCGTAGGAAAGGGGACATAACGGGCTTCGGGCACATGCATCTCCACGCTGCTTAAAACCACATATGTCAAGGAAAGGATGTATACGAGGTCCTGGCACCTGTCGGTCAAACAAATGTGTGCACTAAGGCAGAACATGTTTGTGTGGTACACATAGAAACCAAAACGTCATACAAACTCCTTTATCTGGTGGTCGGTTATCTACCTCAACAGTGTAAGCTTTATGGAAGATGTGTGTTCCGTCTTACTAAATAATGCTATTACCGAAATAAACTCTTACAATTCTACCGTTCTTCAAAGATATTGTGCTTCGAAATTACAGAAGTATAAAAAGCATAGAAATACAAAGACTCATTAAAGGTGACTAACTGAAATTTAAAAAAAGCACAGCAGTAAAGCAATATGATACCAAAACAATATTCAAAATGTTCGTCATGAAGACAACTTATTACAACACAGTTCTTTGAATACACTGTGTAAGCGTGATGAAATTAAGTGATACATTTTTTATGATGAATGTAAAGGAATATATTACACATTTGATTTCTGTATATTTCAAGATAGTAATAAATGTTTGTTTATCCACATAAAACTAAATATAATTAAAATATAATCTTTCCCTTTTAATAACATCACAAAAGGCATGAACTAACCACTAAAACAGCACTAAAAAGAAAGTGTGATAATTGTTTTCGAAACTCTGTTCAATGGAGCTGAAAATTTCATTACATTTTTAAATGCTCGTTCAAACACAATCAGCTCACCAAAACGTTTCATGTTACTCCACTTTCACAAAGAACAAGAAAAGTGGGCGTATCATTTCTGAGAAAATTAAGGTCGAGACACGATATCTAGAATGAAAAGCAATTTACGGAAATGACTGACGGATCAATGGAGAGCAAAACGGCACCTAAGCGACTTTCTAAGCTTGCACTTTTGACCCAACCTGAGGGAACAATCCTGGGACGGAGAGGCGGGGAGTGGGGGTGGAGGGGTGGCGGAGGGGGTGACGGGGATGGCATAGTGCTGAAATGGTAGTTGCTCCTTTCTCTGCCGCTCTCTTCGCCTCGCCGCTACTGATGTCACTCGCTCAACTGCCTCTCGATGTTTTGCCCTTCCTTGTGCCCTTATTACTTCTTCATTCTCTCCGTCTTGTTCTTCCGTGCCTCTGTGGGTCGAATTTTATTACATGGTCGCCTGTTATAACGCGTTCCAATCATACGGTTCTCCTTACTTAGTCCTGATCATAGTCGTTTAAAGAGCTCGAAAATTAAGCTTATAAACTTATGCACAGACCCTCCTTCTGAATCACTGAAGTAAAATCCAGGGAACTTCCAAAATTCCCTCCCTCGTTGCGTTCTACCTTATCCTCCCAGTTCCCCCCTTCAAATGATTTTACATTCCCTTATTTAACACTCCTACCGAAGACCTCCTTCAAAAGTTAATAAAGCGTGATTGGTATCAGGTTCCCAAAGGGAATGAGTTCCAAACCGATCAACTTTGTGGCACTTTTTCCCATTTTCCTCGACGTTTTTTCCGAAAGTGGTTCTGTAGAAAATGTAGTCTGGTGGGACGGAGAATGCATAGGTGAGGTCACTCGCTCACACCTCACACACTCTCCCCCGATCCCCTCATTCGTATTCCGTACTCACATACTGACGCCCCCTGGCCCCTCCCACACCATCAACTCCAAATTCTTAGCCTGTACCCCAAACCCGTCGCTCGCTACTTCGCTCGACTCCGCGCTCGTCTGTCTGCCACCTCAAGTTTCCACTACCTCGCAAGCTCGTCCACTTTACGCTCAACTCAGCATCCACCTTTCTCGACCTGTCATCTAACACGCCCCAGTCCCAGTCCCCTACCCCAACACCCCTTCATCCGTCCACTTGCCACCTCACTCGCTCTTCATCAAATTGGCTCGCACACCCGATCAATATCCTAGGGTCCTCCTCCTCTCCTACCTTCCAAATCACCCGCCCCGGTCTCAGCCCCAGTTTGAGTTCTCGTCACCATCCCTTTACTGTGGCAGACCCTAACCCGTACAGGCGTCGGAGGCTTCAGAGGTGTAACACTGACCATTCTATTCCTGCCAAGTCACCTTCCTTCGTGAAACCCCTCGCTTTTTTTGACATTTTTCCTTTTCTGGGCGATCGTTTTTCCCGAGAGTGGATCTGCAGAAGTTGCAGTCTGTCGGGACGGATAATGCATGTGCGAGGCCGTCAACACACACGTCCGATATTACCCCCTCCCCAAACTCGCGCGGCTCATCCACATCACTGCCCCCCCTCGTCATCCCGATAGATCGATTTTGCACTCGCCGCCCCGACTGCCCGCCACGTCTTGCTCATGACCTCACCCTCTCCCCCGATTGATCCCCAACACAAAGTCCGCCCCCTGTCAGCCATCCCGACCCAAATCTACCCCGTATCCCCGCCCCTCACCCATCCCTTTGCTTTGGCTGTCTCTAGCCTGCTTAGGCGTCGGTAGGCGTCTGTAACCTCCACGGCCCATTCAGTTCCTACCCAGACACATTGCTTCTCGCAACTCCTCCGCCTCTCGGCGCTGGTTCGCGTGGGGGGCTAAGGCCTCATTCACAATGCAAACTTAAACGTGACGTAAGCCGTAAACTTATGCAGTAAACTTTTCACGTAAAACCGAGCATTCACAATGGCAAACGTAAGCTGGAACGTAGGTTTTGCCTGAACCAATCACAATTCAACATATTGATCGATTCGTTTCTAGCATTTTTTTCGACTCTCGTATCGATTTCGCCTTTTGCATTTGCGAGCAGCTGTTGCGCCCCTACCTATTGAGGTTATATGCGAGCAGTGAGTTTTAAATTGTGTACCGCAAATATATTTAACGCATACAATACCAATACACACGCATAAACAAGAATCGATCTGGAGTCGACCTTCCTTCTCGCGGATTTTGTTGAGCATTTGTTTTTTTCATGCTGCTCTCTGATTGGTCTTCGGAAGAATTTCGACGTAAACTTAAACGTAGAAGCTTGGAGCTTGCGAGCTCTTAAGTTTACGTCTTACGTCTACGTTTACGTCAAGGCATTGTGAATGATCTCGCTTTATAAACCATTTCAAGGTTTTGCGGCTACGTTACGGTTACGTTTAAGTTTGCATTGTGAATGAGGCCTAAAGAGAGAGAGTGCATCTGTACGGGGAGCGCCTGGGGGCGGACGGGCGCATGGCGAAGGCGGCGCTCCGGTGCGGGCGAGGCGAACTGGGTGGGGTGGGGTGGGCGAGGGCACCCGGTCCACGGGCGGAGGGGCGATCGCCCGAAGAGAGCGAGCGGTTTCTCCCTCGCCCCCCCCCCCCCGCCCGAGCGCTTTCCTCGCCGACGTGCGCTGCATCGGCCCCCGAGGCCATCGCCGCTCTCAGCTGCACGGCGAGACCAGGTTACCCATATCCGCTACGACGACACCTGCGCGTGATCAGAAGCACGCGGGAGGGGGGCCACGCTTCAATACCATTCAGACACTGCGCTAATTTTTGCTTATAGTTTTGATACTGGTGACAATGGTTATTATCTATTGCGATTGGTTTAAAATTTAATTACACGAAATATTTGCATTTTGTGAGCATTTTAATCAAAAGCTAGTTCGTATGTTTACCATGACCGCATAACCTAGAGTTAAAGCTAATAAACTTTAATTTCAATTTTCTTACTGCGCTTTAAATTTTTCTTTCAAGGTTCCTGCGTTTGCTTTTGGAATTTATCGGCTCTACGACCGAAAGTGTAGTGGTCAGAACTCCCACTTCTGGGTACTTGTTGATCCATGTGGACTTTGGGATGGTCTAAGCGAGTCTTTCTCGGAGTTTTCCCGTTTTCCCTGTTTCTCATTTTACCAATGCTCCATTATTATTTCTATCATACTAGCAGAACCCGGCAGACGTTCCGCCCTTCATCTCCCTCTTTCTCCTTCCCTCACCTTTTCTCTCTCCGTCTCTCTCCCTCTGCATCTCTCTCTCCGTCTCTCTCTCCGTCTCTTTCTCTCTCTCTCTCTCTCTCTCTGACTGTGTATCTCTGTGTCTCTCTCTGCCTATCTCTGCCTCTCTGTATTACTTTCATTCACGTTTAGTTGTAGATTCTGCACGTCTCTAAGGAGGTGGGGTAATTTTGAGAAGCGTCAGACCAGCAAAAATGTAATAGAATGTTCAAGATCTCATCCTGTAGATTAGGTGTTAGAAACGTTCCTTTGAGGCCTTTGGCCTTAATAGTTTAGTTTTTTGTTGCCCCAGAACGCTTCATTTATTTAACGATATTAATTCAAAAATGCTGCCAGTATTGCGGGCTGCAATTGACATGATATTTGTTCTACAGAGCCATGTAGTGGAGTTACAACAAAATTAACAGCACATAAACCTTCTGGGCGAGAAAACACGTAGATGTGATATACATATATATATATATATATATATATATATATATATATATATATATATATATATATATATATATATATACACATATTCAAAATCATTCATTCATAATAAGGGCATAAGGTTTGGATACCGGTATAATAGAAATAAAAATATGACTTTTACTATCCAGTAGAGAAACAGAATTTGTTCCTCGTAGAGAATTCAGAACCTCTGACTAAAAACTGATACTACTAAAAATCGTATACTCAGGAGTCGTGTTTAAGGATTTGCAGGTGCCCTTTCAGTCTGAAAAAAAACCACACTGAGTCACGCTGTAGAGCAATAAACAGTGCGTGAATTGGGTCTTGGAGAGTTTCCAAGATACGAATCAGTTTATCATATTTTTATTCACGTATAAACTCACAAGTAATTATCGTTTTAGCGATGAAAGTCTTCAGTTGAGGCTACAATAAATTTCCAAATTTGTGCATAAAAAAGAACTGTGCGAGAGTGTAGTCTCACATTTGAGTTTGAATATGTTGTGAGACTTGTTATGAGCATTTTTAACTGAAATAGTTCAGAATATGAAGGTAGATTTTATTTTTCCGACCTGCTGAAGATTGTCGAGTAGAAGTTATTACCGAAAGCAGCAACAGAAAGCACGCTAACTCCTAGCTTCATAAACAGTGATGACAAAGAGGCCCGATTCCACTTCGTTCGCAATTTTTATGACATTGTTCTTTAGGTAAAACGGGTTTTTAGGAAGTGCTAATATGCAGTTATTTTCTACGATTGCTTGATTAATGAATACACATACTGAAAATTTACGATCTTTGCATGGAAATGAGCCATTAATTTCTCTCGTTTTGCTAGATTTCCATTTTATCTTTTTCCCCGTCAAGGCATTCACTCTTTATGAGGCGACATGTGGCGCCACTGTCGACATGGTCCACATCCGCGGGGAGCCTTGCTCTGGGATCGCGGTTAGAATGCATGTGGAATGTGTGGTGGATAAAGTGGAATCGGGTCAGGAATCCACGGCAACCTGGTTGCAACCGTGACTTCTTATATCATCATTCGCTCCGTCTAAATACTCATCATTCATCACATATCACTGATCATTATCTTAATATTCCCATAATGATGAGCGCGCATCACACTGAACGACAACTTTCCTGATGGCTATCCTACATCTCTTCAATCAAAATGGGTAATAAATAAATTCACATATAATCCACAATTCATATATATTTATATATATATATATATATATATATATATATATATATATATATATATATATATATACACGAATGCGAATGCTATGACTAGTCCGGAAATTTGGGCTTACTTTCATTAAAATTGAGAAGCAAATAACTTTTTTTCTCATTAGAAGAGCAAGGAAAACCACATTTATTCTAGCTAAATATAGGACAAAAAATGCATGTACAATTGAGCAAAATAGCAATAAAACATATGCAGTAATCATAATTTTGAAATAGTTCTGAAGCTTACTCAAAGGTTTTGATTTTTTTTATCGTGATCGATTAAATTCTGTTCAAAGAGTTTTAAGAATAATTACTGGTATCGTATTGATTTCTGGCAGCAGCTTTTAAACACTCATGAACCTACGTAGAGTTCAAGTTATATAGTTGCTACTTGATATCGCGCCTCCGTTTGCAAAGACTAAATGGATAATGTTCTCGTATTTGTAGGCTAGCGTATTTCAAGCTTGATCGAGCTTGCTGTCAAGAGAAAGAAAAATAACGACAAAAAAGGCGGGAATATTCAAATAAGAAAAAGTACTAAAAATGGATCTCGTGAACTAAATAGGAATAAAGGGGCAAAATAAAAATTCTCAAAATCAATTCCACGAGCATTGTTACATTTTTACTATAGTAAAAAGAGTTAAAATCGTTTAAGAAGGAATGCGAAATTACGAAATCTGGCAAGATATTTGATTCAAACATTTGTGTTTCACCGATTGGTCGCAAAGGAGACATCTTGGATTTTATAATCAGTTACTGAAGCCTGTCGTTTATTATCTACTTAAAATAATAAAGTATCACTAATTTTTCCGTCATTAAGTTATTCTCATTATGCGCGTGGGAAAGGTTCATTATTAATGGTTAAAAGTGTTTCAACTGTCTTCTTTGAACGTAGTACCTAACTATTTGCATAAAAACTAGCATTTATGGAACCCGAGTTTAAGACATATCTAGTACGTGGGAGTAACTACAAGATTGTTATTTTTCGGCACCGAAAATTTGAAAGAAAATTGTTAAACATTACTTTGAGAGCGCCTCAAAGTTTCAATCAGCTCATTTGGTAAGTGGGACATTTAAAAAAATGTAATACTTTGAATAATTTATTTATGCCTCTCCAGCTATCCGTTACTTTTAACGCCTGACTGCCTGCTGGGTGATGTCAGGGATTTGAGCGAGTATATATTTTCATTTGAGTAGGTCAAGACTCACGGTGCGACAGATGGTCTCTGGGGAAATGTGAGAACACTTCTGTAGGCTTATATCCTCTGCAAGATTGAGATTTGTTTATCTGAACCCGGAAAAGTTTTTAAAATTTTCCCACTTCTATACTTATAAAAAGATGCTCCAATTAACAGAATAACAAAATCAAATTGATCTTTGCGTGTATTAACTTCATACTCAATTTACATCTGTACACAGATGAGACTGCAGAGTATTAAAAGTATATAAAACCGTGTACAATGCTATTCTTTCCATCGAATTGCAAATAACAGTTTGCATCGTAAAAAATAGTATGTAAGGGCTAAATCGTCAAAATTTTGAGAAGTCGTAACACGGAAATCCTCATGAATTTTGGTGATGAGGCGCATATAAGTTCTCAAATAAAACGTACATTTCGTAACATTTTAACTGAATCCTAATATTTTAACTGTATTTTCGTAGAAGAATATAATGCTGCATAACGCATTAAACACCAAAGCATTGCCGAGTCTTTTAAATGAAAACGTACCATTATTAAAGAAGAATAGTTTATTACAACAGATCTCTTCAAAAAACTCAACGTAATGTTTCATTCTTCAACTTTCTACCTGATGTGTTGAATGAAGATAACGGATTTTGATGTTAACCATAATAGCTATTATATTTAATACAATGTGAATGATCTAACACTTTTTCCGAGTTTTAAAAATATATTAGCCACGTGCAATAACACAAACATTACTTTATAGGTTATATATAAGTATACTAGAATTGTCATTTGACCAACATCATGACACAGTCACGTAAATACGGCCATATGTCTCACAACCCAAGAACAGATGTCTCCAACGTATCCTCATCACTTGTCAAGCTGTAACTTTGAGGGCTGCATTTTCCTTACGGAGAAGCACAATCTTGATAACCTCAAAGATCACGTGTAAGGAGCAGTGGTATGAGACTATACGAAGGAAAGAAACCGAGCACAATGCTAGAAAACTAGGACAACTCGCGCTATTATCTGTTAGAAATGAGAGCAAATTATTGCATCGCTGTGCTATTATACTAACCATCTTTGTTTGAAATACGTTATTCCAACATCAAACTGCAATTTTGAGTATTTTCTAGTGGTATGGTCAGCATGATACATAACAAAATGTAACACGGCTTAGAAATATATTCAGGAAAAAGTATTTAAAACATTAAGAGCTTAAATAAATTAAACAATACTTCGTAAAAACAACGCAATGAATCATTAGAAACTTCAAACAAACTTCTCTGTAACATTCCTCGAACACACTTTGAATAGACGGTTCACATTAGCAAAGCCCTTGAAATGTGAACATACAATGTAACCTAACTCTAAACATATTTCATGGTAGGGATAACTGTAATGCATGGTATTTTGATAAGGTGAAAAATAAGTAGGATAGATATTTTACCTAGGCTCGTATGATTTTCATACAAACTCATATAACCCAAAGCTGCAAAACTTTTCCGGTTTCAATGCAACTATCTTCAAAAGAAGACTGTTCGTCTACACGATCTGCAGTCGCCATACGCTGATATAATCGCAATGCGACCGAAAAGCTTTTTGGAGCAGTTAATTTATATTATATTTACAATAACCCGCAGTATCTAGG
Organism: Teleogryllus occipitalis; assembly: GCA_011170035.1. NCBI lineage: Eukaryota > Metazoa > Arthropoda > Insecta > Orthoptera > Gryllidae > Teleogryllus > Teleogryllus occipitalis. Next base: position 349,471 of record BLKR01000686.1, on the reverse strand, counting down.
CTCTTCAACCGTATCTGGGGAGAGTTGCGGTGGATGAGTGATGGTGATGACGTCATGGTCGTGGAACAATTGCGGAATATGATGCAGGAGAAACGTGAGAACCCCTATAAAACCTGATGCGAACCCACAAATTCCACATGGATCAACGGGGATTGGAACCCCGGTACCCAGAGTTGGAAGGTGAGAGATCCGTTCACAACTCTGCAAATCAGCCAAGTAAATACAGAAGCTGGAACTGCCGCCTTCTACTCACTTGCTGCACCTCTGTCGGAAACTTGATCTTACGGTTTCCGCGGAACAGGTGGCGCGGTGCGGAGCGCGGCGAGGGCGGAAACATCGTCAGGCACAGAAACGCTGGGGGGATGAGGAGGAGGCAAATGAAGAGGTCACTGCTAGAGTATTTTTTTCACAAACAGCCAAAGCAAATTGATAAACGGAATATGTGTGGAATGCGCAGTCTAACGCAGGGTGAATCAAAACCTCCATGCCACGGGAGTTGGGTTAAGTTAGCTTATCAAAAAAAATCGACAGTTCGATGCGCCAATTTAACATTTCGTTCGCGCATTTCCAAGTCAATGGCGAGTTTCCGACCTTGGGCCTCCAGCAATTTGCACATTCATCATTGACTGCGGTCGCGAGTCGTTTTTGCTCACTTCCTTCGCATTACTACAAGTATTACTTCTTCTAAAGGGTTAGGCTTCAACCTGTTCCGGTATCCACTTTTTATTTGGCTTGTCTACATCTCTTCTTCCTTGTGAAATGTATTGAAGAACTAATGCCAGCAATCTCTCATTCGGCATCCTTTCCAAATGTTAGCACCATTTCTTCTTCTTATTACGTATTTTATCTAACACAGGAGTGACATCTTACTCTTCTCTTATATCCACATCCTCTTTTTATCTGGGAGGGTGTATCTTAGAGTACTTCTTAAAAATTTTATTTCGGCCGTCTGAATTTTACTTTTATAATTTCCAAGATTACTTTCGATTCACTTACATACAAAATTACGGGAACAACAATAGTATTAAAAAACTTTATATGTGTATCTTTACGTGTTTTATTTTTTAAATTCCTGTTAATGTTTCCACATATTTGTTCCACTAGTCGAAAACGTCGTCCCACAGGCTATGTTGACAAGCGGTATTGATTCATTTATTTGTTTATAGTAAGAAGTGTTTTAAGTATTAGAAATATAATAATTATTATTACATATTATTGCGTGTAATATGTAAGTTTATTTATCTATATGTTAGTACATATGTATTTTCATTTGTAGTATAGGATTGTAAATGCCATCTGCATATCTAGGAAAGAACAAAGACAATTTTTTAATATGGATTTTTATACAATATTATGCTATTTGTAATTGTAACTGTACTTTCGTATCTCTGCATTCTGCCACCGGGCATCATCTGCCCAATTGTAGAATAAATTTCTATCTATATACTTCTAAACTTATTTAATTTATAATTTATTACTAAATATATTACTACCTACTTAATTACGGCCATTCCACACGTGTTCTATTAATCGACATGCTTTAGCAGTTTGTCGTGTGCAGGGTTCGGGGAAGGTGGGCGTGGGCGTGGGCGTGGGCGCCTCCTCTCTCCGGGCGAACGGGGCCGCGTGACGTCACCGATGCCACCGCCGCTTTCTCGGGCCTTGACACTGACCCTCCGCCTCCGCCGCCCTCCCTCGCCTGCGTTTCGCAGCGGTCTACGCCCTCCGCCCCCGTGCTGCGATTTATTGAGGAATGATAGGAACAAAAAAAACTACGAATGCCTAAACGTTCGCTACACCGGTATCCGTCGCCTCACGAAGCGAGTAAATCTTTTTAGATTGATTGATTGATTGATTGACGTAGGCTCGTCAACTGATGTGGTAATTAATTCCGTTTATGTAGTGAATATTTTTGGTCAGGAGGTGATGTTTTACCTCCCCGCTGGAGATTCGGCATCGATCTATACGTCAGCTTCCCCTCCAGATATCCCTAATCTTTAAGCTCCCAACTGTTCTCCCGAATTCAGAGGTAGTGTAGTGTAGTTGACGAATGTGCGTGTTAATTTACTATTTAAACGTCTAGGAAATGAACAAACGAGATTTGAGTCTTTTTACACGAATTTCAGTTTTCTCAAGCCCCAGTACAATTCTATTTTCGTCGACTTTTTCGTATGAATTTTATTCTCGAAATCCTTCATCCACTGGATTTTTGCACAGATGGAAAAAGTCCGAAGCAAACTCGATCTCCTTTGCGCTTGACTCGGCTGCATACTTCCCAAAATCAAAAACCCACACAAAGCACCTAATACGTTCGTGAAATCAGTTTGCCTTTTTTACAATTATCCGACATACTCTCCTCTCCTTCCCTTCCTCACCGTCTTTAACATACTAATTGTCTTTAATAGATATAAAATGTATGTTAAATGTTCTTTAATTCATTTGATTAATCATTTTATTCATTTATCATAGATTTATTGAAGCCTCGGTTTCTTATACCGAAGTTTTCATACGATTCCGTTTTCGACGATGTTTTTCGTAGAATTTTTTTTCCAGAAATTTTGTCCCAGTTTTTTCTATGCCTAAAATACAACTATTCTCTATAAAAATATTCGCTGTTATTTATTTGTGTATGTTTGTGTTTTAATTTGTTCTTTAAATGTAAACAATCTCTGTAAAGCAGTTATGCTGGTCTGTGGAAATAAGAGAATAAAAAAATAAAAAAATATTTTCGTTTATATTTTTGGGTGTCTGGAACGGATTCACTTGATTTACATTATGTATTGTATAAAATATTACTTTAGTTTTCGTTCATTCGGTTCTCATCAGATTGTTTTTAGAACGGTTTAACTCGAAAACCGAGATTCCATTGTAATACAAAACGGAGAGTTTCCTCTCCTTCCTGGTGCGGGGCGGCGCTCAGGCGGGCTCCTCTTGCCCGCGAGGGTCTGCGCATGCGCGGTGCGCCGCGAGATGAAGAGATTAATTGGCATCGGGGCCGCGCGGGCGCGCTTCGCCGGCGGAGCGCAGCGGGCAGCTAAAACAAACGCCTGGCGTTCCGCGAGGAGGCTCCGCCCGCAGCGGGCGTGAAGAGGAGTGCGGCGCGCAGCCTGCTAATCCCATTGCGACGAGGCGGCCGCCGCGCGGAGCTAGTTCGTCTTCTTCTTATAGGCGCTGTGTGTGTGTTGGGACGTTGCAGGTTTCAGAAATCACTGACACGATGACTTTGTACATACAGCCGACTCCGGTTATAGTGAACTCGGATATAGTGAACCCTCGGTTATAGTGAATTTAAGTCACTAGTCCCGTTTCGCGTACATTACAACTAAGCATAGGAAGGTTCGGTTATAGTGAACCTGAACTTCGGCTATAGTGAACGTAGGAAATTAGCCCTGGAAGTTAATGTTATTAGGCGAGTAGAAGGGTCTTCGGAGAGTGGGACGGTGTTCCAACAGTGCAAGAGGCATTGAAAGGTGTCACGACCGCATTTCAGTACTTAGAGACAGAGCAAAATGTAGAATCAAGTATGGTGACAGCACGAACTCTGGAGAAGAATCTAGAGAAATTACTAATGAAAAATGTACGAAGCAAACAATTGAAAATAATTTATTTGTTAAGGACAAATAAACATATGGAAATGTTCAGTTCATACTGTTAATGTATTTGCATGCATCTCTATATTAATAAAATCAATTGTTATGGAGAAATTCTATTTAATTTAGACATCATCGGATATAGTGAACCAAAACTGCTAGTCCCTTGAAGTTCACTATAACCTGAGTCGACTGTATACTGTTTTTCATAATATAGCAAAGCATAAAGTATAAGTTTTTGAATTAACTTTAACATTTTTTTGAAAATCTGTCACCTGTAAACGTTGTTAATATTAGTATAATGTAAATAAGTTAAAAATTTTGTTAGTTTTAAGTATTTTTTGTAATTAATGATTTGTATTTTTGAGTAATTGTATTCTTATGTTTTTTCACGTATTGTTCATTACTTCCATCAATGTATCCAATATAACTGAGATTAAAGTCAATGATTGACTTAATTACTTACTAATTAATTACTTTTTTCACAATCTACAAGGTGACTTACATGTGCGTTGTGCTCATGCGAGCCTTCTTGGGGCGCGTAGATCGCGAGGTGGGCCATTCCGCGCGCTGCCCCTTTGTTTCTGGGCGATACTTGAAGATCCGCGTCTCATCCGCGTTGATAACTGTCCAAACAATTAGGATGAAACATCTCAAAAGTGTCCAGCGGCGTCTTGTTCAGCTTCACGCAAAACTTGTCCGCCTATCTTTGATCCAAAGAGTAAGTAAGACGCGACTATTATACAGGAGCTCACAAAATGACGTGTTCTCACCTCTCAAGGGCAACTGAGATTGGAAAGCTAAAATTCCCCTAACCCTATACAAATTATTGTGGCCGTTCTCAGACTTATAGTCGCGTAAAAAATGCGGCGGACTACTTTTGTATACTTATATGAGCCGTAATATTCACTACCGGAGATTTTGCTCACCATTAGCATCTGCCAACGTGTCATTAGCTCGCCATTAGCATCTGCACGGAGCAAACTGTCCGACATGAGTCTGGCGCTCATAACCAGCAAGCTAGCGGTTAGCATCTTGGTGACAGCGTCGCGACAGAGGTTTCCGAAAACAAAGACGAGGGTTGCTGCGTACCTCTACCTACTTAAGGGACTGACTGACATGCACGTCGCCTCCCCAGTGATCACTCGGTATGGTCAAGAGACGTATCCGGCATCCGCGCGGCACCTATCCTCTTGTCCCGCGACCGTTGGGTTTGGCACCCATCCTCTTTCCTATTGTGGACACATTCCACAATCATAAGGTGTCTTCTTTGGCCTGCTGTTTGCGGCGTTGCCACGTGCAAAGAAGGGGACGCTACAGTATGTGTGAATCAATAGAGGTGGGAAAAATTACATCAGCATGCTCCTCACACTTAGCAATAAATACTTCCTTGACCATTTTGGCCTCAGAAGTAAAGATGCCCGTGGGAAGTGTTTTCTTGAAATTTTCTAATTTCCTCGCAGCCGCATGTTGCCAGAATTTTGAGCAGCAAGACTCGAACCGCTGTTGAAGACTCCGGAGGTCATTTGCGTCATTGCGAACAGTGAATGCACTAATATTTTGACGCAGGCTAGGTGCGGCGCGATTGCAATGCCGAGTATGATACAGACCTGTCATAATATGCGCTCCAATTCGGTCCGAAAAAAGGACTTTCATCGTCAATATTTATTTATATATATTGCCTTTCATTTTAAGAACAATCTTAACTGATTGATTGATTGATTCATTTTTTCGTGTTTCCGAGCGGGTCAACTACTTCGGCCATTAGTCCCGTTAGTGTAGTGCATGTTTCCCCGCGGGAGATGGCGGTGATCTTCCCCCGCTGGATGGCGAGATCCGGCGCCGACCTACCGTCGGTTAGTGGGGTTTCCCCCTAACCTGGACTCTCCCACCAGCGGGGCACCGCCCCACCCGGGACAAGCTCTAAGCTCCCGACCGGTCTCCCGAAATATGTGGTAGTGTAGTGCATGTTAGTGTAAGGGTGTGTGTAAGGGGAAAGGATAGGACAAGGAAGAGGAAGGACAGATCGCGCGCGGTCCGTGGCGCGTTTGGTAGGGTACTGCTCCGGCATTCGCCTGGTGTTGATCGGAGAAACCACGGAAAACTACCGTTCAGAGCAGCCGGCCGCTAGAATTATCCTCCAGACAGCAGCTGAATTCGACCTAGCTGTAAAGCTAGTGTCGAAAATCCTGCCGCCGTAAGGACTCGAACCTAGGACCTCCCGGTTAGAGGCGCTGCAGTGACATCAGTTGATGCACTGAGCTACCGCTACCGGTCACAACCTTAACTGCATTCGCGCAGTACAGTCGTACTAAAAGACTTACCAGTGTGACATTATCAGAGCTCATAGAAGATCAGATATCAGTCCATTCTCGGCCCCTAAGTGTGGCCAGGTTGGGAAAGAAAAGATCACGGTTGGTTCGTGACCCATTGTTTTAAGTATTGCTCTGGCATTCGTCTGGTATAGAACGAAGGACACCATGAAAATGGCCCTGTGAGAGCAGCCGGTTCTGAATAACACGTTTTCCACTCTGTTCATTGGAATCCAAAATATTCAAATATAGTATTAGAGTGTCGTAAAATTGTACTGTAATATCGTGCCTCTCTTAACGGCCAGCGTCCATTAAGGATTCAACAGTCCTACGTCTGTTAAAAACAATAGAAAAATGAGTTGTAGCTAAAGATAACGTAGGAGAACACTTATTCCAAGAAATAATATTTATTTATATTTTTTCTTATGAGAATATGGTATTACAAAAAATATTGAACGACAACGTCGACAACAAAATAATACAAATACTCAATTGGTTATGTACTTTGGCTATTACTCGGCTTTCAAACATCAACTGCGTCTGATGTAGCACGCCATCAACCTAATGCCATTAGAGAGTCTGTGCATTCTTGAACGTTAAAGCACTATCGATCTTCTGCGCAAGCGCAGTTTAAGTTCGCATCACTTTTGTGCATCTGCGCATGCGCGAAAGATCGATAGTGCGTTCTAACGATAGGCGTGCGCAAACTCTCTATTAATAACTATAACGATACGTAAGTAAAATATCTTGCCTCCTTACTAAACGTCCTCTAACCAAGCAGAAAAAATACTTACCATCGCATCAGGCATCTGCGGTCTCTCTTCATTCCCAGCCAAGCAGTCGTCCCCTGGCGTCGGCGGCGGGATTCACATGTCACCTCGATGATGTATCGTAAGAGTTCGTCGTGCTGACTTCCAAGCTCAGGCTGAAGCAATTAAATGTGTTTCAATCCGGTTGTCCTAGTGAATGTCACTTCAAATTGAAACTGAAAAGACAATGGTTATCGATTACTGGAGACCGAGGTACAAAAATGTAACAAATTCTATTTCTTGAAAAATTTTCTATATTTGAGAATATTGAGTTTTATTATGTATATGTAGAGTAACTAAAATGGATGTACCAAAACGTCTACTTCATTAAATTTATTTTTATCTACTCTGGTAATAAAAATATCTGAAATATTTGTCCGTAATTTGCTAGAAAATAGAAAACAGAAATTATTTGAATGCAAGTATAAAAATCTGGAACACTACCTTGCATTTCGTGCAAAGTTTGATGTGTGGTCAGGAGAAGGCAGTACAGTGTTTCGAGATAAGCTATGAATTATTCACAAACGTTAATTAATACATGAAGAAGAGCGTTGATCAATTGTAGTGCTACCGTTCCGGGTCACCACAATGTCACTGGTCCAAACAAGAGCGTAAACAAAACGCGCATGAACTGCTCGCAGAGCTCCGAAAACTTCAGCGAGCTGAGAACTGAACAGAGCGCATTTCCGAGAACAACTCACTCCCTCAGCTTAACAGCGCTAACCTGTGAAACACTACTTTCCTCGCGAGCACACACACACACACACACACACACACACACACACACACACACACACACACACACACACACACAGGGGTGTCACCCAAACAGCGGTGAGCCACATGTAACTTAATTTTCTGTGCACGTCTTCTAGAATGCAGTGGGAAATACAATTATTCAAATTATCGTTTCCATGTTGTCGCGGCAGGAAGTATTATTCCGAAGGACAGCATGGATAAGAGACAAAATTTATTGCTTATTTATCCTTGAAAATAGATTTTATTACATGGGAGTTTTTTTTAAATTTAAGTAGTATATGACTTAGTGTAGGGATCACAGAATTTTGAAAATGTGCACACAATTCACTTTTCCCCATAACACGTCATACGCAATTTTAACTGTTTTTTGACGTAAAATAAATTTTAAAAAAGTATCTCACCACAACACCGGGCCTAGGGCTCACTTTCGTTGCTTTCGCGTATTAGCGCTGGGAACGGCCCAGGGGCCGCGGCCGAGGGGGCGTGGCCAGGGCGGAACCGGAGGAGGAGGAGGGTGCGTCGCCGCCGGCGCTGACCCGCGTCCGGGAATGCGGCGGTGACGAACGCCGCCCGTCCTTTCACTGGCGCCGCTCCCACGCCGCGCCTGCCCCGCCCGCGCCCCCGCTACGGCGCGGTTCCCACCGGAAGCGCTGACGCGGGTTTAACGGCCCAGGAACGCTGGGCTTTAACCCAGTAAAAGGAATTCACTTATGCCTTGTGACTTCGTTAAACTAATTCCACTGTCAGAAATGGCATTAAAGTTAATGTAGGTTAATGTATTAATGTATATTAGTGTGCATGACACTTAATGTACATTAAAAAGAACTTAATGTATTTGTACGTTAAACTTAATTCTTAAATTAAAAACTGTAAATTTAATGTAGAGGTTCTCTCATTTCCCCTGCCTCTGATTATTCCTCTTCAACATTTATATCATATAATCAGAATCATACCTCCATCAAGATCATTTATTCATTCAATCATTCATTCATTCATTCATTCATTCCTGATATGTTCAGAAATTTTCAAACATTTCATTGTAATTTATATATGTGCATTAAATGTAATGTGTTTTCAGTATATTACTTTAATGTAATTTCCATTAAAGTAACGCAGAAATTTTTGATAGTGTAACGACTGAATTGGGAAACAACTTATTTTTCTGTTACCCTATGGAATAACCAAATGTTCGTAAAAGAAAATAATTGTTCTTTACTATGTTTCTCCAAACCTAAGTTTTTTCCGCTACATCCGAGATGAATGGTTTGATGATGTTGTGGTGATGTAAACGATGCAGCAATGATGGAAAGGCGGAGAAAGTAAGAGGACCCCGAAAAAAACTACCATCAAGCCACTTTATTAACAAACAAAATCCACTACGTTAACAGAGATTTGATTATCGGTGCTCAGAGGCCAAAAGCGACCGCAACACCACGGGTTTTTCAATCAAGATAGAATTAATAGAAATAATAAAACATATTTCTTTTCCATTTTCATCTAGTCAAATTTGTAACTTAAATTATTATTCATATCCCGAGTTACTTTGAAGCGTTCAAACAAGTTTGTCAGCTAGTGGCGCCATGATGATTACACAGGGCGGAATGTCTCCGAACGGATACGCTCTCGCCGAGTGACGCTTCTGCACACATCTCTCTGAGCTGGCACTGTTCCCACGTCAGCGCCGAACGCGGAAGCATTGATCCGCTAGATGCGGACTTGGCGGTGAAGCAATTCTGGACTTCAACCCAGAGAGGAATCGTGCAGAAGATTCACACGTTTGAAGAAGAGATTCCTTCGACTGGAACGGAAATACACACACTTAACCCATTTATTTTTCAAAGATTTAGAATAATGTAAATTGAGGTAGGGGAAGTGGTAGTAATGTTTACTTTTTTCTTCTGGAATTTTGACGGTTTTTTAGAATACAATTATTAATTTCGAAGTTTGTTTCAGAGACACAGTAATTCTTATTAGGAAATTAATTGAATCACCCGGAGTGGAATAACTCCAATACCCCTTCTTAGTGACACTTTTATATTCCATGAATGTTTACATTCTTTGAAATGAGCGAGATTATGCTCTTTAAATGACCAAATTTTGCACACGCTCTGAATTCATTACATTAATTTTTTATTAATTTATAAGTTACTCTTCATTAATTTGTACATTACTTTTTTTATTAATTTGTGCATTTTAATGTGAAATTACAAAAGGTAAAAATTCGCTGGTTTTTAAAAAATCTTAAAAATAAATTAAAAGCGTTCGTAAAATTTGGAAGCCATTCAGGAAAACGTATTTGCTCACTTATTTACTGATATACTTAAGAGATATATTATAAATTTCACAAGGCTTCATGTTAGAATAATATCTACACAGCATCGAGAGGAGCAAAAAGAGCATGCCTACGACAAAGCTAACAGTCAATTAAAGAACAAACTTTGATGATGAGTAGCAGACAAATGATAATTATTGCAGAAAAATGAAATGCGAAGGAGGAAAGATCAAATTAGTAACATAAGTACATCGCATAAGAATTATAATAAAGAATGGCAAGATAAACAAGCAGAGGAGGTGAAGAGAAAACAGTTACACGAATTAAAGGGTCAACCAAGATTAACAAAACGTAAAGAAATCACATTAACAAAAACACGTCATTAACATGGAACTTCAACGCATAAAAGAATAAAAGCGTTACAACAAAAAGGTGAAGCGAAAGGAAAAAGGGAAAAAAAACAACTTCCCGTAGTGTAGGAGGAAAAACATTGAGAAGAAATCGAGGTCAAGGACAGTCGAAGTGAACGGCACAGACGACCAACACAAGGGGGCAATCTGCCCATCGGAACCATCAGCGGAGACTACAACGCAAGTGGCGCCGCGGACGTCGCACCCGGCGGTCGGGAGACGCGAGCCTCGTGGGCGGCGACGGGCGAGCAAAACTAGGCCGCAACGCCCGCTCGCTTTCCCGGCGAGGACTCTGCGCGGGCGGGCGATGGGCGAGCGAGTGGGCGGGCGACGAGCCTGTGGGTGTGTTGCTGATCGCGAAATCTAGCGCAGGGGCGAACGAGCAGGCGAGCGGGCGGCCGAGCAGACGAGCAAGTGGCTGGAGTCAATGACTATTGTACAAATCGCTGGAGGTCCAAGGCCGGAGACTCGCCGTTGACTTGGAAATGCGCGAACGAAAACAGTTAAATTGGCGCATCGAACTGACGATTTTTTTCCGGTTAGTTAACTTAATCCAAATACCGTGACACGGAGTTTTTGAATCACCTTCTGTTACACAGCGCGTTCCAAACATATTCCGTTTATCAATTTGCTTTGGCTGTTTGTCAAAACAATACTCCAGCGAATATTGTTTTGACAAACAGATACAGCAATTGGATAAATGTGACACGTGTGGAATACGACGAATAATGGGCGGCGATTTAAAATGTACGTTTTAAGGTATTGGTTGGGTTACGTTAACTTAATCGCCAATTTGGGTCGCTTCACTCACGCACTTCTAAATCAACGGCGTGGCTCCGGCTTCCGCGATTAACATCACTGAGAGCAGCGACCGCAAAATTTTCAACGCATTTTACACCAAAATACAGACACGAATTATCTTGACTTACTTGCCTCACCACACTACTATTCAATAGTTATTTATGCACCATGGGTGTTATAAGGGTACTAAAGATCTCGGGCGACAAAAAGCCTTCCGGCGAAAGGTCTTCGGGTTTTTTGTCACCACTCGATCGTTAGGACCAGTTAACCTCCGAGGAACACACACAATTTTATTTTTTATCTGAATTTAATGATTCAGATTTACTTATTTATTAATTGACTAGATATTAGCTTGACTAGGGTTAACTTTTCATATACCCCTCCCAAAATTTCCTTTCATGATTGCCTCCACAAGAGAACATACAGTATTATTCACCTGTTTTCATATTTCCCTCGTAATCAGGATCTTCTCGATGCGGTATCATTATGCAGTGTATATCGAGCTCCACATCGAAGGTAATAACAAACTATAATGTATCAGCAAAAAATGTTTACCTAATAATAAACGTGTTTCATTTATATTCCGACTTAGCAGTGTCCAATGCTTCATTTATCAAATTTGAAGTTCCAGAATGCGCCCCAAATTAATTTTTAATTTAATAGAAATAGCTATATATTTATAATAAAATTTAATAAGTATTCCCGAGGTACCGGAACGCCGTTTCGTTATGTTCCGACGTTAAATCAAGCCTGGCTGTGCCAAAAAATACCCTAGAGCCAAGGGGGCAAGCGAGTGAGTTGGCGGGTAGCGGGCGCAGAGTCGAGCGAAGGTCAGGGCCAGAGAACAAGAGCAGGGGCGGGAGCACGGGCTAATGCAATGAGTGAGGTTGGGAGTGAGCGGGCCGGGAGAGCACTGTGGGAGGGGGGGCGACGGACGTGTGAGCGGGCGCGGATGTGAGGGCGAGCGCGGGGCCGTGCTCGCCCCCGCGGGCGGTCCGGCCATTGTGGGCGGGCCACCGTGGGAGGCCACCCGCCATACGAGCACGTACCACGTGGAAGACGAGGCTATTCACTTACGAGGGATGTGGAATTAACCACTACAATGGGGAACAACGAAGAATAGAAAGGAAAGGGTTGAGAAGAGCAGGGTCATGAAGGAGGCGGTGGAAACCACAGGTGCACTTTGATGTGCGGTCTATGAGAACAAACCGTGTAGGCCGAAATGGAACGCGGCTGAATGCATTGGACCTCTTCAGAGCAGTCGTGTCGAGTCAATCGTCTTCCATGTACATACAAGAGAAGAGATAAACCTTTACAGATGTTCAGCAAATACCAGAGTAATGCGAACGACTGGGGTAAATAACTGGAAGAACTGGTTTGCCCGTTTCTCCTCATCGCAATAAGAACGGAATGTCTGTGATTTCTCATGTAGGTTTACCTACTCTAATATTTTTAACTTATTTTTGTAACATGCGAACCAATTTGTAGGGCTTCAAGCGAAAGCTACGAAGAAGAAAAATAAGAATACGTTTAGAAAGATTTTCCTCTGATGAGTGATTTTTACTTTCTCCCTATTGACAGGAGATAGTTGCCATAAGTTAAACTAAAATGTAGGGCAGCAGTTTGTTGTGACAGATATTAAATCGAAATCGAGACTTTATTGCCAGATTCTGATGGATTTTTAGTGCACTGGGCCGTGACGAAAGGCAAAAATAGATTAGTATAAATATTGAAAAAGAAAACAGATTAATAATCAGCAGATATCACTTGAGGTTCCCAAAAAAAAGTTATACCTTTACACAGAATTTGTAAACACAAAAGAATTGTTGTCAATTATTTCTTACTTTGCATTTTGTTATTCATATCAAGTTTTGTTATGCGCATTGACCTAAGTGATGATCGTCAGTGACAAGCAAATAAGTCTACGAAACAGATTTTATTTATCAGTTCTTAAGATATTAAGTCATGAAAAGAGAAAAATTGTCCTCTTAAAATAATATTTAATTTGTTACCACCATTTTCTTCAAAATCGTTTTAAGAAGTTTGTTATATGTCGAATTCATTACTAAATGCAAATGTTTTGGATACCAAGTCTACGTTTATGAATAAGAAGCAAGGTAATGCTAATTGACACTAGACATTGATTGAAACCTCTATCACAAGAACCCCAGTCAGGTAATTGTTTGGAGTCTATATATATTAAATAAAAAATTGTAATATAATCTCAAAAATATTTCCAATATGCTACTTTCACACAACACTTCATTATTACATGACATGTTTCAAACTATTTCTTTGCCTTATGGCGCCTACCATACAATATTTTCCTCTCAGAACCATGAACGATTGATTTCTGATTCCTTTAAATACTTACTCTCTGGAATTGAACATGCTATTTACTATTTATTTATTCCACATATTCAATCGTATCTCAATCGCTCATTGCCATGGGACATATGAATACAAAGAATTAAAACTGATTTTTTGTTATTTCGATGAAGATATCTTATTTTTTTTATTAAACATTAAATTGAAATATGTCTTTCAAGTATTTAAATATTTATTATTATTTTGTATTAATTTTTAAAGAAATGAGGGGACAAAAACTTAAAAAGAGAAAAAACGGAAGCAGGCTTGCTGGCAGAGAAAGTGCTAGTGATGTAGCACTCTCTTCTGCGCTCCGTAAAATTTACATCTTCCTATGGGCGTCTTTTATAAGTTAGCGTGGGAAGCACGAAGGAAGCTAAATATACTTTCCCTGGAACGAAAATTTCGGCGGCAGTTTTGCAAGAAAGTAGGTCGATTGAGACTTTGTCGTGTCGCACCACGTTCTCGAAGAAGATTCTCTGCTATGGTGTCTCATATACTGGTTACCGATTATTGTTTTTTTAGGTGTAATGAATTTTCAGTTCCAAAGTACATGGGTGAAAGATGGACCAAGCGCACATATTGAATTGCTCTCGTTATTTTCCCAAAGTAAAAGCTGTGCGTGTTAGACGCACTGTTTAGAATGTTGTTAACGTTGAACGGCATACTTCAAACAAATTCTTCTGCTATGCTGATAAAGACTTAACCTCAATAATTTGGACAAACCATTTTCGAAATATCTTAGGGTCAGACCACTCTACCACATAGTTCTATTATTATTCAATTTTGCTTAGATCGCTCACTATTTGTTGCTTTAAAACGTTTAACATAATTTTGAAAAAGTAATTACTTTATTAATCAGTAACTTCTATCTGTTAGAATAAATCATGAGTGTTGGGCATCTGAAGTGTTTCAAATCCTGGTTTAAGCAACCATCTTGGCCACGAGTCGCATTAATATCATGATGATTAACCACATTTAAATTTATAAGGAGAGTGTATTTTTTAGATAGGTTAATCATTCAAATACTGCATATTGTGTGAGTTATTTAAATCATTCATTTTCTTAGTCACAAAATAAATTTTCTTTGTACATTAAATAAGTTTGTATGCGTTGATGTTTCGATTACGTACAATCTGTACATACATGTATGTTTACCTGCCTTCATGTTTACGCTAGAGTTTGTAGCAAGTAATATAGCTGAAATCAATGTGCGCAACGTAACTCGCAGCATAACACTGATCGTTCCAACGTCGTCAAGAACTTACTAATCGCAACAAAGGTATGACCAGTGGGGAACACAAGATGGGGAGAGACTTCATCCCCCAGAAGCCAAAAAGATACATTAAAAATATAACTTTTACTAATTTTCTATACTAAAGAACGCCATTCAATAAATCAATTGTTTACGTTATAAATATTAACTATAAGTCAAGAAATAAAAATTCATTTCATATTCAGCATAAATGAAAAATTATTTTTAAGGAAATATCAAGTCAGTGGCTCTTCAACTAAAGTTGAAAACCCTGAAAAATTGTGAGTACGCCTCTGATGGTGACAGATCGATTCTAAGCTAATTAAAATCCGTTGGTTGGTAATGAGGTCGAGGAGAAGTTCACAAAACCCAGAGCGAAAACACAACTATTCCTTTTTTGTAGTGTCGGGTAGAATATCAACACTCCTTAAAACGGATTCTTCCTACTTGTCTCTTAATGATTAATAACCATGCAGTTAAATGGCTTCCAAATGACAATCCTGTTAAATATCTTGGACTTCAAATAGATATCAAATTAACCTGAAAAAATCACATAACATCAATAGATAATAGCACACATATACAAATATTAAAATTGTATTCATGCATAAATAGAAAATCAAAATTATCAGCATTAATATCAATAGACTCAGCATTAATAATATTTAAATACATTATACGACCTTCACTGATCTACGCCTGCCCAATGTGGGGAGGTGCCGCTAAAAGCAACCTTCAAAAACTGGAAGTAATGCAAAATCAATTTCTAAGAAATATTTTAAAAGCTCCATGGTATATCAGAAATGATCAAACTTTAAAAGAATTATCTATAGAACCTCTGAAAAATTGGATATTAAAACTTTCTTCTAATTTCTACTCTTCTCTTTCATCTTGCCCAGCCACTCCTTTGTACACTCTAGGTAAATCAGTCAATCTTTTTCCACGAATCAAATAAAGATATTCTAAAGACCTACTACATCCTCCTTTATTAGCTGTAAAGCAGGTTCAAACATTTCTAAATTCAATATTTATGTTTTTAATCCAAATATTGTATAGATTTTTCTAAAGGACCCTTCCTGGGCATCCTTAGTTGTTTCTTTCCCCTAGGGCTTTTATCCAGCCAACAGCCGGTTCCCCTTTACGTCCCGATGGGACGCATATTCGACCATACACCTGACCAACACACTTGCGGACTCCTCTGATCTGGGGTCAGCAGAACGCGAGGCCCTCCGCGACAACACATACAAAGTCAAGGGACGAACAACCATGCCTAAGGCGGAACTCGAACCCGCGACCCTTCGAACTGAAACGCTGAGTCGGCACTCGCTCTTAGACACCTCGGCCATCCAGGTCGGCCCTTAGTTGTTAGTTTCCAATATTATTGTCTTCAAACATTGTACATGTATGATGAAATGTAGTTAAAAAATGATTGTATATACTATGTAACATAAAACCCTTGAAAGACATAATATTGACGACAAGGAGAGTAAAAACTATTTAAAAAAAGAATATCAACAGAAAACTGGCACTTGCAGCTGGCTCGAGACGAATCGCAAAGTGAGGAGCGCGTGGGGCGGTGGCCTCGCAGCCACGGGCGGGCGGAAGCGTAGTATCGCGGCGGCGCGGCGGCCGGGCGGGTGGGAAAGTGGCCGTGCAGCGTGCTCCACTTCCGGCCAGACGACAGCCGAAGGGCGTGGATCGACCCCCGCTCTCACGCGCGCCCCGCACGGCCATCGGGGTCGCGGACGTGCGCGGCCGCGGCGGTTTGTTTACGTATGCCGTGCGACGCCTCCGGCGGCGGCGGCGCAAACGACGCTACGCGACGACGGCGTATTTGGGGAGGCGATGGGGGCCGCGCGGATCTCGACGTTCGCTGCGCGTGGCGCTGACCCGGAGCGTCTGCGTGCGTCCGTGCGTGCTAGTGCGGGGGAAAGCAAAAGGGAGACAAGTGAATGAGTCAGCGAATAAATATTGACTAGCGTACCCGTGCAAGAACTCTCCCATGTTAACCCTTCCCCTCTTCCCTATTTTTTCATTTCCATATTAACTCTGTAATATATATTTTTATTCAATACCCTCTTATCGATTGATTGATTGATTAGTGATTCCGGGCGCGTCAACTACTGAGGCCATTAGTCCCGTAAGTGTAGTGCATGTTTTTCATCGGGGGGGGTGATCTTTCCCCACTGGATGAAAGATACGACGCCGACCGACCGTCGACTAGGGGTTTTCCCCAACCAGGTATCTCCCACCAGCGGTGGTGCCGCCCCAGCTGGGACAAGTTCTAAAATGCAATTCATCACGTCTCCGAGAAATTCTCTTTCTTTAGAAACCTCACTTATTGGTTGTGTGTGGGAGCTGCAAAAGTATGTATTCTACTGAAATAATGTAGGAGGCGATTCCGAGCGCGTCAACTCCTGAAGTAATTAATCCAATAAATGTAGTAGGTGATAAATCCCAGGAGGTGGATTGTTTGATTAAAGTTTCCGGACACGTCAACTACTATGGTGAATAGTCATTTTAGAGTAGTGAACGTTTTCTTATTGCTGGAGGCTGCGGTGTTCCTGACACACTAAATGGGTGATCGGGCGTCGATCTCGGTTTGCGGTTTCCCTTCCAGGTCCTTACATCTTGTCCCTACATCGGGCTACCTCACCAATCGGACAAGCTCTAATCTCCCAACTAGTCTTCCTACAAGTGTGGCCGAGGAGTGCATGTGAGTGTAAGTATGTGTGAGTAAAGAGAAAGAATAAAACAAGGAAGAGGAGGAAATATCGCGTACGATCCGTTGCATGTTTGTTACGGTACTGCTCCGGCATTCACCTTGTACTATTCACCGTAGAAACCAAGAAAAACTTCCGATCAGAACAGTCGGCCGCTCGAATTCTCCTCCAGACAACGGTTGAATCCGATCCAGTTATGTAAGTAGTGTCGAAAATCCGACAACGTGAGGGCTCGGTAACCTCACGTAAATATGCTCAGACCCTAATTTTCCTACTTTTAACCTGATAGTTTGAGAAATACTTAAACATTTAGGGGAGAGTCTCTCCAAGTCATCTGCCAACTGTAAATTGTTTAATATTCAAAGCAATTAATGATTCGAAAGTGTTTTTGTTAACCGCCTCATTAAAGTTGCAATTTCTTCTTTCTTGAAGAATGTTTTATTCATTTTGTAGTAAAATATACCATAAGTAAAAAAGTTCAATGTAAAAGGGGCCCAGAAATGTAGTTGGTCCCCCCACTTGTTTGAGACTGATAGATGTGAGCTATCGCAGCAGGGTTTAGGTCACCGTGCGCCGGCGGCGGCGATGTAAACGACAGTACGCGAAGGCATATTTGGGGAAGAGATCGGGGCTGCGTGGGGATCGACGTCCAGCCTGTGCGTTTCTCTGACCCCGGGCGTCTGCGTGCGCGCGTGCGTGCGTGTGAGCACGCCGGAAAGCAAAACGAAGTCAAGCGCTGCACGATCGGTGCTTTGTTGACGTGGCTCCGCCCCGGCTCCTTGTATTGAGTGGTATCTCCCACAAGACAACCATTGGAAAGTCTTGAGAGGCATTCTTGTCGGACTTGTTGAGAACCGGAGGCAACTACTTTCTCGAACATAAGGGAGTCGGTTTTGGTAAGAGCGGCAATCGAATGACTAATAAGAGCATTTTGCAAAGAATGCGTGTGGAACACTTGGAGGGAATCAGAATTCCGGAGCACAACTCTTCAAAACTTTCGATATTCAACCTTCTCGGACGAATTTTAACATCAAAGCCATGAAGACTTTTCCCATTTGGAACACGCTCAAGAAACGGAAAAGTAATTGCGCTTTTCTTTCTTCTGTCTTGTAATAGCCTGAGAATCCGCTTTAGGCTAAGTATTCTCCAAATGGTGTACGAGCAGTTACTTTCCCCGACTAAGTTTCCTTACTATTCTCACAATCCTGTGTTCGCTGCAAACACTGGTCAATTTCATTTGTACTATTTGTGAACGTAATTTTTAATATGAATAAAATTTATTTCAGGCGCTTGGCATGCAAAAATTACATTGTTATAAATTAAAACTTATAAACTGTGTATGTAAAAGCAAACCAAGAAAAGAGAGAAACTACTAAGGAAACATTTATTGCGTATATATTTTGTCAGTTGTTCTTTGCATTACAATTAATCTTATTAGACGTTTAAAGTTGTTTAATATAAATTCTAATAATAACGCTTCATAAGATACTTTTTATACGCTAATATTATTTAATAATGTAAGGTAATATTTATTTACTTTAAAATTTCCATCGCCACCAGTTATAAAATTATTATTATTATTATTATTATTATTATTATTGAAAAATCGTTGATTATCTCTATGTTAATAGCACGCGTGCAATTAAAATTTCATCATGCAGTTAAAACTCCACATCTACCAATCAGAATTCAGAAAAGGAGACAAATCATTTAATTAAGAAACTACAACACAGACGTAGCCAATGTATTTCATGTCGGCCATGAAACATATTTTACATGTAAAACATTTTGTGAGAATTACAAATGTAAAAAATGTAAACTTCAGTTGTGTTTACTCGTGCTAAAAAGGACAATGTAGAAAAACTGTGCCAGAAGTGACTTTTTTTTTTAATTTCCCATTTCATACATGTTGTGTTCTATGTCACACCTGTCTTTACTTTTCGTGGGATGTAATGATCTTCTCAGCCTCTTCTAATATTTTATCCTCAATAAGTTCAGTGCATTCCACATGGAAATATTTCTTGCAAACAAACACAACGCAACGAGCACTAAAATAGATATTTTTCAGAAGCAATATGGCGTCATCAAACACATGTCTCCAATTGTAAAGATGTGCTTGCATTTCTCAAAATTTAAATTATTCTTAAATGGAAACGAAAAAATATTGAACGTAACATGTGGATAAAGGGGTGAAATTGCACTCGTGGCATATAAGAGAAGTCGCTCCTATCGTCGCTCCCTCTCTTGAACATACCACCCATGCAATTACACCCCTCTTTATCTACTAGTTGCGTTAATTATTATAATCGATTCGTTGTTGGACAAATATGACAAGAAAGATAGTAATGAAAAGATTAACGGCAAAATGTAATGCAATCAAATTAATTTTGCAAAAGAAATTAAATATATATACGCGAAACCTTTAAAAATTTTCAAAACCAGTTTCATTTATTGAAGTATGAAATACATTCGAATTAAGTTTTGCGTATCACGGCTGTGTAACAAGCGTAGGTGGCCGTTACACTAAGGATTGCATAAAAACTGTTTCAATATTCAAGATTTTATGAGAACATGTGTTTAATCAAAAGTTTCACTGAAGCAATATTGATGTTCACATATAAATATCCATTATGTGTAAAGTTATTTGCAAAATATAAACATAAGGAAACTGAGATTTATATAATGAAATAATCAGCGGAAATTAAATAATATACAGGATAAACGTATTTATTTTCACTTCGACTCTTAATTAAATTGATTTTGGAAATGAGATAAACGCACGAAAGTAAAAAAAGAAAGAATTATCAATAACTTAGTACGCCGCAAATAATATGAGTAATGTTAAGAAATGATACTCTCAGATGGAAATTCCTACGTTGAATTGAATGTTATCTTTGTAATGCAGGATCTACAATGAGCGATGATGATACTTTTCACCTCTCACAGCTTTTGCACTACACGCACGTAGGGTGTTTATAACATAACAAAATGTAGCAAACTCACAAGGAAGTAATTAAGAGAACAAGCGAAATTTTGTCACCGTAACGCGTTCCCCGAAACAAGTAACTGGAGCAGGTGGTAACATTATCGCGGTTGTTCCCATAACTAATACTGTACCTTACTACAGAAAAGTAAATTTAATATTGTTTGTTGCATACTATTGTGAATTTAATACTTATTTTACAACTACGATCATAAAGCTGAATTGTTAAATTCTGAATCATTGATTGAGAGAAGCGGAATTCTGAGAAAATTAAAAAGATCACGTAGAGTAATTTCGCAAAGTTGAAATAAGTCGTAAATTACTGCGAATTATAGAGGCTCTGAATTATCAAGCTTTCTTATTTAATGA
Organism: Teleogryllus occipitalis; assembly: GCA_011170035.1. Taxonomy (NCBI): domain Eukaryota; kingdom Metazoa; phylum Arthropoda; class Insecta; order Orthoptera; family Gryllidae; genus Teleogryllus; species Teleogryllus occipitalis. Next base: position 328,821 of record BLKR01000686.1, on the reverse strand, counting down.
GGAAGAAAGAATGATTTTTCGAAGGACATAGTTTTAATTATTTCATTAATGGAATTAATATTACTAATATTCGCTTCATTAATTCAATAATGGATTTATTACATAGAGTTAAAGAAGCACGTTCTTCCTGCTTGCTACTTAGTATTTCTTGCAGCCACATAGACTTTTAGAATTCCAGTCAATATTTGTTGCACTGTTTAATTTGTTCAAAGCTCGATTCTTTTCGAAGTTGTAGATGCAAAGGTACCTTAAAAGCGGACAATTTTTTTCTCTCAGTTTTCGAATATGGGAAATGTTTTCTTAAAAGCTAATATTGTTTCAAACTGATCAGTCTAATTGCTTACTGAACATTATTTCGATACAACAAGCTGTTCGAATTGCAGGGCTCGACTGTACTCCAAACTGAACATGAAATGTTTCATGTGCCTTCTCAAAGAACGTGAATGCCATGTCCAACAATCTTGACTTCTAAAAAACAGTTGGTAATTGATGAGTTTTGCTAATGGTACATCTTTAAGTTGAATAGTCGTGGAAACTTAATTATTACCGAAAATTATAAAATAACTTAAAACTCTCCCTACCTTTATAATACAAATGTTATACAAATGTGCACAAGATCTGTAAGATGTGTGTAGAAAACAGGAAGTATATAATCAAAACCAGAAATGCCTGGCTATACATAACTGTTATTTCTTCTCTCGCTTATAAAAAATACAAATATGAGATTTGTTACGATGTGGTACCTAATCTCTCTAAACAAATATAATTGGACGCAACCTCTCATCTTTGGGCCAACGCAAAATTCCGAACGTATTCTGATACAAGTTTCTAAGCTTGTACCTATACTTGGAGAGGAAAAATTATGTTGATGCACTGGTCATTAGGATTTTATTTTATGAATAATTGAGCAATGAGAGAATAAGACGCAGTCAAAACAGGTGAACTCTGAGAACAACCCGTATTGTCCGCCACCAATTCCTCACGGTTCTACGGGGATTTGAACCGCGATACCCAAAGGTGGACGGCAATCAGTCTAACCACTACTCCGTGGATCGCCCTCAACTTCGAATAGTATAGAAGGATTTTCCTAAGAACGAGACAAAGTGACAGCTCGCTAAACAAGTGAACATCACATGTAATTCGGAGAAGTATCCCTCTGCCGCGACAGCTGTTCAGCCACGCCTCTTCGTAAAGTGCTTATGGCTCCTGCGAAAGCATCCCTATGCAGACGTCTAAGCGTTTTGCTTATGTATATGCACGTACGCGAGTCTGGGATATATTTAAATTTAAGTACGCATGTGGAAAATCTCGTAACATGCTATCACAACCAGTAAAAGAAAATTTCCACGAATGTAAATGGAAAGCTCTCAATCACAGCTCGACACGCAGCACAATAGTCGGAAACACGTGTATCAGTACGCATCTTACATTCAACTCTCGGTTTTAAAATAAACAATACTTATCACACAAAAAGTAAATTCAATGTAATGTTTATGGACAAGAATAATTTTTACATAAGAGCACATAACACTGCACTTCCTAATTTCAGTTATTTCTCGTGGCACACTATATTCTTGTCGGACGAGGACATCACAAAAGGAAGTGTGGAAGTCATTTACAAGTTAGCCAACTGCAAACGAACGAATGGAGGAAGGAAATCTAACGGTCTTAAAGATTGTATCTAATGTGTGTATCTAATTATTAATGTAATGTTTAATCGTTGTTGGACTGATTTATTAGTACAAAATGTACAAATATTTTGAATTCCTGCAGAAATGCTCGTAAAGGCTAACAAAGCTAAGGACAGTGGTTTCCATTAAAATCTTACCGACCACAGAACCTTCAGTTATGTTGCCAGCCCTAGCTGTCACTTTGGCTCATTCTTAGGGTGATCCTTCTACATTCTCAGCCCATCCCAACTCGGACTGCCCAACCTAACAGCTGTTCCCCTGCCCACAGATCGCCGCCGTGCTGTCGGTCGCCAGCGCGGCCGCAGCCGCCGCGTCTTCCGAGCTCGCCTCCCCCGCCTCCTCCAGCCCGGCGCCGCCCGTGGGCGCCGCGCCCAGCCCCGCCCCCGCCGCCGCCGCCTCCGAGCCCGGGCCCGCCGCCGGGGCTGGCGCCGGGGCGCTGCCGGCGGCCGAGGCGACGGAGCTGTCGCCGGTGGGCGAGCAGCCGCCTCGAGCCAAGGAGAAGGCGGACACGGCCTCCGACCGCGCCTACCTCATCGAGCTGCGCCGCCCGGCGCGCGCCACCTCGGGCCGCACGCACGTGAGTAAGCCTCGCACGCACACGCACGCAAGCGCACGCGCGAGCGTTCTGTGCTCGGTCGAACGCGATCCGAGCATTGAAGGGCAAAGGGCAGTAACAAGATGTATGGCCAAGTGCACCAACATTGATTAAAATTTAACTCACGTTAAATGTTAACTTAACGGCCGTTATCTCAGATTTCCGATGCGCCAAAGTTTAACGCTCGTTAAATATTTCTTAGCTGCCGTTAACTTTAATCGGGCATTTTGGCCCGTTTGTAGTTTTAACGGGAGTTATTAGTGGATTTGCAATGGCATACGGAACAGTTTGTGACGATCGTGAATTCGACGAAATGTTATATTATGATTATTTGTTTCATCAAAGAACCCAAAGGCCAATTGTTATGAATAATGGTGATCCTTTCAATGGCTACAGAGAAAGGAATTTTCAAGAAAGGTTGCGTTTATCCATAATATAGATAATAAAATATAGATATTTGTTTGTAATGTTACTTTTTATAATTCTGCTCTTGATTATTGTGTAATTAAATAAAATTCATCATAAGAGTCTCTATTTTGCTTATTTAGGTCTCGCAATACCCATTTATATCGCAAATAAATATTTTTGACTGCAATATGGACTCTCTATCTACTAGGGAATATCTCGCTCTAACCACCTTAAACTCATGCGAGGAAGGTCAAAGAGCATCTATAACCGACAATCAAGTTCCTAAAAAAGTTCAGTAATGGGAAGCACAATTTTAACGTTTGTTTGCTAAATCCAACTAGTTAACAACCGTTATCGATAGTGCTTCTGTTTTTCGAGTTAACAGCATTTAAAATTGTACGTTAGTTTCTTAACAAGACATTTTAACTTAAATCGGTGTACTTGGCCATAAGCCACACAACCTGTACGAACTCTCTCTTTATTCAAAAACGTCGATATCTCGAGTTTGGTTAAAGTATGGAATATTTTGTTATTAAGCGCACACATTGTTCATACGGCTTGGGGCAGTACATAAAACAAGAAATCACTTTGACAAAAATCGAGACAATATCATTTACGATTAGCGAGAGACTTCCTGTGACTGGAGAGGCTTATCTTGTGACTGCCCCAAACCTCTTCAACTCAAGAATGGTATTGATTATACAATGATGACTGTAGTAGCGATAATGTTAACACACCGGTCATTTCTCTTCCCTAAAACCTTCACTCCGTGTCAGCCATCGTTTCCAATGTCGTCACATTTCCCCTTCCGGTTAATACCGTCGGCCATTTGCTCCTCCCTGCTGAAGATAATGAGATAGTATAAAATTCCGCAATAAATTGAATTACTATCCCATCTCGTTCGCGTGACATGAATGTTTTAATTCCTTACGAAATGGTCATCATACTGTCGAAATAGATACACTTGTTTTCACTGCGATTATCAGCGACACATCCTCCGTCACACGAGTCAGTACTCTATTCTCACAATGTCCTAAATTTGAACAAAACGAGGAAGAACGTTAGAGCAACCTACCATGAACAAAATTAACGACTCGAAGAGAATTGCTTCATTAAAAATTTCCAGAAACAGGTTCAAATTTCACACTGCCAATACAAATTCTTGGTCTCTGAAACAACCAAATTCATTCTTAGTAACTTGTTTATCAAGACAATAACTTATGCTACATGTATTTGATTTTATCTAATCATTTGTCTAACACTTCATAACGCAACATCTTTATAACAAGAAAACATTCTCTCTTCTTGATCATTATTGATGAAATTGCCATGAACTTGTTTAATGAATGTTACGACTGTTATTATTATTATTATTATTATTATTATTATTATTATTATTATTATTATTATTATTATTATTATACTCCTTTCTTATATTTTATTGCAAGTACTACAGATAAATACTTTGTGTTTAAAAATACTTTCGATAAGTTAAGTCAATTGGCAACAAAGCAGATTGCATTTTTTTACTCTCAATGATTAGCATCCCATATAAATAAAAAAGTATTGCATTATTGATACACATTTTTCTTTGTTATTTCGATGGGAGGGTATAACTAGTAATCCATTAAATACTGGTACTCAACAAGCTAACTCTGAGTTAAAAAAGTAGTCATCTAACAATAAATTACAAATAAGTTATGCGTCTAGTAGCCTGTATCCAGTAAGTAGTAGTCAGTAACAGAATGCAATTTTAGAATTTACATCATAATTCGTCGAAGGTAAAATTGATAATAAAAGACACAAAATAGGCACACAGTGTCGAAATGAAAATACCAAAAAAACACAGCAAATTTAGAGTACGTATGTGCTTTGGATTATTCCTCCAGTAAACATTCAGTGATATTCAGTGACATTTTTTAACTTTCTGTAACGTGTACCATACCTATAGCAATGATAACTGTCTATGCCTAACGATTTATGTGTCAATTTCCTTCAAGAGTAACAGTTCTCATTTTTCTTGCGTATTATCTGGATGTTGCCGAAATTACTTTATGGTCGTGAATATTCAATTCTGGGCTTCTAGCAGACAATTCCAGTGAATTGAAGTTATTGTTGCGCCAGTGGGGAAAGTTGTTTTTACTTTCATCTCAATTATCAAATCAATGTCTCCTGTCACCGGCAAAACATCTGCTCCTGAGTCGCCAGTAGGTTATCACATGATACTCTTCTTAACCGGGCATGTTCCGCCTAACCGCCTGAGGTGGCTTAAAGCAACTGGTGTCACTGCAGTGCCTCTTACAGGGAGGTTTTCAAGGGTTACAGGTTCAAGCTCCGACAGTGGTAGGATTTACAATACATATAGATAGGTAGGTCGAATTCAGCCGCTGTCTGGAGGAGAATTCTAGCAACCAGCTGCTCTGATCGGTAGTTTTTCACGGTTTCTCCGATAAACACCAGGCGAATACCGGAGCATACCCTAACTAACGAACTATGATACGCCCGCGATCTTTCCTTCCTCATCCTTGTTCTACCAACACCCCGTACTTACACACACTTACATGCCTTTCACTGCCCCACATGCTGGGAGACCAGTCCAAAGCTTAGGGCTTCTCCCGGCTGGGGGAGAGACCCCGCTGCTGGGAGATACCTGGATGGGAAAACACGCAAGTCGCCGTGTGGGTGGGTATCAGATTTTGCCATCCCGCAGGGGAAACCTCCCGAGATGAAAACATGCACCACACTTACTGGACTAACATCCATAGACGTTGGCGCACCCGGACACACGAAATAACCCAATCAATCAACCCGACTCTCTCTCTGTCTCTCTCTGACATTTTGGATCGGTGGGTAGTTCGACATCGCCGGCCAGCTACCGGTGTCCTCCTTGCCTGGGCCTTCCAATGCCTGGGGGTAAGAGCGACATGAGGCGAACATGACGTATTCTCTTCACCGTAACTATCAAGATCCGCCTGCTTGAGCTTTTCTTCGTCACACAGCAACAGAAATTGGGACGATTTTAAAGGAAAGCTACAAAAATATATATATATATATATATATATATATATATATATATATATATATATATATATATATGTGTGTGTGTGTGTGCGTGTGCGTGTGTGTGTGTGTGTGTGTCTGCTCCCGCCCACCCAGTTCCTTATCACCGGTCAGTCTTCTGAAGCGAGCATGCGCGTGGGTGTGCGCAGGTGCAGCTGCACCTGGTGCCGCCGTCGGTGGCGCTGCTGCGGCCGCCGCGCGCGCCGTCGGCGACGCTGGTGTCGGCGGTGCTGCGGCCGATGGTGCCGGCCGTGTCGTCGGTGCCGGCGGCCGCCGCCGCCGCGGGCGCGCTCGCCATGCTGGACGGCAGCAGCCTGGAGTCGCAGGCGCACGCCGTGCGCGCGCCGGCCAACGAGCTGCACGTGAGTGACGCACGCGCCCGCACGCGCACGGGGGTGACTCCAGAAGTTTTGGAATGCACAGTACCGGTAGCGTCTAAGCGACTCTGACAATTCAATGCGCTATTGCTACACATATCTACGCACATGACACCACCTACATCACAGATAAATTAAATCTCAAAACATTAACACTTACTGACAGGCTATGACACGTTTTGATATCACGTTCATAACTATATAACTTTCGCCTAATCCGAACCGTATCACCTCCGCGCCTTCGTGTGAGTCAGATGGGCTGCAACGCTTATCCCTGGCCTTAAGAAAGTAAACAAATCCTCGCAAGGTGACTGATTCAAAACAGGTCACATGACGTACCATAGCACGTGGCAAGAGAACTGTCAGAGTCGTTTATACGCTGCCGCTACTGTAGTGTCTGCTGATTCTCCTTCCTTCTTCGTTTTCTTCTCTTTCGTGGTCATTGTGTACTTCTGTATCTTCGACTGCTTCCTTCCTCCTAAAATGTCATTATCATCATCCTCTTATTCCTCAACCTTCATGTTTATTATCTGCATCTTCTGCCTTCTTCATAGTCTGCTCTCCTTCCTTCTCGAACATTATCATCCCCGTCATCACCATTCTGTTTTCCTCTCCTTGTCAATTAACTTCTTCTGCACTTTCATCGAATGTTCCTCCTCCTCCTCTTCCGCTTCCTTCCGCCTCCTCTAACATCATCATCACGAACCATTTCTTCCTCTCCTTATTGTTCATTTTTTCATTTACATCTTCATCGACTGCTTCCCTCATCCTCTACAAAGATCATCATCATCATCATCCTGTTCTTCCTTTCCTTGTCCATGATCTTCTTCTGCACAATCATCGGCCGTTCCCCCTCCTCCTTCTCTATCATCATCATCTTGTTCTTCCTCTCTGCAAAGATTAGATCTGCAACTGTTCAGCTTCCGCAAAATACATCCGTCTGTTTTTTTGTCTTCGTGGTGGTTTCCTTCCTATAGTTTTGTGACTAGCTCTGGACTGTTATGTGTCTGGAGAATATTCTGAAAATAAGCTCTAGCTATTTGTTATAAAAGTATAAGCCTGCCCAACGACCTGGATTTAGGGTAATGTAGCAATTAAAATACTTGTCATCGCTAGAGCTACTTCAGTCCTTCTCCCCTTGCCACCTTTCCATCTCATTTGCTGCGCAAGCCGCCGACCGATATTGAAAAACTCACATATTGTGATTTAAGGATCGTTAGTTATGTGATGCTGGTAACAAGCTGAAAAAGATTTCACTGAAAAGCCTACAAACGGAATAAGCAGAAGAAAGAGGAAAGTATTAGTTGATGAGAAACATTAATCTTCCCAAGTCCATTAGCCAATTAATACTACGAACACAAGATATAATTTTAGTATTCTTTGCCTGGAAGACTGAGAGAAAGTTTGAGGCGAGGGCGTCACGTTCAACGAACGAAGACTTTACCCTCTAAGTCTTCTCACAATCGTCCTGAAGTCGTCCGCTCGCGAACTCGGCGGTCACTTGTTTACCCACGGTTGCCCAAAGGTCACTCATTTGTGGATAGGCCAGATCTAGCATATGTGCCTTACTACATACTTTTAGATCTTGTCTTATTCTACATTTGTTCTTTGGTCTCCAAATGATCAACATTTGTTTCTTAGTAAGATAGTGCAGTATCTGCCTATTTCGTTTCCATTGTACTATTGTTGTACAGAAAAGCGGAAGGTACAATTATTATGTTCATGTTCAGCAAATCGCGTGTTTTGTTAATTCTGGAACTCTGATTAATTTTCTTTGAGGAACACGGCTCGCAAAATGCTACTTTACCTTACGTATAATAAAAAGAAACCCTTTCCAATCAATAGACACTAAACGGTATACTAGTTTTCATGCCTAAGGGCTAAAATAGTTATTTATGTATCGAGAGCGTTAAGTGGATGTTTCTGCACCGAGGGCGACTTCCAAACACGAGGGCCTCTGGATCGAGGGGTTGGAAGTCCTCTGATGGGCAAAAACACTTGGTAACGCCCGTTGTGCGTACAAAACTTTATAGTTCACTAGTTCGTTGCTGAATCAAAGGAGAATTAAAAATATTTCATAATTTTTCTTGCGTCTAAAGTGAAAAGTGGCATTGTAATCGAAAGTTGTTAATATGACGTCAGATAAACAAAACAGTGTGCGTATCTAATTATTAATGTAATAATGTATAATCGTTGTTGGATTGATTTGTTCGTACAAAATAAACAAATATTTTGAAGTTTCTACGGAAATGCTCGTAAAAGCTAGCAAAGATAATGACAGTGGTTTCCATTAAAATCTTAAGAAATATATGAAAATAATTATGGTGTATTTGAGAGTATACGGAAAATTAATGTGAATCGCGCTGATAATACGTTACTTCCAGGTTACTTGCCTCTATTGCCAAAAGTCATTTAGAATATTTCATAACAATCGAAAATAACATTTCGAGAATGGTAGCCGATGTGCCTTATACTCTTTTTACTACTAGTAGTACTTATACTCAAGAAGCATATATACATAAAGGAAGGTGATACATAGCAGTGAAATATGAGTGACTGATGGCAATTATATACATTCACAGGAACTTTTCAAAATTGCAATTTCCATATCTATTAAAGAAAATAACGTTTATAACGAGTTACTTTACTTATTTGAGCACTACGAACGCCATTTATTTATTGCATTTCCTTGTATCTTAACTTTAATAAATCGAATTCATAAAAATGTATTTGTTGTGTTGATATTAGATCAAACCATTAAGTATTTAAAGGCCCGCGCGAGTATAAAGAATCAGAAAGGCCCGCGAGGGTATTAACAGTACCGTTACGTGCTTAGTTTAAGGTTCATAAACACACAGCAATGAACTCGTAAACCATAAAAATATTATTGTATTGAGTAAATTGAAATATTCAGTTACTTGCGTCAATTAATATAGATACTTCCTTAATATAGAAATTCCTCCTCTTAAGAATCTCGAATCCACACACACGAATGAACGAAACTGGAATGACTTCTGGCGTGTGTGGACGCTTCCAGTATTTGGCTAAACATACGACGCGTCGTATTTTTTTCGTAGGTGAAACATTCGCGACACGCAAACCGGAACAACTAAACTGGAATGAATGTGGAACATGTGTCGGACTCTTTAAGTCCCGGTTTCGCGAATCATCCTGCCTCTACCATACATGTGTTCATGCGTTTCGACTATCTTTGACCACCTCTGGGTGACACAACCCGAGTAGGCTCACTTCATAGTGATAATCGATAAGATCAACATGGGAAGTTACATCGATTGCTATCTATAAATCTATCAGTATCAGTAAAGAGGGGAATTTTTAATTAGACAATTTTTAAATTAATAATGTTGAAGTTTCATTGTAGAAAGCAATACTTGTTCAGAGAGTATATGACGACGAATACCGAATTTTGTTTCGTATTATGTTTAGATACCTCTCCAATTTCCGCAAAGCTTGTGCAAACACAACAACAATAATTCATCAAGAATAGTGTTATTAGCTTAATGAAATATTCATACCTTATGATGGTCAAAAGAAATTAAAGTTCGGTGAGAAAGAAGCTGCCAAGAGGGAAATTCAGGGAACTGGCGTCTAGTATTCTACACCAATTCCTCGGCATATCGTTGAACAAGAATTTGAATAATCACGTCGACAATGCTAAAAGTGAATATGTATCATATGTTTTTCATTGATTCTCAGTAAATTTACAATGTTTAGAATTAGTATGCCTCCGAGGTCTCTTGTTAGCAAACATTTTAACAAACCGCAAACGTGTACCTAAAACAAGCCTCATGTCTTCCTTTAGCATTACTGTTTGGTTGTTGTGTTATTTCCTACATCTAGAGTTTGCAGCAAGCGACAGATAGTCATCAGTGATCAGGATTGGGCATCTGATCTTTCAACTCTATCGTCCTCCAAACATTACTGTGGTGTTGTCACATCACTTCTTTATTGAATGTTATATGAGAAATTTAAGTTAATTTTGCCAAAATTTTAGACCATTCACCTGAAGGAGACAAAAGGACTGTGAAAACATTACAACTAAGATTTAATACAGTGCGAACAACTTGTCGGTCGCCGAAAACAAATAGAAAGCGCTGCCGGGAGTTTTCTCAGCCCCCACGCTAAAATGAGCGCCAGAGATCTTGCACAAATGTGGGTTTCCTGCGTACATCTGATCTTTTAATAATCCTCAAAGTAAAAAAGTGACAAGGATTAAAATCAGGTGATCTAGGAGATCACAAAACACGACTAATAATTATTCTGTCACCACTAGCCAATGTACAGGGCTTACACTTAGGAGTGTATGGAGAATAGAATTGCAACGATCGAATGTGTTCTAAGGGAAGATTCTCCACTTCAAAGAAAACTTGATCTCGCATGCACTGTTTGAACGCTCTCGGGACACTTGATTATTGTGATAACGGCTTCCCGAATGCCATTCCGGTCGCGAAGTTCGGGCGCCAGGTTGCACAGTCGCCGGCCGGCGACGTGGCGGCACTTCATCATCGGTGAAAGATTCATTTTCCGCTTTGTCTGTGATCTTGCGTTTTAAAAGTCTATAATTCGATACCAGCAGAGAGAAATCTAAAAGACTGCAGGACGCAGTTATCCGACTGGGAGCTTTCTTACGATTTAAATTGTTGATATTGAAGCTCCCAAGTGGATACCCGCGTCATAGATAATGACTTGTCAAAAGTCACTCTCTTTCAAATCGGAATATACACCAAATTATTAGGCGTTAATCAAATAATAACTAGTTACATTTTATGAATTTACTTATTGATGTATTTATTTATTTATGTACACAGAGTTTTCAGGGATGTAATGTCGAAAATCGGAAAATAAGCTCTGAAGATAATTTTAAGCATATTTTGTCTGATAAACTAGTTGGATATTCTGAATGGCTGAGCCGCAATAAACACTCTCAAGTTGGTTTGAAAAAATGCTTTCTAGGCAAAAATTAGCATTACAAAAGCATATAAACACTCTAGAAACATGCAAATTGTTTATTATTTACAAAAGAAATTAATATTTTTGTTCAGAAAGAAAACTTAAGCCAGAAATCAAAATGCATCCAATTTACGCAATTCGACTGCTTTTTTTATTTCTGGATTAATTTTTCTTCTAGTTTATTAGACTCAAAATGTTTACAATTATCTGAAGAGCTTATTTTCCAATTTTCCACGTTTCCTCCGCAGACATCCTGTATGTTTATTTCTTTGTTTGTCTTTCGGTGGCAGTGGAGGTCGCCGTACCACTTCCAAGTGCACAAGCCCTACAGCTTCGGGCACGCGGGCGCGTCGACGGCCTTCACCCCGGCCTACGCCGCCCCGACGCCCGCCTACGCCGCGCAGCCGCCCGCGCAGCTGGCCGCGCAGATCCCGGCGCCCGCCGCCGCCGCCTCCGCGCCCCACGGCGCAGAGTTCCGCTTCCCGCAGCTGCCGCAGCCCGCGCCCGCCCCCGCGCCCGCCCAGCCGCAGCCCTACCGCTGGGAGGACGCGCACTTCAACAAGTGAGTTCCCCCCCCCCGCATTGCGGTCGGTGGTATAACGGTTTGCGTACCGGATTGTACCCAAGTTTGCGCGTTCAAACCCGATTGAAGCCGTGGAAACTTAAGGGCGAAAAATCCTTCGTACACCTTCCTTCTGAGGGGAATTAATGCCGGCTGTCCCATGTAGTAGATTTACTGCATGTAAAACAAAGTAAGGCCGGCTGTCCCATGCAGTAGATTTACTGGATGTAAAACATCCTCAAGTCTAAAAGAATCCTCCGAGCTAAATTCAAATTGCCTGTTTCGTAGCTCCAGATAATACCTCCTTTTTCCGCAAGATGGTGGAGGGAGCGAAATTTGCGTGGTCAGACGGATGAGCGGGCCCGATGGCCCGAGTCTCATCACGTAAAATAAGGCATTAACTAAGTAACTCCCACCCGGACACTTACCTCCGCACTCCCAACGGAACGCTTCGCTTTCATTCGGTGAATCTGCGCGTGTTATGTTACGAGGCGCATGCAGAAAGTAGCGTTTTCCTAGGTCGTGAACAAAAAGAAAACACAATTTTAACGAAAACTATTGTACATTCTGATTAAAACGTAGAGACACTTCAAGTGTACGAGCTGGAAGAAGAGGGGGACATTGTCATCAATCAGGAGCTCTAATACCAAACATTTAAGCCGAAATGAAGCTCCCGATTGGATGACAGTGTCCCTCTCTCCGTCTAGCTCGTGGCCTTGAAGTGCCACTATGTAACTATGTTTAAATTGGATTATAGCAGATATCATATGTTGGACTATTTTTTCGCGTAATCACTATTAGAATTTTTTAGACATTTGACACTCCTTGTGAACAACATTTGTATCTCTGTGTCATACAGCTCTGCCTCGTGCGGTACAAGTGTTTGAAAGCTATCTGTAACTCAGCGCCATTGTGTAACGCGTACTGCTGGCCGAACATGGATAACTTATGGTACAAGAAAAGATGGAATTCGCTGAGGTCGAGATCCGGACTAGATGGAAGGCCATACGATCTCCCACACACGGTTTAGCTCACAACAGTTCTTCTGCAGGAGTTCCTCTAAGATATGATTGACTATCTACCCCATAGCAGAACCGGTGATTTGTGCTAATTCCGAGTCAGTAGTTGACCCGGGTCAGGGGTGGGGGGTCCATTCTCCCCCTTCATCTGACACCAAAAGTTTGTATGAAGGAAAAAACACAAAACAGAATTTTTCAAAATTTTATCACCTTTATTTGTCATTACATTTATTTTATGTATCTTCCACAGAGCAGCAGATTTTTGCAATGCAAAAACAGCACTGCGCTTTGCATTTTTGATAGACTCTTAAATTCATTTAACAATTTTTGCAAATCGATTTTGTCGGTTATGTCGCTATAAACATTTAAATTGCTATACTGTTGAGCCGATCTTGCAACATAGTTTATCGCATTTACGTTTTGAGTCGACGCAATACCGAGAAACTTCGTTCATTTCTGGAATTTGACGTTTATGGAATACTTCTCTCATCCCAAATTACAAGTTGGTGTTTTACCCACTCGAGATATCTGTGTCAAACACTGATATCTAACCCAGGCAGCAGATTTGTACGACAAAGGAATAATAATGTTTGTCCCAAGTAATAAAAAATGTCTTAATACTGGTGTGCTTATTTGGAAAAAAACTGCAACATATGCTGAATCTGCTCTGAATGTTTTCCATGAAACTGTTTTTCTTTTTGTTGACGACATTCTGGATGTGCCTAGTATATTTAAATTTTGGGCATGCGCATCAATTTGATTAAACTGTTACTGATACAATTTTATGAATTATTACTCCCTTCGATCACAAAAATGATTCTAACAAGAAATGTTTTGGATTAAATCATTCACAGTTAAAACTTGAGTTATACTATTTTAAAAAGCAATATACTCTCATTAAATTAAGGACATACAAAGAGTTGTTTCTATATTCATTTACCGTAGCAAATAAGTTTTCTAATATTAAAGATCGTAATTTTTTAGTTTTCAAATGTTGCTAACCTCACTTTGTTGATAATTTTATTCATCATTCAACCATGCTTTAAAAAAGGATTGGGAAGTGAGTCTGGAGCTCAAAAATCTTGCGCATATTATTCTTCTTTTCCCCAATGACACATACAACTTTTACTTTTCTGACGAAAATAAATCCAATGAAATCATATTAATCTACAATCAACTCAAAGTATTGCAAGAAAAACATACTATGAATGAATGTATAATGTATTATTCAATATGTCTGTTCTAAAAGACATATGTATAGTACAGAGGTAAAGTGACATTCCCATACTACAAAAACGGGCTGGGTAATAAAACAGAAACAAGCTATTTTCCTTAGTACCATGAACTCATTATGTTCACTCCTCGATGAGAGAAACGAAAAAGTCAAAACCGTTTCACTATAAATGTCACATTATCAGGCTCTCATGTTTTGATTTTTCTGTAGGGACTACTACTCTCCGCAGGAAGTAAGGACCGAAAGGTAATTATGGTTTTACTTGAGAAATTTGACAATAACTGCACAACTTTAAAGCACCGGTCAATAAGTACTATTCGTTCGAACTTTCTCTCAAATGCACAAGACGCATGAATCAAATTCCTAGCACAAGACTCGATCAACAGAATTTTACCCCGATTGGATCAGTTTTCTTGCTAATCAGCACTTTTATTTAACTGGACAAAGGCAGACCATATGTTTCTTGAGAACTTATAAACCCAATTAAAAACGATAACTTAACATCTGCATGAATTAACAACTCTTCCTAAAATGACTCTAAACTCTTGATAAAATATTTCTCCAATACTAACATATATAATAATGATTTTGTAAATCAACTGTAAATTAACTATGTAATGTAATCCTACAACATTCCTTAAGCTTTTTAAAATAAATTGTAAATCAAACCCTAAATGGTAATGGTCAGATAAACCTCAACTGGATCAGAAAGAGGTAATAAAAAAGTAAAATCAGTGGTTTTAAATATAATTAATTAAAAATTAAATATGTAACTAAAATACGTTTACATGAAACATTTAGTAACTAGAAAGTTAAAATTCTTATCCTCCGTTTTGATATACTTCATTAAATCCACACTTGAGTCCAGAATAAAGAGGAAAATATACCGAACGACTGCAAGATAAATTTGTGTGGTGTATATGTATTTCATTTGTTAAGGTAATGAACTCTGAAGATATGTCAAAATAAAAACGTTCAGAATAATTAAAATAACGATAAAAATTCAAAACAATTCAATGTAATTTAAGTTTCTAAAATAAATAAATCATATATAATTTCTAGCTTATTCAGATAAATGAAATGTTAGGTTTGCGGCACTTATTTTAATAGAACAGCGATAATCACTGCAGGCCGCTCAAGCAAAATTTTTGAAGAAGAGAGCAACGTCTCTTGATCGATATACGATTCTGTTAATGTATACACTCAGATCATAGGACTATTTGTTGTAGTAAAATATTGTTATACACTCAAAATCATCAGATCATTCGGTTAATTGGTCGACATCAAATTTAATTACCTTCCATCGGACCTTTTCACCTGCGCTTAAGAGAGCAGAGTATTCAGGACAACATCCCTTGATCGTGCCCTTGCAATTGTACCCTTCCTTTTCACTTTAACACAATACATTCCTTGTATCCGGATGTATCCATGTTTTGGAATCCCAAACAATGAACCTTTGATGACTCTAGTGATTTGCTGGTGAAATGTACATATTTATATACATAATTCAAGTACAGGTGGACTTCATCGTCTTTATTTAATTTGATGGCTCAGTTATCATCATAAGATATACTTCTTGCGAGTCATAAACACGACAATTCGTTTGGTCAAATTCTTTGACTCCTTCAGGTATATGAGATGATGATTAAGACAATCTTTAAAGACCAAAGCAAACGTGAAATCTTATCGTTACATCAAATGCATTATTCAACACTAAATCCTACCTAACTTTCTAGCCCCGCGGCCCGACCCACGTAGCACAAAACTCAAGTGTTGCAAATCTACTGAACCCAACATTCTCGCAACAGCAAATGCACACATGAAGTGCCCGCGATAGCTTGTACCACCGACAACTAAGTCAGTTGCAGCTGTATAGCCACTCACCAAACGTTGCTATTTGTTGGCCTCTCTCTTGAGGTAATTTAAATTATAACACTTCCCCAAGGTTTTGCCAAACATTCAATATCCTAAAGTCGCTATTTATTAGGTTTAAATCAAAATTTCACATTAATATTTAACCGACCTACATTCCGGCGTCCATACTCTCGCGAACTCAACTCAGTCTCCCTCAACAACGTCTATGGAAATCCCGCTCCTTCATTGTTCTTTACCCCGAATTCATACTACTAAAACAAAATTTATGTTTTCATATCGTAACAATAAGAACAAGCACGTGATGGTAACGTGCACTATCAGAAATTTCCGCATTACTTTAAAGTAAATTACATTAAAGTAACCATCATGAACGCACATTAAATTTTATGTACACATGTATATTGGGATGCAAGAGTCAAAACTTTATGTCCGTATCTGGAAGGAAGGAAGGAAGGAAGGAATTATCTTGATGGACTGGTGATTATGAATATACGACACGAATGATGAGAGGCATGGAAAACGGGAGAACCCCTACAATATATCTACATTAATTTCATATGATGATAGAATATATTAAGCTCTTTTTATGTACAAGGTTACATTAAGTTACAGGTAATATACATTAATCTACATTATGTTTACGTTTCTGACTGTGTGTTTGTGCGTTTCCGAGCAGCACCCTGTACTCGTCGGCGTCGCAGACGGCGCCCTTCTACGCGACGACGGCGGGCGCGGCGGCGGGCGCCGGCGGCCGCTACCTGTCGTCCCCGCGGCCGGGCGTGAGCTACTTCGCGCGCCCCACCGCCGCCGTGCCGCCCCCGCTCGCCTTCCACCCGCAGCCCGCGCCCGCCGCCTCCGCCTCGGCCCCCGCGCCCGCCTACGCCCCGCAGCCGCCCCCGCACCCTCACGCCCACTACCACCAGCACCAGCAGCCCCAGGCGCAGCCCATCTACCAGCCCGTGAGTAGCGTGCTCCCGCCGCACCGCGCGTCTTCGAGGAGGCTCTGCGCGTTCGGGGTTGGGCGAATAGCAAGCGCTCACTCGCTCGCTCAATACCAAGAAGTGGGGTTGCTTGCTATTGGCATTGCGCTAAACATTCGGTACTCGCCTAAGACGGTTCATTCGGTGTGCGGCGAGTAGCGAGCAACCACTCTCCGAATACCAAGTAGAGGCGATGGGTTGCTTGCTATTTGCATTGCGCTAAACATTCGGCACACGCCTAAGACGGCTCATTCGGCGTGCGGCAAGTAGTGAGCGACTACTATCCGGATACCACGTAGAGGCGATGGTTTGCTTGCTATTTGCATAGCACCAAACTTTCGGTACTCACCTAAAGACGGCTCCACACATTCGTTATTCGGCGAACAGCGAGCAACCGCTCGCCGAATCCCGAGTAGTACGATGAGTTACTTGCTATATGCCGAATGACGAACATTTGGTGTTCGCCTTGCCCACCTCGTGCCGGTCTTTTGGACACTTCAAAAGGAGCGAACATTAGCCGAACACGTCAGTTGCCCGGGAGTGGGTGAGCACTAGCTCGCGGCTCGACGAATGCCGAATGTGTGGAGCCGTCTTAAGACGGATCATTCGGCGTGCGGCGAATGGCGAGCAACCACTCTCCGAATACCAAGTAGTGGCGATGGATTGCTTGCTATTTGCATAGCGTCAAACATTCGGTACTCCTCCTAAAAATAGCTCCACCCATTCGGTATTCGGCGAATCCCGGGTAGTGAATATGGGTCAACTTGCTCTTTGCCGAGCGACGCACGTTCCGTGCTCACCCTACCCACCGCGTGTCGGTATTTTTACCTCATCAAAGGAAGCAAACTTTTACTAAGCACACCAGTAGCGAGAAATTGGACTCGTTACTTGTCGCTCGCTACTTGACGAATGCCAAATGTTCATTTGGCATTCGGCGAGTATCGAACGACCTCTCACCGAAAACCAAGTTGTGGATACTTGGTATTGGCCTAGCGCCAAACATTCGGTAATCATCTAAGCCGGCGAAACTCGGCTCATTCGGCGTTCGGCAAGTAGCGAGCGACCACTCGTCGCCGAATACCAAATAGTGGGAATGAGTTGCTTATTATTTGCCTAGCGTTAAATATTCGGTACTCGCCCTAAGGCGGCTTCTCATTCTAGTTATTCTCTCTGAAGAGCGTATGTTTCTGATATTCTAGCTTCTTTCCCTCTAAAGAGAGTAGAGAAGAAGTTTCCATTTCCGCAGATAGGATAAACGGTTCATATCCATAGTGCCCATCAAAGAGCTCAACAAAATGATATTCAAATGTAGTCCCAGGGTTGCCACAGGGGTATGGTAGTGAATGACCCAACTTCTTCCACACCGCACACTAGCAGGGGAACACCATGACATCCGGCGCTCATTCTGTAGTTGTCAAAAATCTAGTCCAAGCACGTTGATCAGGACTGGGTGAACTCCCGACTGCCCGTGTAGAAGAGGCCGAGGCCAAAGGCTGTGTTTGGGGACCTCAAGTACATACCCTCTCGCAGTCACCAGAATTCGCCCGGGTTCGCACATCGAACATATTTTTGACGCACTTACTGACCCAAAGTTCCAGTGCTAAGTCGGCATGCGAGTGCACAGACCCATTAACCTCCATATCACCCTTTTCCTTCTACATGGTTCACCATGCTTGATAAACACTTGGGTGAGCGTTCAGAACACAGAGAAGGGCAGTGGTGAATAAATGATATAAAGAATCAACGTAACATACGGAGAGCAAGAGAATGGAACATAAGGTCAACCTTCTCTTCATCGAATCCCCGTTGTGGCGTTGGCCCATCCAGCTCGACTAAACGAAATAAAAATAAATTAATTATTTTATCAATTGAATGACACCCAAATTTAATGAAAATAAATTGTTCCGTATCTAATATATAGTACTTGTATTCTCCGTAAATGTCATGTTTTTCGATATACTTAATTTTTTTTATTTACATTCGTGCAAGGACAGAAGGTGCTCGTGGCTTGTTTAAGAGATGGCATTGAGCAATACGAGGTAGAGAGAATTTTCATTAAGCAATACTGGATTAAGTCTAACATCGTTTTTCTTAGGCAAACATTCACTGGATCCAATATTTAATCTCGAATATTTGCCGTTAAATGAAAATTACGAACTAGGAAAAAGTAGCGGACATTTGAGCCTAACAAAAATTAATTTCCCACGAAATTCTAATTAAATGATTATTACTAGATAAGAGTGGTTCATTAATTGTTTTTTAAAGAAGTGTAAAGAGTACACAATTCTACACGAAATTACAATTCTGTAACTGATTAATAAAAATTCCTCATGTTCCGGAACACGAAACTGACTTTGCAAAAAAGACACCTGTTCCATAAGAAATGAGACTCCGTTCCCGTTTTCCATTACCAGTAGCGTTTTCGAGGAATATGCAAGATGATTTTTCATTTTTATCTTGTTACACACATTTGGGTTATAAAACATGGAATCTGAAAATATAACACTTGTCAAACTGTTAAATACATTATTAAAATAAGCCTATTATTTTATTATTTTCTTTATAAACAAGAATGGGATATAGCGAATAATTTATTTTATGAATTATCACTAAAAGTGCAAACAAGAAAGTATATTTTCAAATATTGTTGTTTTCTTCCTATCGTTTGACTTACATCATTTAGTTGTACATATCAGATCAGCTGTACACATACGAAAATTTGTCACTGGATAGATATCATAAACAGCCACATTTAACACAAGTAAAAAGCCTAACATTTTGACATACGTTTTACACTTTCAGTGACGATGATTTTTCCGTAACTGTCATATTTTGCTTGCTTTACGTATTCTTTAACAATTTTTATTATCTATTGACAATTTACTTTGCTATATATTTATTAATTGTTGGTGGATATATATTTTATTGACTTACAAAATTTTGATTGACTATTACATCCGTGAAATTAAAGCCAATCGTGTTTAACTATACACACAAAATGTCCCAATTAGGGCGATGTATCTCAAAACGTTCATCGCTTTTTCAAACCGATTTTTCTTACTGCTTATTCCTACTGGCCAATCATTAACTGTGACTCATCTATCTTAGGAGGCGGTAAACATTCATCGCTATGTCGATGCCAATAAACCGCATATGTACTATAACATAACCTATTTGACTTTAACATATCTTTCAGTTGTTTTCAATATTTGGCGCATTTTGGAATTCTATTGGACATAATTTCATTTGTGGAATCGTCCTATTAAAAATTACCCATGATTTGAAATTCTCACAGAAATCCCCTCATCACTTCACGGGTCGGGGATTTATCGACAATTTCTAGAGCACTTCTGATATTACCTACGATAAATCTTTGTAATATCATATTTTTCCTTCTATTATGTCTAATTTTGTTTTTCATATTATTCGTATTTTTTAATATATTTTATTTTTGTTGTGATAATTTTTAAATCTAGAGTGTATCTAATTTTGAGGAGTACATCCCTTGTAGTAAATCGAATTGAATTTGTCGCGGGATGCATAAAACCGCTCGCTCCGTCCGCAGCTGCAGTCGGTGGCGACTGCGCCGGGCCCGCAGTACGTGCAGCGGCCGGTGGCGCAGGCGAGCGAGCTGGCGCCGCAGTCGCGTCCAGCGCCGCCCGCCGCCCCCGCGCCCCCGCCGCCCCCGCCGCCGCCGTCCGCGCCCGCCGCCGCCGCCGCCGCCGCCGCCGCGGCCCCCGCGCCCGCCTCCACCGCCGCGCCGCCCGAGCCCGCGCGCAGCCGCGCCACGCTGCGCCAGGTGCTGCAGGAGGACTGCCCCGACGCCGAGCGCCTCGGCTTCTGCGCCTCCCCGCCCAGATACCCCTCGTGAGTATGCCGCCTTCACACACTGGACCATCTACGCGAATGAACGTTACAAACTTCTAAAGAATGTGGAGAATGAAGGTTACAAACTTCTAATGAATGGAGAAGATGATCACTTTTTGACAATAAACATGTGATGAAACCGGCTGAGTTTATCTCAGAACCAAAATTGCCGTTGTCTCTGCAGCAATTCTGACCTGGAGGTTCTAGAATTTGAGGCCCAGCGGTGGTGGATTTTGAACACTAGCTTGTCAGCTGGGTCGAATTCAACCACTGTCTGGGGAAGAATTCTAGTAGTTTTCCGTGGTTTCTCCGATCAATACCAAGCGAATGACGGAGCTGTACCCTAATAAATGGTCCATGGTACGCCCGCGATCTTTCCTTCCTCGTCTTCCTTGCCCTTTCTCTTTCACACACACTTACATGTACATGCATTACACCACCACACATGTCGATAGACTTGTCGGGAGCCTACAGCTTGTCTCGGTGCCTGTTTGAGGGAGATACCTGGAACAGACTCCGGTTGGTCAACCGACGTGTAGGTGGGTGCCCGATCTCACCACTCAGCGGGAAAAGAATCACCGCCACCTACCGGGGCAAAACATTCACTACACTAACTGGACTTATTACCATAGTAGTTGATGTGCCCGGAAACATTAATCAATAAACATGTGGTGAGAAATTTCATATAAAGAACTTGCACTCGATAAAGTTGCCCCTTAAGGCAACACATCGTGCATTGATATTTCACAGGTTCACATTTTGACGCCTAATATGTCTCAGTGGCATCAACCGTTGTCGCTGCAGCGCCGTTGATCGAAGATACAAAGAACTGAGTTGATTGAGAGAAAGTTGATATAAAGAACTTGCACCCGATATAGTTGCCCCTTGCTGATAGGCAACACATCGTGCATCGATGTTTGACAGGTTCGCATTTTGACGCCTGATATGGCTCACTGACATCAACCGTTGCCTTTGCAGCGCCGTTGCTCGGGAGGGTCCAAGGTTCGAGTCCGGGCGGTGGTGTACTTCAACAATAGCTACATAGCTGGGACGAATTGAGCTGTCTTTTATTAATTCCAGGTGAATGGTGGACTATTACTTTCACAACGGCAACGGACCGCGCGCAAAATTTCCTTTCTCCTCTCTCTCCGCTCCTCTCCCTTTACACAAATACATTTTGCACATCAGTCGCGCAAGTGATAATTTTTTGAGAAAAAATTTTCTATCGTTTCTAAGATTAAAAGAATATCACTTGATCTGATTAAAACCTGGTAACACTGACCTTTAAATCACATCACCGCTTTGTTTCTTCCAAATTTTGAGAGTGTACATGTCACAGGAATACACATTTTGCAAATGACATTAGGAAATACATTTATTGCCTGGGAAATAACAGGAGGCATTCGTTAGATAATGTCAATTAATATTTCCTGTACAAATCGAACACTGTCGATCGATAAATCAAATTCCACTGTTCTTTGCGTTTGAGTAATTTATTTACATACACCATACATATAGGTGCCGTCTATTTTAGCCTTGAATTTATTCGGAGCGCTTTTTTAACCAAAAAAGTTTGTGGAGAGTGCATTATAGAAGTTGATAATCTGGAATAACCGATACAGAAATCTGTAAATCTTCTCTCCAGTTACAGGTGAAGAAGCATCACGGATATGAGCACTAATATATCTACAGACTCCTGCAGTAAATTATTTTTTGCGTTATCGTAACTAAGTTGTGTCAATATTTTTTATAATATAAAATAATGTTATTTAAACTGAATTGCTAGACTTACAATGAAAAACACATGTTTTAGTGTTACTGCAGTAATACCCTGCATCTTAGGTATAAATATGCCATAAAAATCAAAAAGTGATCTAATACCAACTCCGTCCGAGAAGGCATTTATATACCAACTGATTAAGATAATTTCGAGTACTTCAAACCGAAAACAGGGGGCTACAATTTTACATTTTGTACATTTCGTTCTTCAAATTACTGATGTGTATATACCACGTAGAATGGCGCGTATGACACTAAAAATCTTCTGACTGGATTATTTTGATTTCCAAGAGCTGGAGGACTATCTTGTTTACGGAAGGCACGGTAATATTAATGAATTTTCAATTTGTAAAACGTTACAACGTGTGGATTGGTGTATTTTGAATGTCAAGAGAGAGCATCAATAGTTTACCCTCAAAATTAGAGAGATCTCTAAAAATAATAATTTGAATACTAAACTCCATATTGGCATGTATTGAATACACAGTCTCTAGAGAGAATAGAATACAAACAAAATGTTTGTGGTTTGAAATGGATCGATTAATTTACTGAAGAAAAATATCCTTGCGCAATTCTGACTGCAGTAAATTTTGTCAACAATAAGTCCACTTGATCCACGTAGAAAAACTTGAAACTCTTCAGAGACGTGTTGGATAGTTCGAACTTGGACTGAGAGACGTGTAGAAGGGTTTTCCTAAGAATGAGCTGAAGTGACAGTTCGCTAAACAAGTGAACATCTCATGTAATTCAGATAAGTATCCCTCCGCAGCAATAGCTGTTCTGTCACCCGTCTTCGTAAAGTTTTTGGCTCTCGAGAATACACACTATGCAGAAGTTTAAGAGTTTCGCTGAAGTTACGTACGCGTTTCGCTGAAGTTACGTACGCAAGTTCAGGAAATATTTAAATTTAATTACGTATGTGGAAAATCTTTTAATATGCTCTCACAATAAGTGAAAGAAAACTGCCATGAATGTAAATAGAAATCTCTCAATCACAGCTCATCCCACAACAGCACAATAGCTGGTAACATGGGCACCAGTACGCTTTCAAATCTTGGTTTTAAAATAAAAATAATATTTATCACATAAGAAGTAACTTTAATGTAAAGTTTATAGAAAAATAGATTTTCCACAAGAGCACATAACACTGCACTTCCTAATTTCAATAATTTCTCATGGCGCTCCATATTTTCGTCGGACGAGGACATCACAATAGGAAGGGTCGAAGCCATTTGCAAGTTAGCCAACTGCAAACGAACGAATGCGGGAAGGGAGTCTAATGGGCTCGAGGGCACAACGACCACAGACCCTTCAGTTATGTTGCTAGCACTAGCTGTCACTTTGGCTCACTCTTAGGAAAATCATTCTATAACACCACGGCCGCCGGTAGGCGACACCGAGAGATCCGGCGAAGCTCGTGCCCGTGCGCGTGCGCGTGCGCAGCTGAAATGGAGTGGCGCGCGTGCGCACGCAACGTCGTGCGCGGGGCGCGTGCCGTGAGCGCACGCGGGCTGACCTGCAAAGCCCGCCGAGCGACGCCCGCAGACCTCTTTCGGAGGCGGCTTCCCGGAAGATAGCCATCTTTAATTACAGTTTGCCACGCCGGTCGCCTAATGGATGCCCTGCCCTGCGTGCGCAGTGCTGCAGAGGAATCTGCTTCGTGCAGATAACACGGGTGATAGTTCCGGAGATCGTTCGGGCCGTGTTCATTTTTTTCCTTGGCTGGACGTGATTACCGTAGATCATAGTCCGTTTGGTCGTTTCTCACCTTTGTTAATATTTTTTTGCATTGCGAAGCACTATATCGTGAACGATTACGAACTCAGTTTTCAGATTGTACGCATGCGCCAAGTCTAACGTTACGTTAAATGTACCAAATAATAATACTGCGCTCAATAATTAACGAGACAAATTAGCGGAGAGAAGAAACAATTTAGGCAGTGAAAGTGAAATTTACGCAAATTTTAAGCATAGTCTCCTGTAACATTTAGACACCTGCCCTACCATTCTATGAATTTTCGTATTCCTGAAGCACATCAGCTTATACAATGCGATTTGAACTATGTGTGTACAGCTTTTTATAACCGCTTTGATGTCGTCGAACTTCTGCCGTGGTGAACAAATGAGAATTGGTCGGGGCGAGGTCTGAACTAAACAGAAGATGTGGTAACAACTTCCAACCCAATTTCTCTAGTTCTTCTTTCGTACTCTGAACGGTGTGTGTGCATTGTTAAGCAAGGAACCCACACCTTTTCACAGAGTGTGAATGATTGATCCTATATTTCTATGATACAACATCATGTTGTGGATAGCTCTTACCGAATAAATGCAAATAACAAGATGTTTCATTACGGAAATTTATAGAATTCCTAGCTTAGAACTTGTCCAGGCGGTGCCACGCTGGTGGGAGAGACCTGGTCGGGTAAAATCCCCGCAAGCCGCCGTAGGTCGGCGCTGGATCTCGCCATCCAGCGGAGGAACATTACCGCCACTTCCCGTGACAAAATCATGCAATACATTTGTGGGACTAACGACCTTAGCGATTGACGCGCCCACTAATCAATCAATTAAAATTATAGACTATCTAGATTCAGTGAGTAGCGCATTCCTTAAGGTATACACGGTACAGTTTTCGTGCAGATTCTCATATTTCTGTACAGAAACTTCAATATCCCAAGCTAGAAGTATAAAAGCCAAAAGTCTCCCAAACACGGTCTGTACGTTTTCTGTATGAATTGTATACGCCGCTAGGGGGTCTATCAGGAAACAATTGTCCGAGTACTTTCAGTGGTGGTATCTCTGTGAATGCATGGTGACTGTGATTTTCATTAAGTATTAATTGACCATCAGGGGCATAGAGAACAAAAAGAGGAAGGCAGGAATAGGTAAAGAGGCAGTTTACGACAATATCACTTCACACAATTGCAAGTTGGCACACCTAACCACAAAAACGAAATGGCCGATTATCGTCGCGTCTGGTAAACAAAATCGTTATTGAACGTTTCTGCCGCTAGAGGCGCTTGAGTCAAACTGTAAACTTTCTTCATGAAAAATTACGAACATACTCAAACGTTTTCGAACAGAAATCGTGCAATCTGAACTACACGTTTTCGGCACGTCCAATCTGCACGAAAACTGTACACGCATATACAGACCTTTAGTGAGTAGAGATCTCCCCGCCCCCGAGATCCCACAGGATGATGTTTTGGGTTGCAGGCACCAGGTGTCGCTGGCCATCCACCGCTGCCGCGACCTGCTGAGCCACCTGTACGTGCCGGTGCCCGAGGGCGCCTCGCAGACGACGCGCCCGCACACGGGCATGGAGCGCGCCAACCGAGAGGTGAGCACGGCGACGCGACGCGCCAGCGCGCCAACCGCGTGCACGCTCCGCGCAATCAAAGGCTTCCGGTGATCACTACTTGGCGACACACGAAGCGCATGCGCCATTTTCTTGCAACTGTGGGCCAACGCTCATTTGAAGTCCGGTGTCTCTGACTTTTTACCAGGGGTGGAATATTTGCTTAAGCAAACTGATCAGGAGCTTAGGGACTTCGCTAGGAGCGGGCTTCCAAATATTTTTTAAACGAAAGTTTTTATAGTTAGGATATTATTTCTAATTTTGCTTATATTACTTTAGATATTATTACTTATTTTAATTATTTTACTCATATTACTACTTATTTTACTTAATTATTACTTATTTTTAACGAGAAAAGTCATTAATTTGTGGCGCCTATACTTAGTATTTCAATAATATAATAGAACTTTGCAGTTTGGACATGCTTAGGTCCCCTCAAAATATTAATCTCACCCTGATTCTCACATTTAGCATCCAAGATTTTCCCCACGATATTGTGTCGAACTACCGTACACAATATTTATTACGATAATAAAGTGTATTGACTTTCAGTCATAATTGACTGAAATTTCAAAATTTCATGCAAAAATTCCAACAGTTATATCCAGAGGGTGAGGGCGCGCAACGCGACAGAATATAATAACATACGGTTTAGAATGTTGCCAACATGTAGAATATAGAGGGGCCGAACATATGTTTGCTGGTGACTTTTTTCCGATGACGTATGGTGAGAAGTCTCCTATGTGACTCCTCGTATGTGACATTTACTCTTGGTTGATAAGCAATATATCCACCACTTTCTGACGCAGTCAAAGATATATCAAATACCCTACATACACCTTTACGCACACGGAGTGTATTGCTACGCACCCTAGTATAAGGTGGAGTGTGGTCCATCACCATTACGTATGCTGAATGTATTCCTAGTCCCCCTAGTACAAGGCGGCGTGTGGTCGTCTCCGCAGGAATAGTTGCAAATGATCAGTGTATTCCTAGGTCCCCCTTGTACAAGGCGTGTTGTGGTGGTGCCCGCAGGTGTAGTAGCATTTGCTGAATGCATTCCTAGACCGCCTTGTACAAGTTGTGGTGTGGTGGTGCCCACAGGTGTGGTAGCATTTGATCAATGTATTCCTAGGCACCTAGTACAAAGCGGCGTGTGGTCCACCACCATTACGTATGATGAATGTATTCCTAGTCCCCATAGTACAAGGCGTGTTGTGGTGGTGTCCGCAGGTGTAGTTGCAAATGATCAATGTATTCCTAGGCCCCCTTGTACAAGGCGTAGTGTAGTGGAGTCCGCAGGTGTAGTAGCATTTGCTGATGTATTCCTAGGTCCCCTTGTACAAGGCATCGTGTGGTCGTGTCCGCAGGGGTAATTGCATATGCTAAATGTATTCCTAGTCCCCCTAGTACAAGGTGACGTGTGGTCGTGTCCGCAGGAGCAGTTGCAAATGATTAGTGTATTCCTAGCCCCCCTTGTACAAGTTGTGGTGTGGTGGAGTCCGCAGGTGTAGTTGCAAGTGATCAATGTATTCCTAGGCCCCCTTGTAAAAGGCGTGTTGTGGTGGTGCCCGCAGGTGTAGTAGCATTTGCTGAATGTATTCCTAGGCCCCCTTGTACAAGGCGTGTTGTGGTGGAGTCTGCAGGTGTAAATGCAAGTGATTAATGTATTCCTAGTCCCCTTTGTACAAGGCGTGGTGTGGTAGTGCCCACAGGTGTAGTAGGATTTGATCAATGTATTCCTAGGCACCTAGTACAAGGCGGCGTGTGGTCCACCACCATTACGTATGCTGAATGTATTCCTTGTCCCCCTAGTACACGACGTGTGGACGTGTACGCAGGTGTAGTTGCAAGTGATCAATGTATTCCTAGTCCCTTTTGTACAAGTTGTGGTGTGGTGGAGTCCGCAGGTGTAGTTGCAAATGATCACTGTATTCCTAGGCCCCCTTGTACAAGGCGTGTTGTGGTGGTGCCCGCAGGTGTAGTACCATTTGCTGAATGTATTCCTAGACCCCCTTGTAGAAAGCGTGGTGTGGTGGAGTCTGCAGGTGTAAATGCAAGTGATTAATGTATTCCTAGTCCCCTTTGTACAAGGCGTGTTGTGGTGGTGTCCGCAGGTGTGGTCGTGGGCGCGCAACGCGACGACGCCGGGCGCGGGCGGCGCGGGCGGGAGCGGCGTGTGCGCGTCGGAGGCGGCGCGGGTGCTGCCGGGGTACGCGCGCGACGCGGCGGGCCGCTGGCTGGTGGTGGTGCAGGCGGCGGGGCTGGTGGTGCAGCCGGCGCACGTAGACGTGTGCCGCGCGCCGGGGCTGCCGTGCCCGGCGCTGGCCAAGTGCGCGCAGGGCGGCGCGCTGGGCGCGGGGGCGGCGGCCGGCGGCCGGCGCGGCCTCAAGGCCGCCAAGGCCAGCGGCTGCGAGCAGCGCTTCACGCCGCACCACGTCGTCACGTGGGACCCCGACGCGCCCGAGCGCTGCCCCAAGCTGTCCGTCGTGCTGCTGCCCACCGCCTGCACGTGCCGCCTGGCCGGCGACAGCTAGGCGGACACGCCCACTTCTCCGCCGCCGCCGCCAGCCCGCCCCCTTCGCAGCTCGACGCTCGCAGGGAGGACTCCACGCTCCACCGACCACGCGCCCAACCACCGGCGAAAAACAAACTCGCAGCCTTACTCCTCCAGGGCCACGAACTGGATTCCTCACCAAAAACTTCCCCGAGCCGCAGGCTGTTTGACGAAATCAATCAACTCTCAGCTATCAAATTTCCGTCGTCTGGATTCGGTTCGAACTCGAAATTTTCTCGGCGCAAACTGCTGTCGACAGTCAGCTACAATGAGAACAGCAACCACCCAGCCCAGGTTTTCGGTCGCCGTTTGCTACAATACCGGAGTACTCAGATCCCACTCCTAAGCCATTCGACGGTCAGCCCGTTCATCAGTCAGATTCCAGCGCCTGCTGTCAGCTGGCGCCTCAGACGTTTTACAGAATCCCCCCAAGGCCGCAATCGTGAAGAAAACACCGAAATCGGACAAGAAATTGACAATCGACCCGCAAACAAAATTGAATCGTCTGTCTTTGGTCGACGACTCAGCCATTACGTCGAATTTGTATCTCCAAATCAACGCCACAAACCAATTTCCAAAACCGAACCACATCGTTCATTAAACGAAATATCTTGGTCTATTTTCGGTCGACGAGTATCCCCTTATCCCGCGTTTCCTAGTCATAAATTTGCAATAGCCACGCGAAAGGATACCACTCCAATCGCACGCAAAATCGTGTCAGCTGTTTCCAGTCACCAACTAAGCGACTATATCAAAAGGCCGTTAACAGTGCCCAATTACAGGCACTTATTTACAGTCAACCAATCTGCATCCAGAATCCCCCCTGCTTTCACGCGGCGGATCAGTCACTTTTCCGCAACTATGGCCCCACCTCGCCATAAACACTTTCTCGCGAGTATGCCGAAGACGACACCTAAAAACAAACCTCCATCGCTCAGTTTTGGCCAACGGCTCGGTCACAAGCTTGCATCATAAAAATGCTTCAGAACTAAAAGAGAAATACTAAACGTTTCTCTAGTTTCCACATCACGCAATAAACTCGTCATTAGGTATATCGATGTATTATTTTTAATATACGATGAATACTTGGACGAAGTTCTACTCAGCCTGCTGCCCAAATAACACAACAATTAATGGCTATTTTGCAGGGCATCTTCTTGGGTTTAGTGATAGTTCTCCAAAGAGGAAGTAAAACCGCTCTCTAGAGAAATAGAGATGTAGATACGGAGGTGGAGGAGAACAAAAAGAGGGACATGCTGTTTGTGTGGGCTCACAACCGTCCCAATATTTATTTCTCAAAGACGATCTCAGCTTTCCCAGGGGGGCTGGTTTCAATTGCGATTTCAGTCCCCTGAACTCGCTGGTTATCCAGTGATGCTGTGCATATATGAACTGTTTTATATATTTATATACAAGCACGTATTTAAAGCAGAAGACTGCACGAAGGATTCAGTAAGTTAAGGCTTGCACAAGCACGTAAACATTATGTTAAATTATCGTAATTTGTATGAATACATACTAAAAAGATATAAAAATATGTTTATGTAAAGAGGCTTAAGACATAGTAATATGATTCAAAGACGTTTTCTTAATTTGACTCAGGAGTCTTTGTTATAAGAAGCAATAACTATAATGTGTAATAGTTATTTGCTTGTATATGTGTCTTTTTAGATGCTATGGAGAAAACAAGCTTCTTTCCTTAAATATTAGTATTTCTTTGTAAATAGTGTATAATCAAATGTCGACAATAAAATATGCGTTTGTTATTTCATGTTTCAATTTTACAGTTAACCCTATTCCCAATTCGAACTTGGAAGTTCAAAACACATTTCTGTCCTCTTGAAAGGACATTCCCTACACCAGGAATTCCCAACTTTTTTGTTTTATTGACATCTGATAAGAGAAATTGTTTGCTTCATCATCCCAAAACATTTTCTCTAAAGTTTACAGCATCCATAATCAGAACACAAATAACTACATGTAAATGCCTTACAGACAACAATTTCGAGTATCAATATTCTCGTAAATATCTCGATTATCAATATTCGAAGACGCTGCCAATTTTGAGTAGCTGGGTTTCTAATCTTATTTGTAGTACAATGGTTTCCAAAAGCTGAGTGTTTTTTAGAACTGGCCATAGCATTTCTACAGTAGGTATTGCGAAGATTACTTTCTTGCGCGGTAGAATATCGCTGTGAACGCATAGTTATATTTTGAATTTTCTAAACATCTCAGCACCTAAGGATGAACGACGGATACACATACATCGAGAAATACACTGTGGAGAAGAGTAGGGTTTTTTGTCGATGGTTAGTTGTACCGCAGTTGTAGTCAGTTGAATTTGCCGCGTCCGTGTGCGTTCAGTGGGTAGCATTATGAAAAATGTTCACGGGTGTGTATTTAGTGAATTTACGACCAAACAGTAAGATGGATGTAACTGAATTTGTAAAGAAACAAAGTGAGTGCTTTCCGGAAACTGGAAAAAGATATCCGCATTACCATCCAACGGATTAATGAGATAAGTTTTTCTAATAGTGTTTTGACTGAAAATGCATTGGATCTTATACTTTACATAGACTTCAGATTGTACTATTTTTAAATAATCATGGGGGTCAAACGCCCAAGCCTCATCCTCAACTTGGCCATAAAAGTAATTTCATAGAAATTGAGAGTGAAATTGTACGTGCAAAGCGAATGAAATGCTCTTTAGTAAATATTCCACTTGTGCCGTACTAAACCTCAAGCTAGTTAATTGGAAGTGTATGGAAGACCCAATCGCAGAATTTGTTTTATCAATTTTCACACGAATGTTTCCGGAGCAATATTAGGGTGAGTACATTAGGAGATATTTACTCTCTCTTATCTCCTCTACCGATCATTAAAATGAATATTATTTCGTACATTTGCTAATGTGATTTTTTAATAAAATGCTGCTTCTTTCCTTCCAACGATATTCTATATACCCTAATCTCTGCTTAGACCTGGTTACTCATGCGAGCCAGTATAAACTGACAAAGGCCAAAAAAAAAAAAAACAAAAAAAAAACATTATATTTGCTCGCTGATAATTCCGATACATCAAGCGGAAAACTACAAATAAGTTTCGATAATTCAAGGTCTAAAAAGAACTTTCTGCACTCACCTCTTTAAACGTAATGAGACTTGAAAACACTGAATAACGGGATGTTTATACTAGCACCATCTCGACAACACTTCACTACTTGATAGTCGTAGACAAACTACTTCATAGCCCAGAGTAATCACTGAGACCTCTTATAAAACCTCGTAGGAAAATCTTTCAACCCAGTGTTTATGTATGATAGTTATGACGAGATCTTTGAAGCGTAATCCTGGCAGAACAAAATTACGAATGAAGTTTCTCTCTGACTATGTGATTGTAAACATAAAAGCCATATGGTTTTTAATTGTGCGAAGGGTTTGTGAATCAAATATGAAATGTCGTGTTAAAAGTGTTCGGCTAAAAAATATTTTGAAATAAATACGTTTAATAGACTCAAGTTCTGAGACCGGGACCTCGTGAAATTTGAGACGCGTAGCGAGGCGTCGCTGCGCCTTAAATTTTTGAGGTTATAAATACGACCATTCCGCTGGCAAGTCCGTGTCGTCATTCAGAATGTTCACACGGAAGCAAGCTGATTCTCTTTCCAGTTCGTTAAGATAAGGAAAAGCCGACCCTGCTCTTGCGAGTGCCAATGGCATTTCTTCAGGAGGCTAGTATTATCAATGACCGTTGAAGTTCAAGACACACCATGCTTCGTGAAATACTTTTTCGACTATTAGGGTCAGGCTTAGATAGTAGGGTTGTTATCACCTGGTCTACAATTAAGACTTATACTGCGAAACTTTAAAAGATATAATGTGATTATACATGACAGAATTTCAGAAATATACATTGTTTTATTATATCTTCGTATTTTAATATTTTCTGGATCACCAAGAAATTTCATTAAAAATAACTCTATCCTTTTTCTTCTAAATGTAGCGTTGGATTTTTTTTGTCAGTAGGCAGCAAATCCATTTGTCCTACTCCCTGAACACCTCTCTATGCAATATTTCTAACTGATCTATAATATAAATGGGATGAATAAAAATCAAAATGTTGTGAACAGATTCTACAAGGCAACATTTTGAGATTTTGCTGTGTTTGGTAATTCAATTCAAATAATGATTATATCTTTCACCAAACATATAACATACGTCTCTTAACTGAACATATACAAAACAAAAATTTTAAGTTGTATTCATCACTTTTATAACATTTTAGCACATACCTTCAGAAACATGCTTCCTTAGTTTCTGCACCATATTAAAGGTTCACTTTCTGACATTTTGAGTTTTGATTTGATTCCGTGTTTTCTTCCTTTAATTCTTTTTTAAGAAATCAAATTTTAACAAAAAAATAAATCCCATAAATGAATTTAATAACTTTTCGATTAAAATGTAAAAATTGATAAATTTGTAATATTCTCTTTTATATTTGTTGTGACTTATTAAAAACATTGTGAAAAAAGTTAAATTTCTTGCTCCTTGTATCTCTCTGGCAGGTGCTTAGCAGCATGATCAATTTTCTCAGCTTGAAGGGCACCAAGTGCTGCAGGTCCCTGCTCTTGCGAGTGACAATGGCATTTCTTCAGGAGAGTGGCATTCTATAATATTCCACTGGCATGTTACGTTTGACAATACATATGGTCAATAAAAAACCTTTGGAACACTTTTTCAAAATTGGTAGGTAGTGTGGCCCCAGGAATCCTCATTTGTGTTCAGATAATCATGATATAGGCAACATTGTGGATGTTTGGGTGTAACAAGAGGTCTTGTGTATAGAATAATGATTAGTTTGGAATAACAATATCAGTGTATAACTGATTAGTGATCAATGATGAATCCTAATGTTTGGAATAATAATGTAGTCTGAATATAACAATGATCAGTCTGGAACTGAACATATAAAAACATACCATGCACCTCGCTAAGCAAATGAAACTTCATATTTATTGTCTAAGGAGTTCAAGTTTATTGTTTGTTTCAATGAACAGTAAAAATTAAGTGATAATTACATGTTTGTATATTGTGTTATGTCTAACACTATAATAAGACATAATTTCATGAATTCTAAATACAAATGTTTTTCTAAAAATTGCTAATGGTAAAAATTTTGTCATGTCTGAACTACATCAGAAAGGACTGTAGCTCCTCTTTTGCTCTTTTCTCATTAACATTAAAGAGAAGTGCAACAATACACTTGCAGAATATGAGCCAATGTAACAAAACTCCTTTTTCCAATTTAATGAAACAACCATACATAAAATTCAATGGGTGTAAAATATTTTTAGTGTTACTTAGGGTACAATGTGTGTTCAAAATAAAATTCATGTGCTTGTTGAAATGTTAATTGAATTACATAATACCACAAAGATAGATTTACACATTTCTTTATAGGTTTTATGGTTGTCTTTAGTTCCTAGTCTTAATTTTTCTTCTATATATTCCTTTAACATAAAATAAACTGATAAATGCAGCAATCCTGAAAGGTACTAAAAGGCAATTTCATTACATTACCTCAATAAATTAATGTAAATCTAAAAAATATACTTCTGACTACAAACAACATTCTATTACAATATTTTTGCTCACAACAGTTAGATTGTCACAGAAGTACACAAAAATTTGTCTAAATTTTCTAAAAAGCTTTATAACTAAAATTTCAAAATAGACTTCTTCATGTTTTGACAATAACAATGGCAATTCTTCACAAATTGACAGGGTCAGTATCACAAACCTACAAATGTCTAAATCCTACAATATTTTTGTGTAGGTTCTCATAACAGAGTAAGCTCTTGGTTTTTAACATTCCCTCAATCAAAATTTCATAGAAATACATATTCATGAGTGAATGATACTTTTAACTCTTGAGTGCCATGCATTATTTTCTCCAATACTACATTATTCAAAATTTTATCACATATTTCGATATCATTATAGCTCTAATATAGTCGCTGTTCTCCGTTTTGTTGACAGGGATACATAGAATTTGATATACAAGTATTTTAGAAATAGAGAATTAAAACTTCTCATAGTAAATTTTTTTTAAAATTCATAAGGGAATAAAAATATTGTTTATGTAGTCAGGGACAAGATAAATGACGGTTTGTACAGCTGCAATGGATAAAAATTATTAATATGCATCTTTAACTGTCACATCAAACATACTGTGAGTTTCAAGGAAATTTAAGTGAACATTAACAATTTGGAGGAATTAATAAAAATTAACTCTGTCACTAAGTGTTTCCAGCCAAAATAGACTATTTATAGAGGCGGCTACATAATTAAGGTTATGGTGTTACTGGAATCGTAAATCAAATCCAACTGACTATGAAGTATAAAGAGAAGAATGTTTCCTTTAACATTTTTTATTTACCATAAATGCCAAAATTCAAAATAAACTAAGTGTTTAAAATCATTTGCCTCCTCTTAGCTTCTATCAAAACACAACATTGATTTGTCACTCATTCTGATAGTTGAGAAACTCACAATCTGTCCTCACAGAATCACACTAGCAAACTAGACTTCAAGATGCATTTAACATCTAAGAAACTTTACAGCAGGGCCATCTGATGGAGGAGCTAACAAATAACCTTACAATTAGATTTGCACATGTAGTATATTTTGCAATTGTGTAATGCATTCATACAGAAGGGAAGCAAGAAATGGAAAAGCTTAATAATACAATAAAATTGGTGAAGAACGCTTTGTTATTTCATTAAGAAATATGTATCAAAATAATTTGTCGCTACCCCCAAACGAAAATTAATTCTCCTGACAGATAAGCTACTACAGATGTCACTGACAATGCATTTCACCACAGGGAGATGTTAAACCAACAAAAATCTCCACCAGTTTTTCACTTATAATATAATTCAAACTCACATGGGGTGACTGCTGAACATGTTGACTCCTGTCAGTCGTATGTGACTGACACTAATTTCTTGTAGGCCAGATCAGATATGACTGACAGTCCTCAATTGAGATAGGGCAATGTCTCTCACTATAGACTAACAATAAATGTGATTTTACATGCCACAAAGAAAGTTTGAGGCCCTCTGCACGTCTCAATGAAATATTACATGGAGAATCCCATGAACAAGAAAAAAATTCAGCAATTTTAGAAATACACATTTTATTGCATATTTTAGATCACATGAAACACAAAAAGCTAACATGAACTAGCATGTAATAGTGAAAATAAACCAAAGAATATGAAACTTGTAGTAAACAACTGTTTAACCCAAAATATGAAGTTCCAATTTTCTACATTTTATGGCATTTGCAAAGCATTTGTCACACATGTAAAGTTGATGTTCACAATCAAGACAATTGGTGTTCATTCTTTACTTTTTCCCCTTGCAATTGCCTCTTTGGTTTTCTTCAAATGGCTACAGCAGGAAACACACCATTGCCTCTTTTGTTTCATTTTCTTATTATTCTGGTCCACTTTTGTTGTTGACATGCATAATTTGGGATTATGAAGTCAGAAATACTTAACTGATATCGCCCTGAAGTAAAGTCATTTTACCTAGAGATCATGTCAGTCTCATGTTGATGACTAGACATCGGATGTTTAGGCACTGAAAAATCGTCTTTTAGGCGCCTAGAAAGGCACTGAAAAAGTCAAGAATAAGGAGAAAAAAGGCAGTCATAAGTTACATACACAATAAAATGAAAAAATTGTAATTTTTTGTCTATATTATTTTGTAAATATAAGTGCACAAAACCAGTTCGTATATTATAATGTAAAACTAGATTTAATATTTAACTCTTCTACATTGTATTCTTAATAGTTTCCATTAAGCAGTAATATTCACATATTACCAGTATCTTTTCAAGGATCACAATTTCAAATTTGCAACGACTGGGACACAAAATCAGTTTGAATGCGGAGAAGGATATCTGAACAATGTGACTGGCATATATTTTAGCAGTCCAACATTAGCAACACTGAAACCTGGGAATTTATATTTATTTCCACTTAAAATTTCGGTTCCTTCGGCGTATTGTCAATCGTCCATGTTCTCAGATCATGGCTGGTATTTATGAAATAGGAAAATGGAGAAAAATCAGTTGGTATACTTTCAGGTATTCTCTCGTAATTTTAAATTTCAAGACGTGAATTGAAGGTTTCGTAATGAATGGTCACGTTGGACCATCGCCGATTTTCCGATGTCTTAGCATTGTATATAAATATAATAAATAAAAGGCAAAAAAAGTGCTAAAAAGGTATTTATGCAAAAAATACGCATTTATGCTAAAATAAGCAAAAATAAACATTATAAAACTTCGTTATATGTCATTATTTGTCATGATTCATGGACATATATTATCAGCCTTTAAATAAGTTCTCTAGAAAATTATAGGCATTTCCCTAAACATCCGATGTCTACTGATGACACATTTTATTACTTGAATCTGTAATTACACAAAAGGACAAAAGAAAAACTCATCAATCTATGACACATGCATGGTCATTGGCCATTGGAAAGAGGGAATGTTATGGAAAAATGACGATTCCACAAAAAAAGGCACTGTACAACAAAACTTCTAAGTCACAAAAAGCAACATTTTGATACTTTCTGACTTAGGATTTACACCTAGAAAACTAGTTTGACCAAATAGATCACTTTCCTTTAGTTTTCTATTCACAACTTATTATCAAGAGAAGTTTACAAGGAGATATTTTTAATAATTTGCAACATTTTCTTTCCATAATTCAGATTTTTACATACCAACTATTTGACAGGCCGTAGCACATGCTTCTTGCCAATCATATAAATAGAGTAAAATTGAAGAATGATGCTAATATTGAATATTATATCCTATGCAATTTCTCACATCATAATAGAACTTGAAACCAATAAACAAACTAATGTGAATAATACCAGAGAAACATGTTGTGGTAATAAATATTTAAGTTGAGAATTGAGGTTGAGCTCTTCAAAAACCTGTCTATTTGTGTTCAGGTCTTCCAGTGATTTTTAATTCATTGACTACAAGGTTTTCAAAAACTTCTAAGTTTGTCAGCATTCTGATTCAAAATATGGTTCTTCAACTTCATGAGAGGAAAAAGGAGATAGATAATAAAAAAAGGACATTCAAGTCGACTTGTTTCTTTTATAAATATGCTGCACTATTACAAATACAACAATAAACAGAATAAAACATTTTCATAATAAAGGTGGATTCATAGGATTAAGACAGAATTCATCAACTTATAATCAAATATTTCACCACAACTAAGACTGCAAAAATATTTATACAGATTGTTTTCCATTAGCAAGAGCTCCTTATTGCTGTCATAATGCCACACTAGAAGAAAAGGAAGCAATGACTCTGCCACGAACCAGGGCGACTGTCAGGTGAAGATATTGCAGAGTCTGGAGTGCATTGACTCACTGGGGAGGGCAGTTATGCTAGCTACTTCAGCTGGTCCATAAAATGGAATTGGCCATTCTTCTCACGACGCTTGGTCAGCACATCACAGCCTGTTTCCGTTACCAACAGAGTCTGCTCAAACTGAGCAGACAAGAGTCCATCAACAGTGACAGCAGTCCACTTGTCCGGCCACATTTCATCACGCCAACTACCTGAAGATCAAAATATACAATTTAATTTGCTGGATCTAAAGAAATTTTAATGAACATAAAACCTTTTCAAAGACAACAAAAAAAAAACGTTCATTCTGTATTGCTCAATTTCTTAGTAAAATTTTCTTAAATGCAGTCAAACATTTCAGTTCTCGGAAAAAACTCAGCTTCAGCAGTTTCAAATAAATACAAATAAAACTGTGCAATAAACATAAAAATTACGACAGTTTGCTCTTTCAGTCCCAGTGATCATAACAGAAAACCAAATATGATCTTAGAATATTTTGCAATAAAACCCTCATACAAGTCTATCATACTATTCATCACAAAAATATTTTTAATTTTTATAAAACAAAACAGAAGACTCATTGCAAGATTCAAACCAAGGTTAGAATTGTGAATTTAAAAGCTCATCTTCAATATGAATTTATCTACAATACACATGAAATTTCAAATCTTTCATTTTGTCAATAGATTTGCTGTCTACTACTCTAAAACATCACAAAATCTCCCGTTACAGCTTCACCACAAATATATGTATAATTTTGTCAGTCTTATGGATGAACTATTGACACTGAACCTATAACATTCACATTCATTTGGGATGAAATGCTCACCTCCGAATTTCACTCAAAAGACATTCAAATTTAATTTGATCACCTACAGGAAGAACACTTTACTTATTTCTTCCAATCAACTCTTATTTTTTCAGTATTAAACTAACCTCACTTCACTTATTCACTTATTATTGTAAGTACCCATGACAACGTACCTTGTGAGATCATAGGCTCAATTGTGAAGCAATGGCCAGCTTTCATGACACCCACAGCTTTGTTCTCTGCAAAACAGAATTGGACAGTTTGCATTTAATTCATGCTCCTAAATACTCCAAGACAGAATATGTGATACAAAAACTTACTTGCATAGTGTGGAATGCTAGGGGCAGTATGAAACAACCTGTGAATACCATGACCACAATAACTTCGTACAACAGAGAAGCCATTGGCTTGAGCATGCTTCTGAATCACATTTCCAATTTCACGGTACTTTTCACCAGGTTTCACTGGAACATTTCATAATAGTTAACAAAGCTCTAACTTTAATTATAATCAAATCTAATCATTCATTACATTTCAGGAAGAAACATCACAAGAAAGGGACTTTAATCAGGTTAACATTCCTAAGATTCAAGGAGAGGAGCTGTAGAAAGAGAAGTCACATATCATCAGATAAGTTAATTCCATTCAAGAACGAACAAAGAAGTGAACAAATTCAGTCACGAAAAAAGTATCAAATTTGACAAAATATACACAGAAACTATTTTCTTTGAATTGCACTACTTCAAAAATGATTAACTGAAACACAATTTACTTTTTACCCACAAATTGTATTTAGTATTACATACAACAGTACATCAGCTGCAGTAACCTGACATTGCCCAAGTACTTTTTTATTACTACAGTCGAATCCAGTTTTAGTGAACTCGGATACTAGTCGCGCACTTTTTCTTGATACTCCACAGCGGGGGGTGCGGGGAGAGGAGGTTTCTGTCTACGTCACAGCAGTGCAGTGCTGTCAACTTCAACGGCGGAAAACTGAGCGTAATAGCACAATTATTAGACTGAGGTAATAGCGTGTCTTGGGCTAGAGAGCAATGACAAGTAACGAAGAAGGTAGGCAGCACTGCAAACTGAGCCGTGACGTTCCGAGTGGAGCTGGTGTTTTCTACCGGGCCGTGCTGTGCCGGGCTGAGAGAGGACTAGGGGGCTCGGGTATCAAGAAAAAGTGTGAGCATAGTACAGGGACTCCCCGGTTATAGTGAACTTAAGTCACTGGTCCCATTTCACTACATTACCAATAAGCATAAGAAGATTCGGTTATAGTGAACCTGAACCTCAGCTATAGGAATGTAGGAAATACTTGGAACATCAAGGAAATTATTTCCCTCTTGAAAAAGAAACTATCGCCTCAGTGCCACAAAAAATATCGTCGGCCAAAGGTCATAATCAAATAAGTCTTCCCTGACGTGAAGGTAGTGGGCCTGGAATGGGAATTTGTGCAACTCAGTTCCATTGCGGAAACAAAGGCAATGTCCTGCATCGGCGTCAACTGTCAGCAGCAACGCATGTTTACTTGTTTCAGTTACAAGCTTGGTGTTATTTAATATTCAGCAGGACAAAGCACACTGAGTTCTATGTAAGTGACAGGAAACACGTGACTGCCAGAGCCTAGCGATATCTGCTGTGGTGAGCAGAAAAGCTAACAGGTTCATTAGTCCCTAGCGCCATCCCACTGCCGAAAGCATCTTGTATGTTGTTAGGTGAGTAAAAGGACCTATGTAGGATGATGTTCCAACAGTGCAAGAGGTGATTGAAGGATGTCAAGACCGCATTACGATACTTAGACACTGAAGACAATGCAATATCAATGGAGAGAGCAAAATATCTGGAGAAGAATGTAGAGAAATTACTAATGAAAAAGTACAAAGCAAACAATTTAATTTAATTCATTTTTAAGGACAAATAAAAATATTTAAAATTTTTATTTGTTAATGTATTTTGTTGTATCTCCATATTAATAAAATCAATAGTTATGCAGAAATTATATTTAATTTTTACAACATTGGATATAGTGAATTAAAAAAGTTACTCCCCAGAAGTTTACTATAACCAGAGTTGACTGTATTATCTATTAGAAAGAAAAAGGAATGAATTCTATCAATGGTAAGAAAGTGAAATCCTTACATCCTTGCCATGCCACGCCATGCCATGCCTTTTTCTGCTCCAACCTGCCTGAATCTCCTCTCATCACACACATGCTTTGCCCTCCCTGCCCTACTCTGTGTGTCTGTCACCACCCTTACCAGTGCTGCATTTCAACTCTATTAATTAACTTAGCCTGTTTACCTATATTGATAGCCTTGAGTAAACACTCAGCAGTCACTTGCACCAACTTCTTCGCTTCTGGACTCACTTCTCCAACAAAAAAGGTTTCGTTAAGGTCACCATGGAAGCCGCGATGATAAACAGTAACATCAACTGCAAAAATAAATCAAAAGGAATGAAATAATCATTTTTACTTCTATATTAAGTTTTACAACATGCACAAGAGTAATCAATACAAAACAAACATTGCTTCATTTTGGTCAAAATACAATTCCACTCATTTACAACATTCTTTAAACCATATAATGCAAATGTGCTTAGATACTAATGACACTGCCTAATCTCTAATTACAATTAATCATTTAATTCTCCCATTTTCAAAAACTCACTAATCCTCCAATTCCAAAATCGATTAATAATTCTCCACGTTATTGGTATGCCTTGGGGGAACTACCCTTAACAATCACTGTATCCCACATGTGGACAAGAATCACCAATGCTCTCATGGGACCAACTCACAAATCAAGTGTCCCAATTAACAAAGATAGACATGACTTCTTCAGTTACTGATGGACGACTACATACAGGTATTTTCAAGTCTTTCTCTTGTGGAGAAGTGGCTTTGTAAAAAAGTCAGGTAAAGTTAATGCAGATACTTCCCTTCCTCTTGCAGTTCTTTGTGAAAATGCCATACATTGGGATATCTTTAACATGTTCAATTATTAACCAGTTCCTCAACATTCCTTTCAAAAACTTTGCTGCTACATTCCACAACTGCTCAGTTCCTGTTATTACACACTGGCATTAAAAGGGAAAATGAGATCATTTGCTCGAAGGGAGAGTAGACATTTAACTTACCTTCCATGCTAACATTGCCTTCTTGCATATCATGGCATCACTAGTTTCCACTATTAAAAAATCAACCCTCCTGTATTGCAAATAAGCAGTGATGCTCAAAAACACCACCAATGTAAGTACACTTCAAAATCTGTCATCGCACAATACAGACCAAATGATCCTTTATTAAGTAATGACCAAGTTACAATTTCCAAATATCTAAAACTATCAGACATTTCACACGAAACCAACATGAAACTTCTCAATTTCCTTGCAGGTTTATCAAAAAGATTTCATGAAATATACACAACTATTAGCTCTAATATATTTCTTATGCTACACAATATTTAAAAAGAGAAATTAAAATACACTCATTCCTTTTTATAAAATTGATCATTGTCATTTCACACAATTTTACCTACCATTGCAAATATCACCATTCTTCAGAGGACGTAGATCTGGAATGCCATGGCAGATCACCTCATTCACTGAGGTGCAACAAGAACGAGGAAACTCATAGTAATTGAGAGGTGAAGGGTAGCATTCACGTTCCAAACATGCCTCATGAACAACACGATCAATGTCATCTGTAGTTGCTCCAACTTCAATAGCTTTTCCAGCTTCATTCAGAACTTCACGACCCAGCTATGAAAATCAGACAGAAACATCAATTAAATTCATTCTCTGTTCAAAAGGAATAACTACAACCTCAGAACACACGCAAGAAATAATGCATGAAATTCTCAAATTTTTCAATTTTTCCTATGCAACATTCTCCCCAAATGTACAGAAACCTCTGCAGTTTTCCAGTTTCCGCTGAATAATATCAAAATCCAAAAACTATTGATTTCCAAGCTCAAATTGATGAATGAATAAGAAATATAGGTAGATCAGGAGAATAGCTACCCCCCTGCTCCAAAGCCCCCTGTACGTATAAATCTCCGTAGCAACTTACTCTCATTAAGTGAACTGATTATTCGCATTTTTCACGCTACAAATTTAATTTTATAACCTATACAATTCTTTAACCAACGCATTTTTTTCACCAAGTGGTCCGCGACGTGCTACCGCACGTCGCTACCCGACGGATCCAACGTGCTACGTTCGCGAGGGCCTTCCGGCCCTCGCTCTCGAGACCTGGTTCGCGTCTCCGCTGTCGCTCCGGCGCTCACGTTGTTTTATATACCTCCCTCATTTTTAAGAGAATTTCTTTAGAGGAAATAGTAAATAAATAGACATTAAAAAATGTCATTTCCTACTAAGAAAATTAAAAAAATATATAAAAGTAAAAAATATTGTACTCACGTCTAGTCTTTTTGTGAAGTTCCGTAAATTGATACTATAGATGTTAAGAATTTCCACGTAATGTCACTAATACTTTTTTAACATTTTTTTTCTCCACATACATTCAAAAAGATTAGTCTGAAATTGGTCTTTGACGCCATGCCGAAGGAATTGGCGCTTAATTGCACTCCAAGTGCTTTCGATTGTATTGGTGTGCTCATTATTTTCATTTTTTTGACAGTTTCATTCCTCTTCCACACTTGGAACATTCACATCTACTTGCCATAATTCCAATATTCATACACCAGTTAATAATTTCTAATTTCCCTTTCATACGTAACTCAGAAAAAATTACCATTTAAAATTTCACTCATTCTTACCAATACAATTAACTTCACTAGAAATGCAATTAAAGAATAATTTCAAACTTACCTTTATCAATATATATCCTTATATAATGTGGAGAAGAATGCATAAAGCAAATGACTTTCATTAAATCAAACAAACGAATGGAAAAAAACAATTGCTTATAAACGTATGTGACTTAATGAGCCTTGACATAGGGGGGTAGCTATTCTCCCGATCAGCCGAAATATAAAATATTTACTTCCCGTAAACAGATCTTAAATTCAGAAAATACTTTTCTATGTACTTGATAACCTCATTTAACGGTTGCCAATACTAAGCTAATTTGAAAGTTAAGGCTATTGTGATCCTTCATATACAGATGGCAATATTTTTACCCAAAACTAATTAATGTTATGCTCTTTGATCCAAAATCAATAGAACTTTCTACTTTTTGTTCGACTTCAATTTCTTTGAATCGTACCTTGCATGCTACACGCATGCCTTCTATCTCTTCATCAG
This sequence comes from Teleogryllus occipitalis, assembly GCA_011170035.1. Classification (NCBI taxonomy): domain Eukaryota; kingdom Metazoa; phylum Arthropoda; class Insecta; order Orthoptera; family Gryllidae; genus Teleogryllus; species Teleogryllus occipitalis. The sequence continues at coordinate 284,957 of BLKR01000686.1, read as the reverse complement.
AAAGCACACGGATTTGATTGTTGCCTTTCACAGCCTGTTCTGAGAGGGGAATGCCATCAGGATGTTCAGCATAGTCAGGTCGTGCAATATCAGCAGGCACTGTGCGTTTGGGGCCTTGAGGAAAAGGTCTTAGCTTGCCTGCAAATGAAACATAATGAGGCAATAAACCAAACAATACTCATAATCAATTTATAATTTTGTAGGTAACTAACCTGTGAACCTGTAATTGGGCCATGGGTCATACCCTTCTTTTTCATCTACACCTACACCTTCTGTAAAGATGTGAACAGCATTTAGATATGCTTATTTAATATACTATAAAAACATTTAATAGAATATTAATCTTACGTGCAAGTTTATGTAAGACTTTATGAGCTTTCCAATTTCCTTTAAAACAATCCTAAAACAAAATATTGCAAAAATTAATTTTATGATTTCAAGAACGACAACAACACATAAAACATAAAAGCAGTTCCAAGCAGGGAGGAAATGACCTTGAGATATTTCTTTCCTCATTGGGGCATTTTCAAACAAATATTCTTACATGTACTGTATAAAACATAATATTACAATAAAATGAAGCACGTGGTTTCATCGGCTTATTCGGGCTACTACCTTAAAATGTAAAAATAAAACTTTAGGCAAATGCCACAAAAACCACAAGAAGTAACCCAACAATTCAAACGCACCCATTATACACCTTAAGATTTGAAACAACGGATAGTGACCCACATAATTGAAGCATAAGAATAACACACCTGAGAACAAAAATACGATCCTTGGATACCTAATTTTAAACAAGTCGGACATTGTAGTTTTGCCTTAGCACCACAACCTGGAGTTTCACACACTCTCGACTCTGTTAAAACTGCTGACATTATCAGATATCAAACAAACCAAAGATAAATTCCTAAAAATCTAACGAACTCTGCGTACATTAAACAACAAATTCAAACAATTTTCAGCACACCATCTCACAGAAACAGCAATTTCATTTTCTGGAGACCTCTCATGGTTGCCAATAGAACAACTTGTCATTGACCTCGAGAAAAAGAAACTTACCTTCTATGAAATATATATATAAATAAACACATACATACATTAAATAAATATATTAATTATAAATGCGTGATGTAAATGGAAAAATTATGCAATACAAAATATTTAAATGGAAGTTAAATTCTAATCTATGCCTCTCCGCAACGTGAGGCCCGTTAGCTCAGTTGGTTAGAGCGTGGTGCTAATAACGCCAAGGTCGCGGGTTCGATCCCCTCACGGGCCATAACTTTTCTTTTCTCATTTTCTCGTCATCTCGGACGTAATTTCCAGGATGCACTCAATAAGCTACTTAAATATTTTCTAAATCTCGTGTTTTAAACGCATTTTTAATTGAAATTAATTTCAGTTCTATTGAATAGATGTGAACTGAAGAACATTCTTGCACCCCCAGCCAACATCATCAGCGAACGATCATTTTCAGAGCTTAAATAAGAAAAAAATGAGTTAAAGTTCTGTAAATGACATGAGTTGACAGCTGAGATTGAACCATCTAAGGAGAATTCAAAATGATATTCTGCAAGTAATCGACTTTAAAACAATTGTAACAGAGATTGATCAACAAAAAGTAGACACGTTATTGAAAATGTGTTATCATTGCATTTTCTGAGAACATTTTAAATTTCATGATTATGACAAGATCATCGCTCCATAAAGAAAAAATAACCGCGTGATGAGCAGAATATTTTTATTCGACGAGTTAAGTGTCACTAGCGCACCAGTACCAGTATACATCGCTTTTAAAAGCTTTAACAAGATGCGAACTGACGGAGCGGGAAGCATGGGGCCCTAGAAAGACGAAAATATTTTCAATATGCTTTACTCTTCATGAAAAGGGAGTCATTTTGTCGGTTTGTGTTACGTAAATGCTCAACTGTTGTTTTTTTCTTCTCCAAATGTCCATTGTCAGATTCTAAGAATGTACTTTTTGTGCAAAAAGCTTCTAATTTCATGTTAACATATTTTAGAAAAAGTCCTGATGGAAAGTATTAAACACGGTCGATAAAAAACGACAAAGATGGCTCAAAGCATCAAACGACGTCAGTGCAGTGCCTCTGACGGGTAATCCTACAGTTCAAGTTCCGTCGATGGAAGGATTTTCGACACTAGTTATATAACTAGGTCGTATTCAGCCTCTGCCTGGAGGAGAATTCTAGCGGCCGGCTGTCCCGACCGGTAGTTTTCCGTGGTTTCTCCGATCAACACAAGGCGAATGTCGGGGCAGTGCCCTCACAAACGGGCCACGGTCCGTGCGCGATCCCCTGCAAGGGGGATCATGGCTACGTAGGTGGACACGATCTCTGGTGGAGAGTTGTAGACCAACACCCGGACCCTGAGTTTCACGGCAATTCACGTGCAACTCACATTGTTAGCCTCAAGGTGGATCCATTGAGTAGGCATATGCTAAACCTCGTCTTGCCGGATATGCCCGGTTGCCCACCGGTTGGGCAATGGCGCCTACCCTTAGGCTGGATTGGGCCAAGGGAAATTCGCAAGAACGTTCTAAATCCCACATATAGATGCCCAGAAGGGAAAAAAACGGACCTCCCCTTCGGATATCCTAGGTCCTGGCGATACACACGTCAATAAACTAAAGGTGTAGGCAGTGAGGAGACGGCAAGGGGGCCCCGAGCCATCCGGACCTCAGGTCGGGTGGCCCCCTGATTGGCTCACGGCTTCGTCGTGGCAATGGACCGATTCTCTGAGCAAAGAGGAGGGACTTGTTCCCGGCGCATTGTTTAGATCCGATACTAGCCCGGACAGCTAGGAGCTCTAAGCTGGCAGGGCGGCTTCACCCAGGCATTGAACGGGGAGGTTGCCGTGTGGGCAAACTGCATTTCGGCGGGATCCGGATACCAGCCTGTGGACGTGTGGAAAAAGGCGCGGAAAAAGGCGCAAAGCCATAGGAGCCCACCCCGGGGACATGGGTGTTGTGTGGAGTGGTAGCCCACGCTGGGAAAACGTACGCGATCTTTCCTTCTTCTTACACCACGTGTTAGAGGATTTTTCTCTCTTAATTTAGCAACTGGTTTCATGCACTTTTTCGTTACCAGAGCCCGGCAATGAATTTTTTTCCGCCGAAAATCCGCCCTTTTTTTCGCGCAGCATTACATAACTGCCTCTATACTACGCATATTACTCCGTGTATACGTACGTATGCGAGAAAATAACAATGTGTGCATGATGCATGAATTTCTCAAATCACTGAAAAATATGTTTTTTTAGTGAAGAAACACATATTTACAAAGTTTGATAGCTGAAGTTAACTTACACGAAAACATGCATTGAAATTCTATCTCTTCTTACTACAATACATTCGGTAGCGGTGAACCTCCTGCTGTGCACCTTTGGTTGCGGTGTACCTGTGAACCCGATGAGAGCCGGTGCTAACCTCTATGTTGACCTCAGCGGTTTCTCTTTTCCAAGAGTCTCCTCCAGCTGGTCACCGCCCCAGCAAGCTCTAAGTCTAAGCTCTTAACGGGTCTGCCGACGTGTACGTTATACTTTGATTTATTTAACATGGCGCCTTAAGGTCACGAGCTGAATTGATTGATTGATTTTTTCGTGTTTCCGGGCACGTCAACAGCTTTGGTCAATAGTCTCGTTAGTGTAGTGCATGTTTTATCTCGGGAGGCGGCGGTGATCTACCCCCGCTGGATGGCGAGATCCGGCGCCGACCTACCGTCGGCTAATGGGGTTTCCCCCTAACCAGGACTCTCCCACCAGCGAGGCACCGCCCCAGCCGGGACAAGCTCTAAGCTCCCGACTGGTCTCCCGGAATATGTGGTAGTGTGGTATGTAAGTGTAAGTGTGTGTGTAAGGGGAGAGGATAGGACAAGGAAGAGGAAGGACAGATCGCGCGCGGTCCGCGGCCCGTTTGTTAGGGTACTGCTCCGGCATTCGCCTGGTGTTGATCGGAGACGGACAACCACGGAAAACTACCGATCAGAGCAGCCGGCCGCTAGAATTCTCCTCCAGACAGCGACTGAAGTCGACCTAGCTGAAAAGCTAGTGTCGAAAATCCTACCGCGCGCCGTCAGGACTCGAATCTAGGACCTCCCGGTCAGAGGCGCTGCAGTGACATCAGTTGATGCAATGAGCTACCGCTCCCGGTCACGAGCTGAAAGGAGAGGGGGGAAATTGTCATCCAATCGGTAGCTCCAATCCAAAAACTTAATCGTAACGAAGATCCCGTATCCGAAGTAGAGTGAGAGAGAATGGTTTTAGGGGAGAGGAAGGTTGCGAGTGGACCGTGTTCGTTAAGACACTGCTCCGGCATTCGCCTGATATTGACCGAAGAATCGTAGAAAACTGCCGATCAGAGCAGTCGGACACTAGAATTCTTCTTCAATGGTTGATTTTACTCTAGCTTTGAAGCTGATGGTCGAAATCTGACACGGTCGAGACTCAAACCCTAGGACAGATTAACAACCATTATCTGCAACGGAGAAAATAATTTTTAATGAAACAGTTTTGAAAGAGACAGTATTACAGACAGTTTTTGCCAACAGACAGTAGACAGTTTTTGAAAGAGACAGCGATTCGAGAGTTCCCAGAGCCATTTTTTCTTCATTCATTAGCATTAATCAACAACTATACCCTGAACGTGTTTGTTTCGACTATCAGGACTTTCGTTTATTATATTGATATGAAGTTAAAATCTAGTATTCTAAAGATATTACGTTTAATGCTTATAATAACTTTTCGCAGTTCTGTTTAAAATCGTGGGTCAAAAATTGTAAAATTGTTAAGAGTTAATACTTTTAACAAATGTTTGTTATGTGTAAAAATCCATAATTTTTCTCTTATATTCCCGGCTAAAAAGGGTTCCATTATGAATCCATAAAAACACGCGTTTCATTATGAAGTTCATAATAACACCCGAATGGGTGCGCTGCTTGAGCTCCTAGATATACTAGATACATTCTCAGAAATTTCTGCATTACTTTTAATGTGAAGTACATTAAAGTAGTTATCACGTACGTAAATTAAATTTAATGTACACGAACAGTAAATTTAATGTACATGTACATTAAATTTAGTGTACGTGAACAATTAAATTTAATGTAGAAAAGTAAGTTAAATCAACAGTTGTACATTAATGCGTAAATTAAAATCAATGTACTGGTAAATTAATCTCCCTTTTAATGTACAATGTACATTAAAATTCATGTAAGTCGTACATTAAATCTACATTAAATTTAATGCAATTTCTCACAGTGAAGTAATACGTTCCTTCGCGGCTCCGATTCTGCTATTTTATATCCAGTCGTCAGAAGAATTTGAACTGTGCGGTATTGTGAGTGATGATAACCTTATATAATCTATCCTCAAATCAACATTAATATCCTGTAAAATATCCAAACTGCCCTTAATTGTAATTATTTATCCTCAGCTATTGAACTCTGCACAGATGGGTAGGAAAATAGGGAGAGAAAATATTCAATGGTGGCAGTTGCGCTACTAGGAACTCTAGTTCGCGCACCGTCGTAGATAAACAACTTTTATGGTAGTCGTTGTTTCACACCTGAATGATGAACTCCGTCTACTGAGAAGATTGTAACCTCCCCAATCGAAAATCTAGACTAGTCTGTTCAACTTCAGTGATGATCTCCCCTGTGCATCTCGCGGTCAGAATTCTCTCACATCCGCTTCCCAGTTAATCTGCTTTCACATTTGGCTACCTAAGAAAGCATAGCCCGATAACATCCCGGCCGGTGTTTTAGAATGGGGAAGGAGGAAACAATTTTGTTAAGATTCCATTCATGAGTATAGCAAATATCTAGATGTTTTTGTACCAACAGAAAACCTCGAATACCAGTGAACATGGTTAGAATATTTGGAACTGTTAATGTAATCTAAATAAAATATAGTTATTTTCATTTTGCATATTTGGAGAGAAAACCATGGGACTCTTTTCCCTCTTCCTTGGAGCAGCCCTTGGTGTACGAATAAATCAGTTAAAAAAATTAAGAACATTCGAATTGTTCGATTCCAAAATAATAAGCTATCTTTACTCTTTCTCACCAGTACAATACAAAAGTAAAACAAAATGAAAACGTTAAAAGAAGATTTTGTTCTTATTGTTTTTAAATATGAAAGCGAAAGAGCGATCTTGCAGATATTATACGGGCTATTTTTTTTAGAGTCCCGGAATCTGAACTCCCAGTCTTCTATCAACATCAGCGGAATTAATAATAAAAGATTGATGTCAAAATCTGAAAACCCGAAAATCTGATCTGAAAATTTCGCCGACGTATTCTTGAAAATATTTTGTATAGAAGAAGGAGCTAAAGTTGATATAATACTTCTGTCGTCGGAATCGCCCCCTCCTCCATTCCTCTTTCATCTAGTGAAATGAGGACTCAAGAAAACGTGCGCGGTTAATACATGGGCGAGTTCTTCCTTGCACTCACGAGGAAAACCGAACGGGATTCATGTGGGATAGTCCCAAAGGTCCACCAAGCTGGCCCACCACCCTTTTTTTGAAAATGAAGATGAACGATTAAAAATTGGGTTTGCGTTAATAAATTAGTAAAAAATAGTTAAAAATTTTGGTAGAGAGGAGTTACTCTAAGAAGGGACTAGTTTAACAAGTCGGGAAACGAATGAACGTCAAGCCGGACGATGGATTTGCAAGAATCACTTACAAATGACGAAGCCACTTACAAATATAACAGTAAATGAAATTATTGACGAATTGAGTGCATTGACATAATCTGCAGTTATATTACCGGCAGTTGGCAATCAGATGTCAGAGCGGTCCCTTCTTAAAGTAATCTCTCTGCACTAGTTTGATTTGATTCTGCTTTGGTGCGCGGGCCAGTTTGATGGACCTCATTCAGAGTCCTTTTTCGCGGCGGATGCAAAGAGCTTATAATAATAAGGAAATAAAAGCTTATAATAAGATAAACAATTGGTTATACAAAAAAGAAAATTAATTAAAAAAATATATAATAAATAATTTTGAAAACGAAATTAAAAATATATGTAAAAATGTTTAACGGTCTGGCCAGACCGTTGCTCCTTCGGCTCAGAACCATTATCACAGGCTGAAAAAGGAAAGTAATTTCACCTTTAATACACTCCACTTTCAATCAGTTATTAAGTGTTATGGGTACATAACTTCAGGTGTAAGAAAATTCAGAAAAACAAAATTATTTACCATATCTTTTAGAATTACGTGCTCTCCCTGAAAGAGAGAAACAAATTAATTAAGCAAAACCTCTTACATGAAAGAAACTATTAGTACATAGGGATGTAATATGATTCAATTACTATAGAATAATTGAAGGGCTTATTGCAAGAAGGTATTATCTCAGAAAAGGGCCAAAGGAGATATGTGTCGCCAGTCATCTGTGTAGCCGCCAAAATGCGCGCAACTCCATGATGTCTAGCGCGAGGCGACTTTCAACTATCAATCACTAGTCGTTTGTTCTTCAAAAACCTTTGTCAACACTGTAGTGACGTATAAGCTCCCGATTGGAGAACTGTCACAGCTGGCCGAACAGCTGACGAAATGTCAGGTGCAGCTCTGTACAAACCGCAGTATAGCCGCACGTACCTCGGGCCGGAGACACGTGCGGGGCCCTCGGCATGGCGGCGAGCGCCAGATATTTTTACCTCGACGGTGGCGCGCGCCCATCCGTCAGGCGGTGTAAACAGTTCGCGGCTCGCGGCTTCGCTATTTTTGCGGGTTTTATACGCGCTGATGCACGGCGTTATTTTAACTGCCTCCTCCAGAGGCGGTGGAGGCGGCGAGAGCACCGGTAGGTATGTGCCCGGGAACCACTAGGATTGGCCATGGACACGTTCGTGAAACGAATTCTTTTTTGATGGCACCAGGACCAGCGGAGGTGGCTCAGGGCATCAACTGATGTCAATGCAGTGCATCAGACCGGGAGGTTCTAGGTTCGAGTCCCGCGGCGGGTAGGATTTTCGACACTAGCTAGCTGGATAGGTCGAATTCAGTTGCTGTCTGGACCAAAGTTATAGCGGTCGGCTGCATTCATCGGTAGTTTTCCGTGGTTTCTACGATCAACATCTGGCGAATGCCGAAGCAGTTCCTTAACAGACGGGCAACGGAACACGTGCGATCTTTCCTATCCTCTGTCCTTCCTCTTCCTTAACATATCCTCACCCCTTACTTACACACACATACACTATACTACTACACATGCCGGGAGAACGGTCGGGAGCTTAGAACTTGTCCCGGCTGGGGTGGTGCCCAGCTGGTGGGAGATACCTGGTTGGGAAAAGATCGTTAGCCGACGGTAGGTTGACTCCGGATCTCACCATCCAGTAGAGAAAATAATCACCATCTGCCGAGGAAAAAACATGAATTACACTTGCGAGATTATTGGCTTTAGCAGTTGACCCGCCCGGAATCATCAATCAGTCAAATCCAGTTTTGATGACGCTACCTAAACTGGGTCTTGTTCTAACATACGCCTTCCCTCCGGTCGCACTACAGAACTTTTAACGCCCTTTGGTTCATTCTAAACATTCAGAGTCGCAGAGAATTAAATGTGCCTTCATTAAGCGACAACATAACACGAATAGCTTACAATTTTTTTTGTAACGTCCACTCTTCCCCGTGCTCTTTTATCTTCAGTTTAGGTTGCAATGCTGCATACTCTCGTATCAAATACAGATACCTCAAAGACCGATTAAAGGCAACATAGACCAACATCATTGCCAAATGAATTAAAAGTTGAAACATCATTCAACTTCGCTTCATTTACCTTAGCACACTGTATACGGCGTTCTTCCGCGTAGTAAAAAATTACTGCTTAAGGATTGCCGTTCCCGAAAAGCAAAAAACTGTGTATTGCATAATTAATCTCCTAGAAGGACAAAGTTTGTCGAACGACAAGAAATACATTTTAAACAATTAATACGCTCTATGTGGGAAGACCCTTATTTCGGAGGGACTACTCGCCTTCCGCCGTTGGGAGAGGATTTCAAATTCTGGTCGATTCGTGTGGAATTTGTGAAGAACAACGCGAGTTTGCTTCAGGTTTTCTCGGGGTTCTCCCGTTTCACCAGAGGCGTATCTACGGTCTGGCACGTGGCACCCCCGCCACACACATGGAGAGCTATATAGAGAATACCCGCTAAAACAAATAACAACAACCCTAATTTGAAGTATTCTGACTGGGACGCAAATTCTATTCGTGCCATGGGCGCCTGAATATCTAGATATTCCTCTACATTTTATCTTCTTCTCATTCCGCTGTTGCTTCATTATTCCCATAACTTCACAATCATTTACCCATGAACAGCAAGCTCTCGTTTCTGGATATAGCCATAAGGCCATAATATAGGATATAGCCTGGATATAGCCATAGCCAGAGAGCCATAATATCATAATACGAGTAAATAATAAAATACTGACTGACTTTTCGGAATGAGGAAGATGGGCAAGGAATGTGGAAGGGGAGAATGAAACAGCCCAACGCCGGAGGATTCACCCGACTGCATCGCGAAGTCAGTTTTCCTCACCCCGCTTTCTAGCTAATCCTTTTCCACTTTTCGTTACCTGACTGCCTGACAGCATCCCGTTTTGTTCATTCGGTGTTTCGGAAGGAGTAAACATCTTTATTAATTTTTATTCATTTGTAGCGCAATTAGATGTTCTCGCACCTGACGAGAAAAACCTTGAACCAAGTTGAACACGGCAGAATCTTTGAAACTGTACATGTTAAGTCAGCGGGGTAAGACGATGCTCGTGATATGTTTCAAGTTTTGTTTCCACTAACTTTTATAAGAGGTTTTCAACGTTGACGATGCTCTAGAAGGACGTGTAAATATTTCTTGAAAACAGGGAAGTAGATAAATTATTATCGTTCTATATAAGCAGATTAAGATAAACATATAAATGTATCCTTACAGTAAGGAGGAAAACAATACGGGATGCAGTCGGGCTACGTCTTTTTGAGGAGATAGGGTAGATAGAGGACCTTACGCCCAACGCTGAGACCTGAGCATGGGATTAGGAATAAGATGGAAGAAATATCGCGCAATTGACTGGATTTTTAACGTAATCACTTCAGCATTCATCTCCAATTGATCGGAAAACATCATGAAAACGGCCTTTAGCAGCTGACCTCTAGAATACTCTTCTAGATAGCATCGCCCGACCCAACTTGCTTAAAAAAACCGGCATCGTTGAGTATCGAACTCTCAACCTCCCAGTCCAAACGCTTAAAGTGCACAACATACGCATTGTACTAAAAACTACAGGGATATTTACTAAACACTTCGTTCCGAAGACGTAGTTTCCCTTGGAACTCGACACGTTACCGGTCACGTGACGAGGAAATCGGGTGGAATTGGGAAGCTAAATCTACGCGACGCCGTATGTAAAACACGTGTCTCTCTGCCATTCATCACACGTCATTTAAATGGGTTTATGTGTACATGTTTCAGTGAGAAATGGACCAGAGCAGTAATAGGAGAAACGTTAAAAAAAACAATTTATGTGTAAAATCAATGACGTAACTAAGAGAGTTTGACTTAGGGGGCCCGTTTTTCGGCCGACATTTTCACAACCTACGTCCTTTTAACGCCTCATGAACTTTGACAAAGATTTCTGACCTCCCTTCAGGCATTAAGTGCTCAGACTCTCTCTAGGTTTGCTTTTACCTCTGGTATGGGCATTTGATATTTTTATGGTATGGGCATTTTATGAAATGTGAACACAATATATTCTTGAAAGTTGTACAAATATTTAGACATTTTTAAAACACACTTAAAATATTTTTTCAAAAATTTATTAACTTTTTGATGTTTAGACCCTAGGTGAGTTCTTGTTCAACAAATCTCGGGTTCACATTTGTTAAAAATATTAAATAAAACATTTAGAACAGGAAACATTTTATATACAAAATGTCGAGATTATAAAAAACACGCGATTATAGTACAGATGTGAAATGGATAACATCACCGGGTCAAATATTCTAGAACATTTGTGTAAGTCAATGTGTCTTTGTAATATTGTCATTACGTCAATCTTTGAAGTTCAAAAGATTCAAATATTCTAGAACATTTGTGCGAGTTAATATACCTTTGTAATAATGACGTTGCGTCAATCTCTGAAGCTCAAAAGATTCAAAGATTCATTCAGTCTCTAAATCAAATTCATATTATACAGAGAAAATATAACAGCTGTTTCTATGAAATCCACACCAATCCTTAAACGATTTCTCGTCGTACTGCGCGCCTTCCAACGTCTATTGGCGGCGCGGCGTTCAAGCGAGCGTGTAAGCGTGAATAAAGGAGCGCGACCACGGCCGCTGGACGCAGCAGCGCGTGTTCTGGACTGTTGCTTTGTCACGGCGGCGCGCGCGGCCAAAGGTCGGCGGGTCGCGCAAACAGAAGCCGTAAACCGGAGCCTTTGACGCGGGCGCGAGACAGATAGCGATCGCCGACTGTTCGCGGGCGCCGTTCAAAGCTCGCCGGCCCACACCCGGCCCCGGCCCGGCCCCGCCCCCTCGCTCGGGCCGCAAGACAGTGCGCGCTCAGCTCACCAGAGCGCGCCACGCTAGCGGTTTGGGCTTCAAAGGGTGCAGGATGTGGAGCACACTCGATTTCGGCCAATTACCGGCACTAATTTGTGTTCAATAAATCAATTAATATTTGCTGGAGCACGGTTGAACCTATTCTCAAAACTATTGGAGAATATCTCGGAAGTTAAAACCCTGGATCTGTCAGTTTTTACACTGTTTATAAATAGCATTTTCCCAGAAAAAATAGTGCGTGCTGCGTGCGTGCGTGAAAAGTAGATTTTTTTTGCTTGTTTTGATATGTCATAGAGTAATCTCATAACCGTTTTTCAAGTAACGTTTTTAATAATACAGGCAAAATTAAGTTAAATCTCATTTCTATTGAAGTTTTTTTCAATAATAATGGTATTTAACTTAATTTTGCTTTCTTTATTAAAAACATTGCTTGAAAAACTGTTATGAAATTACTCAGCGATATTTATATCAAAATAAGGATATGAAAGACACCTTTGAATATAAATACTCTCACGATAATAATACTTCGTTCCAACTCACGGCTTTCAGGCAGCGAAACTCGACCTCGCCTGGCCATCGAACCGCAAAGTCGACCGTCGAAGACACGCGTCGATAGAGGCGGTCCATGTAGAGACTTGCTGAGGCAATGTTTTATTTTTGTGCCCCAACAGTTGTTCCCATCTAAAATTGTCAAAACTTTTCTTTTCATTTAAGAATAATAGTTCCTAGCACGCATATAATACAAGTACTCTTGGATATTTGATTGTCTTGGCTTTGATCCTCTCGTGAGATCGTATCTTGATGCAAGTCGCACTCGTTCAAACGCCAGAAATAAGTATTTACGTAGAAAATTAATACAAAAAATAAATTCCAAATATAATTTAGCAAAAGAAATGTTTTAGAATAAAGTTTCCTGAATTCCAGAAGTAAGGTAATTTTAAGAAAGATGACAAAGGATGACAGTTTTTAAAATATAACTTCTACATTATAAATTAAAATATGTTCACAGTGTGCATTTTCAAATATGGAACTACAAAAATATTAATTAGAAAAAATAACTGCCGGAAATGCAACTTGCATTTCAATTTTTAGCTGTACCTTTTCATTAATATTTATTTTCATCGGTGGGAAGTTCCAATTTGAAATTTTCTGTTACCTTTTATGAATTATGAAACATTATCTTTACAATTATTCAAACAGCAACATGATTCTCGTCCAAATTTACATGTCTGGTTCGATGTATTCTCGAGGAATATAAACAACCTATAAGTAACTCCAAATAAAATATTGAGAAGTTTTCTAAAAGTATAATTTAAAGAAAAAGACTTAATATGTCTGTAACAAGTAATGTTCTTCAGCTTTCGGGTCAATGATCCCCATCTTGATCGGGTTTTTGTCCAGTTTCCCTGATCGATTGAGCAAATGCTGAGATGGCCCCTTGATTTGCTTCTGAACGTAAATGTATCTTCACTATGCGCACGTTTTGTTGAGCTCTTTCTTTGCTTGTAGTGGTAATAGAGCTTATGGTGAGTTATTGTTTTGTTAGTAATGCTGAAAAATCAAATTTGCAGTTCATATACCGTTACAAATAAGTTTTCTTTAACTCGGGAACGAAAATGACTTTTTTAAAATGTTAATCTCGTGCTTTAAAAATTATTATTATTATTATTATTATTATTATTATTATTATTATTATTATTATTATTATTATTATTATTATTATTACTAAAACTTTCTCATCTTTCAATTATCAATAGTTTAATTGTTGGGGAGGGATTCTGAAACTCAAAAAAGCGTGTGCAGATGATTTTCTCCCCCATACGTAACATATTTTTTTTACTGTTTTTTGACTAAATAAATAAACAAATATCTACAAGTTGTCCAGTTCATTCCAAAGAAGCAAATAGATAACGAATAAATTGCAGTTCTATTAAAGTCTCAAGTTGGCGTGTTCTCTTGTTTATTTTCTTCTTTAATATTTAGACTGACATGTTCCAAATTAATCTTCATTCCTTTCACTACAAACTTCCTACCGAATATACTTCCGTTTTCCCAAAAATAAATTGAATTCTCCTGACTCTCTATTTCCTATCTTTAAAGTATATAATAATAGTATGCCTTATCACGCAGAGGTATCTATTCAAAATAAATAAAACAAATTTTTTTACTAAAAATAATTTTATTTCACAATAAAAAAGGAACATAATGTAATATACAGTGGACCATGAAGGTGTCTGCTTCTAAATATTTTTTATCTATTTGGAATCGTTCCTGGAAGAAAAGACAAACAAAAAAATAAATTTCTTTCATTAAAGTTTAAAAATTGCAACATTAGTTTTCGAACACGAAGAAGAAATAAGAGAGTTGGAATTTTGCATATGATGACCATTTTATGAAATTTATTTTCAAATATAAAATTTACTGGATTATTTAATAAGAATATACACTCTAGTTGTAGAAATCAACATTTGAGAACATATATTATTTTAAATATATAGGTCTAATAACTTTCTATTTTATTTGAACACTATATTTTTCAAGCGAATAATAGATCTTGAGTATACAAATTCCGTACACACATCACTATTCGATTAATACGGTATTTAGTAGCAAACAGAACAATTATGGAACCCGCCGTTCATTACGCGGTGCAGGGAACCGCAACAGCATCGGCGACCGCATCCGTCGAATTTCCCCTCCAGGAAAAGTTCCGACAAAGCTCTCGTATGTTACCACTTGTCTAGATACTGAAATGCACTCACCCGCAAAACAAAACCAAAAAAAAAAAAAAAAAAAAAAATCGATGGCAAAGCAATCGAGGCAATCGAAAGCAAAGCACCGTTAATTTCTCATTAGTAGTCTCGATGGTTGGTTGGTTGTTATTGGTTCCTGGCGCGTCATCTACTGAGGTCATTAGTCCCATAGGTGTAGTGCATGCTTTTTTTCTCGGGGGGCCGCGATGTTCTTCCCCCACTGGATGGCGAGATCCGGTGGCGACCTACCGTCGGCTAGCGGGGTTTCCAACAACCAGGTATCTCCCACCAGTGGGGCACCAACCGAGACAAGCTCTAAGTTCCTGACCGGTCTCACGGCACGTGTGGTAGTGTAGTGCATGCTAGTGTAAGTGTGTGTGTAAGGGGAGAGGATAGGACATGTAAGAGGAAGGAAAGATCACGCGCAGCTTGTGGCCCGTTTGTAAGGGTACTGCTCCGGCATTCGCCAGTAGCCTCGATACTTTAGCAGAATGAAACAACATTCATTGTTAAAAGAGGCATATTGTTTTGTGCGATGTTTGGTAGGGTATGCCTTACGAAATGCACTTTAGATCGAAGTTTGAGCTTTCCACTGAACCAAAATTCGTGATTTTTATCTTAAATGAATGATAATGGTCTCCAGATGTTTTATCGCTTGTTATCATGAACCGGTTTTTGTAGTATAAAGACTTAAGTTTAATACATTCATAAAATTAATGGAATGAACGCTTGTCTGCCATCAGTTCATTATTTTATAGTGTGGGTAGTAATCGATCTATTGAAAACATTCGAAATTTCCCTTTGAACAAAACGTGCGAGTGTAAGTTTAGGAAAGCTAATATTGCGAGTTTTCTTCAGTTCGAAGAGAGTTTTTAAATATGAAGATTTGTCAGTGTAAGTAAATGCAATGTTTAGCAATCATCTGACACACGTCCCCCCCAAAAAAAATCAGTGGTTTTAAATATGTGGTGCATTACGTTTTTAAGGTAAGGCAAAATGCAGGATTTCTTTGTCATATTTTCTTATAGGATGTATGTGCAGCTCTTGGTAAATATAAAACATTTCCATTACATTTTCTGAACGATATTGTATAGTAGTGAATAGTGATTGCATTGTTCTTTAATGTGTAAACCTCAGTGGCGATGCGTTTGGTAATTGATAGATGCGCCGATGACCAAACAAAATTATAAAAATAATACATTTTCAATATTTTATAGAATAATTGAATATTAGAAAATATACACAAATGTTTTAATGGTAAAAGCAAAAAAATAACCGTCAAGAAATAGATATGAAGTTATTTATTTATTTTATTTATTTATTTTATTTTGGATAGAACAATACAAAGATCAGTGTTAAAACACTCTACATTTGTTATACAATAGTTGCTTATATCTACTTACAATTAACTTACAATAATCTTACAATTAATCTTAAAATACAACTTACATTAGTACTAGGGTGGTCGAGGTATCTTTGTACGTATCTCTACTTGGATCGAGATCTGAGAATTTATTTAGGAATGTATGGAAAGGAAATTTATTTTTAATGCGGGTTTTGTGAGTTGGGTTTTGGCAGAGTCTTAGCGGAGTTAGTTTGAGTATATTTGGTATGTTTTGGAAGAAGTGGGTGGATAAGAAAATAATGTGGTTGGTAATCGGTTCTAGCTGGACGATATGAAGTAACGAGAAGCACGAAAAGAATTGGACAATAATTATTAGCGCATCGAATTGAGACTTGCTTGCCGCTGCTCACGGTGATTCATTCGTTTGCTTCGTGCGGTATTCCTTTGCTTCACGATAAGCACTCCAGCCGTTCGCTGTTTCCGTAAATTCTTAGCTGCTATGCCCGGTTCATTCAACGCCATTATGACGCATGAAATTGTGAGGGAAACAGTGTTTTGTATGCGTCCAAATGAAGTGCTTTTATTGTTGTTTTTTTTGCACTGTGAAGGAAAATGAAGACATAATTTAGCTGAAGCCAATGTTACTGTTTCACTTACAATTAAAGAGACGCTCTTGATTGATTGAAAAGTTTTGCTTTTGATCGTGAAACGACATTTTCCTGAAAATTTGCTTGTTAACTTTAATGCAAATATTTTCGAATCTCTGGGTTTCAGAAAAGTGGACTGATTTTTTCTTATAGAATTGGAACATTTAAAGACTGATCTCTGTGAAATTTATTAAATTTTTGAAAGAATAGTGTTTTCACTGCATATTTAAAAAACGTGTTCCGTTTAGATAAATTATGCACAGTAGTGGCAGTATCAGTAGAAAGGAGTATTTCTGCTTTAAAAAATGCATAATTAAAAATATAAATACCAGGAGAAGAGCGAATGTACAGTTTGTTCTTTGTATGAATAAGTAAAGATCTCTTGAGATTCATAGGAGAGAAAATCAGTCGAAAATGTGACACTATAACAGAATGGCTCGACTCTATGTACTACTGTAGGATGTTCAGGAGTATTTTCACATATTTATCTCATACATTCATGAATATCAATTCAACGTTAACATGAAAGCTTCCAAACTTCGCGCATTAATTTAGAAAATAAATTATACACATTTTTATGAATTAAAATTTTTAGAATACATATTTGTACATAGATTTGTGTTCACAATGTCCATTATGTGTCTACATCGTTCACATTACCGTTGTACGTTGAGTAACATTGTCTAGCGTTCCTTGATTCTTTTTTGCTTCGACTGTATTTGAAAGTTCAACCATATCTATCTTTCAAAATTCAAAATTTATTGCTTGTTTATCCTTGAAAATAGATTTTATTACATGGGAGGTTTTTTTCCCCTTTCAAAAATTCAAAATTTAAGTAGTATATGACTTAGTGTAGGGATCACAGAATTTTGAAAATGTGCACACAATTCATTTTTCCCCATAGTACGTCATACGCAGTTTTTAACTGTTTTTTTGACGTAAAATAAATAAATAAATAAATATCTAGTTTATTCAAGGCTAGCAGAGTCGTCGCGAAGGGCTCCGATGCTTCCGAGAGGGTGTTTAGCACTGATTAGCTAATGTGTTACGGCAAGATAATGAGAGTATAACTTCAGCTCAGCACATGCGAGTCGGACACGCAAATTCCAATCGTGTGACACTTGGCCTGTTTGATAACAAAGCGTCTGAACTCGTGAGCAGTGAGTTCGACTCGAGATGGAACATCCTTTCGATGCGTAAAATGCTAAAACGGCACCAAATGCTCCGTAGACTGTAATCTCATTTCGAATTGTCTGCTGAGAAAAATGGACATAACGTTAATTGCTAATACAATATTCACAAATAAAATCGCCGTGTTCTGATTTCCTCAACTAGCAGCATAATAAAGGACATGCATTTTATGCAAAAAATGATCTCTCAAACATTTTATAATACTGAAATATTACACATTTTTGTGGGTTGGTTCCTTTATGCAAAATGATAGAGATAAAATCAAAGATGAAATAGATTGATCAAAATCAATTCCAGTGTAGTGAATCAAGCCATATATTTTACATTTCAACATAAATAGTTTATTCTTACTTCTCAATAAGTATTATTCATTTACATAGACGACTATTGTTAGTTAATGCCTCATTTTACGTGGCGAGACTCGGGCTATCAGGCCCGCTCTCGGTCTGACCACACAAATTTCGCTCCTCCACTCCTCGCTTCCATTCCTTTCACCATCTAGCGAAGAAATAAGATATTACTTGGCGGCGAAATAGGCGATTTTGAATTTAGCCCAGAAGCTTCTTTTAGGCTTGAGGATCTTTTACATGCAGTGAATCTACAACATGGGGCAGCTATCTTTACTTCCCCTCTGAAGGCAGGCGTAAGAAGGTTAAAAATTTAAAAATTTACGGCGTCGGATCGAGTTTGAACTCACAAACGTGTGAGCCTGATACATTATACCACCGTTATTCCGATGTAACATTGTTATACCACCGAACTGAATGTCCGTTAACCTTTATGCCACCAAACCCGACATCTGATGTGTTTACTTTGTCAACACGTCAATTATTCAATTTCAAAATCTGATAGCCCATTAAAACTAGCAACATTGTCTTTCACGTCTCATCTCCTAGCAAAGCAGTGTAGAAGTCTCGAGCATCTCTGAGAATGAAATCCATGATCGATTTTATGTCCTGAAGTTTTGGGGCTGGAATTGGCTTTTCATTTACCCTCACGGTGACAAATAACTCTGAAACAGATTTGAAAATGGCTGATCACTATTTCGTTTTCTTATGTTAATATCAGAATGCTCCTTTGCAAATGATTTCATGTTGAAAATAGAGTATTATTTCTCTTTTTCTAGCATTCATGCATCTGCACCCAGGGCATTTTCTCGTTATTTGTATCCACTTTTCTGTTCGTAATCATTTGTTCCTGGTCATTCGTTCTACTAAACCATCCTACTTTTACAACTTTTAAGTACGAGACATTTGGAATAACACAATTTTCAAAACACAAAACAATTCACTTGAAAAACGACTATCTGCTGCCAGAATGGTTTGCATTACTAACGTCACAAAGAAGAATTCCTTTTCTGCTGAAAGGAACCACACCACCTGGATTCTTTCTGCAGAAAGAGAAATGTGTGATATTCATTCAGTGTGTTCATAGTCTGTTCATAGATGACATAAGCACGCAGGTGGATGATTCGATCATTCCTGCAGGACTTAGTGATACTTAAGAAACAATAATTTGGCATTAATTCTTTTTTTTTTTGTTGCAAATTTCAGGATTGGTTTCTTTCTGCAGAATGTGGCCCAATTGTAGATCTTTAAATAATGTTATGTCCTTTTTTAACATCTGAGTAGTTGTTGAGTAATATTCAGCGCATTCCCACTAGTTTATAATTGAAATGCAAAATTTGTACAGCATGTACACTTGAAGTTGCCTTCAACAAAAAATAATACATAAAACATAATACTTTTACTTCTTACCCGTGAAACATATTTATATTATATTTCTATTACATATTTATACAATTATTGTTATCGGCACTACTCTGTTATGTACAGGCGCCCTCCTGGATTTTGTTCTAATATGCGGGGTTTTCGTAATGCCAGCTAGAACGTTAACAGAGTTGTTTGTGGCACGTCACTTGGTTTCTCCAAGTCCTGGACTTCAGTCACCAAATTATGAAAGTTTCTGACACATTCTTTGAAGCTCAAAACGTGCTATTTTTACATAACTGTTCTTATGACATTTTTCCTGCTCTCTATACATCAAAACAGCTTCCTAATCGTGGGTTGAAAATTCCATCCTGAACCGTTTAGAGAATATTCAGGGTTGATGTTCTTATTATTAATGAGGTAAAATACTTTAAAGACTGAATAATACTTTAAAAATAATACTTTAAAGACTAAATATTCAAAGACTGAATATTGAGCAACATTAAATAAATAACAATATTCTAGAATTCATTAATTTTTCATAACATGTACTTGTCTCTGAATTATTAGTCGCCAATTTTTGCAGACATTGCAAAATCGAGTCACCCTCATAAATTGTAATTTCTATTTGGGGTAATTTTCAGATTTATTAGGACCTTCGTTGCCTTCTGTATAATTTAAGATTTTTTGAAAATGCATTGATACTTTTTGACATTCAATGAACATCATAATGCAGTTACTTGGCGAATAGCGATGTCTTACTCTGTGCACTGAGTGCTTACGAATGCGCGCTCTTTATCCTAACGTTATGTCTCACACATTCTTGTAAGACAGAGGGTTATTTTAACACTTGGAACGCCCGATTTGACCTCGCCTACTTCAAAAATAATGAAGATGTCACCAAATATGACACAGAATCAACACTTCGGGTACTGTTGGATAATACTTCAATGCACGTTACGTGAACCATTGATATGTACTGTCACGAGCCACAGAAGAAGTAAAAACTTTAACAAGGACAAGCGAAAAATATTATTCGTTGTGAATTCAATTAAAAAATTAAAGAAGTAGGAATAAAATTTCTTACAATTTTTCTTGATTACTTAGTTTATCAGTTTTCTTAAACGTGATTTAGAAAAGGGTGGAAATAAATTTATCATGAATAGCTGATTTAAGAAGTTAACTATTTTCACATTATTCTTGAAATATTAGAAAGAGTATTTATTCTCAACAATAATCTTCCAAAATTATTTAAATTGTTCTTTTAGCCAAGTCGAGACCCTTCGAAAAGTGAGTGTAAAGGAACATCTTAAAATTGTGGTATTCAACATTAAAATCAATTAAAATTACTAATTAATTTGAAAGTAAATCCCGAGACGTTAATATCCAAACAGACTGCAAAAACATTAAAAAGATAATGTTCTCAAGATCTAAAACAGTTTCAAAAAATATTTGGATTAGAAGATTCATCTGTTTTGGAGAAGTCACTGAAAATAGCCATGCACACTCATCTGGTTTTTGAATGTCTATCTCTGAAAGAGATTTCAGAAAGCACGCATGTTCGTTATAGCCAAGGCCAGGCATATAATGCTCATGACCTTGCCTCTCCGAATCATCTTCTACGGCCTTTGCGAAAAACTGCAGCGAGATATTTAGAAAGACGAGGGAGGGGGACGAAATGCCGCGCGGTACCGAAGGAGATGCGGTCTCGCCTCTCGCATTCTGGAGATCCGGGCTGGCATGCCGTGTTGGCTGCCCGGCGCGGTTTTCTCTGGCCACGCTTAGTCACCGGGTTGTGGAGTCACCACTATGTGTTGGACGTGTGCCTTTGGAGCGGACTGGACCAAATTACTGTTTGCATTGCGTGTACTAGTAGAGACTGTGAAATTTGCTACATAACTGTTAGTTGGGGGCAACTCTTGGCGTTCGGTATGTAACGTGCGTTATCGACGTTTCAAAGAATTCTCTTTCCGATAAACTCTATCTGGAAAGGTAAATACGCAATGTGCCGGGTAAATAGAAAATCTGTAGATTGTGACCTTCATTTTTCTTCTCTTCTAATGCCTTCATAACTTATGTGACATTGCTTTTGTGTGGAACTTTAACGTATTTTTAGTACGTCCGATATTTCTGTCTAAAAATGATATAGTTCATGGATTGCTCAAAATATTAAAATTAAAATGAACAATAATCTAATCTACAAAATTTCAGACATGAGCATATGAAATTTGGAATATTATAGATACGATCCGTACAATATTTAAATGACCGCTTTCCCGTGAAGTTGAAATAAGATCAGGTACAATTTTTCGAAAACATGACTAGTTTCACGTAATTTTGGGCGATATTTAGACAATTTTTAAACTTTTATTTTCTCAAAAACTGTTCGAAATTCTTCTTTATATGTTTTTCTTAGTATGTACGAAAGGATGGTAAAAATGCTGGTACTGGTCCCATTTTCGACGAAAACTGTGTATTTTTGGCAATTGCAAAAAATTATCACTGCTAGTGTACAATGTTAAAGAGAGAGATTTTTGTTTTCAACAAAATCTGTTTTAAAAATTTTGTGTAAATTTTTTATTAAAAAAAGCGAGTAGTTTTCATGTAGATTCTGTTTGAAGTTAAAACAATTCAAAAAAATAAATGTTTTCTCAAAAATGGCTTCAAATTGTTTCTTTAATATTTTTCCCTAAGAGCAAAGAACGCTTAACAAAAAGCAGAGATCTATTTTTTAACTCACTGACTTTTCGAAAATTGTAGAAGTTAGAAAGTATGAGAGAAAGTGTGAAATATGGTATCACAATTAGTTTCAAATTGGCATGTTTTAAGTGACGAGGCGTTCTGTCATCTATTGATACGCCGAGGACAATGCAATATAAATAAAATTAAATATTTTAGGCGAGAATAATTGGATAATTAATCAATATAATATGTAAACAATATTAGTTAATAAACAGTCATAATCTGAAAACTAGTCATAAAGAAACGAGAAAATTGCTAAGGAATCATTAATATTATTAGCATTTTAATTGAGAGGTCGCTGCCAGGAGCTTAACCAGTCGGAACGGTTCACGTTCTTTTACCAGCGATAAGCGCTCTTATTCACCTCTGTGTTCGGATATTCTCGAGTCTTCGGTGATTTCCGGCAATACCTAGCGAAGCGCGTCATTCAAACTCTCAGTATGAACTTTATTAGAGAAACGGTGAGGTGTTTTTGATTGCATCCTTATGCTTGGGCGCTTTTACCGTGTTTAACTTCGGCGCTTTTACCGACTTTTACCGAGTGTGACATTTCGGTTATATTAATTACCACGCATCGTGGGAAATATTTATGACGATATCGTAATACTTAGCTAAAACAAAAAAAAATTGTTCACATAATTTGGAAGATAAGTTTTTGATGACGCAGAATGGCTAAAGTTGTCCTTCAATATTAAATTTAACAACTAAAATTACCAAGAGATACAAAGTTCACATTAGGCAAATCTAAGTTTACTGTAAGGTGCCTAATTATGTGATTTACAAGTGGCTCTGTGGAAGTATCAAAGATATTTTGACAATAAAAGACAAGGCAAACAAAAAAGGCCAGTAAAAACTTTGGATTTACAATGAATTTTGTAATTTAAGTGCCTCCAAAATCAGCCAAGTCTACAAAAATCAGAATATTTCATTTATTGATCGCAATCTCATGAACTTTAGTTAAATCGCACTTAAAACTTATGTGATGTCGGTGGTCAGAAGAACAACGAACCAAAGAATTCTACAGCAATATCAATTTCCATTTAGACATAAGATGTTCAGAAGGTACGAGTTTGTTAAAAAGAATGTACAGAAATAATACGAGGAAAATTAAGAGTTGAGTGTTTACGAGACAGAACACCCTACGAAAAATATATCGAATACCCCCTCTCCCAGTTGTTTCAGAATGCTGGGCCCGGATATTCAACAAATTTTGCAATGACTGCGCAAAAATGTCAGGTCTTGCTACTGCATATTTCCTTCTTAGTTGTATGTCATTTGGATATTTTTGTATTTTAACAGAAACTCAGATATATTTCAAGAGTACGCTTGAATCTAACATTCTACCTCAAGCTACCTTCCTGTCTATAGGCAAGGAATTAAAAAATACTAGAGAATTCATGAATGTAAACATACGAAAGCATAAATTAAAAAGAAGTTCTACAGATAAACTTGAGGCAGTTTCCTTGAGGCAGTAATATCCTTTTCACATCTTTTTATCTTTCTGTGTATCACTTGCGATCGTGTATCACTTGCGATCTCGAGTTAAATTTGGACACGACTTTGTTTTTGTAGATACTGGGCTTAATTTGAGTGTTTCTCCGGAGCGTCTGACAATTTTCTTGACTTTCGGCTTTTTCCTGGCTTTCGGTCTCCTTTCTACACTTTTCGTTATCTATCTTTTAGTGATGTTCCTCAACAAATTGTGGCGATGGACTTGTAGTTGCAAGTGTATTTGTGTTACCCAATGATGAGAGAGCAAGGAAAAATTAGGTTGTTGGTATTAGCATTGGTTTAAGATTGTTACAATTCCAAATGCTCATCATCTATGATGAGTCTTGGGTTTTCATTTCCTTAGGTAGTCCTATCCTTTGTATTACTGCTCAAATATTCATATCTGTAAAAACTAGAAATCTAGGAACACAATTCATTTACATATTTTCCATTAATCTTAATTTGTGAAGTTTGTGGATTACTCGAGGTACCAGGCAGTAAAGTGGCCCAAGGGACCATGGCCAATTTTGTTATTTTAAATTAATAATCTACGAAAAATCTATACAAAACATAATTCATGTAGTGTTCACTTAAAATTTAGCTTACAATTTCATGGAAAACAAATACTGCTACGTTGAAACTTTTACTACTGATTATATTTAGTTATTTATCCACAATCAAGATTTATGAGAACAAACAATTAGGCGCAGTTGATATGATACGCTTTGTTGTCTTACGTTTCTTGATTGTTTCATGTGAGTCTTATTGTAATTATTAATTGCATATATATATATATATATATATATATATATATATATATATATATATATATATATATATATATATATATATATTGATTGAACGCATACGACTTTTTCCTGAAATTTTCTTTACAGTATATCTTTGTTGCTCTGATTTGTTGTACCCTAAGATCTTCATTTGAGAGAGAATCTCACTAACGACTTCTCCAAGGGATGCGTCTCAGAGACAGATGTGGCGGTCTCTGGTAGCGAATGTGTGAGTTTAACATGTATCACTGAGAGACGTCTGTGCGCCATGCTAACAATTGCCAATAATGAAGTCACAAGCAGAGCAAAGCATTAATTTCAATGCGGAGAGGAAAATGAAAAAAATCAAAAATATTGCAAATTATTTTATCTGCAATTTTCTACATCCCCTCGTATTTCGAGGAGATATGAGTGAATTTGCCATATATTAGAAGTTGTGTGAAATGTCTTAAGTCAAAATACATATTCCTCGATTACCTTTCCTTTTTGAGGGACGAGAAAGACAGTGAAAGTTGTTAATGAATATTTGACATTTAACTTAACAATTTAAGTAAATTACAAAAATCAATTTTAAAGTCTGCAATTATTACAGATATAATTATTATTGTGTGAAAATATATTGAAAGCAATACACGCGTTTGGCGATCTTTAACCCTAATTTCCACCTTGGCGAGTGCTGTCATGTAACAGTTCGATGAGAATATTCCATGCTGCAGAGATTGTTTTCTGGCGGTAGATATCGCCAGCTTCTATTCTAGTCTGGCAGCTAAACTACATTCATTGATAACAATTTGTGAAGGTTTCACTACCTATGGGAAAGTTGTGTGGTGCAAGTGTGCATCAACTTGTGCTTTACAAATGAATTTTTAAAAGTTTGCATTGTTTTTAAAATTTGAATACGAAATTTTTTATAAAAATAAGTTTCTATAATGTAAATGTGCTTTATAATTAGAGTATTTTAATATTATATATTATATTAAATTTTAGATATTTATTACATATTCTTACTGCTTTCATTACATATTTATGCACATATTTTGTCGTTTCATTCTACATATTTTTCCAGTCTCTAGTCATCATCGTCTCTGGAACCCAACCTGGCACAAACCTTTTTCAACTGCAGTTCTTTCAATATTCTGTACACCATCGCTAGGGATGGGCAATTATAAAAGAATAATCGATTAATATCTAATCGATGATTCTTTTTGTTAGATACATTGATTAATCGTTCCGAATTAATCGTTTAATCTTATATAATCGATTAACTTTTCACATGTTTTAAATAATGCGTAAAATGCATAAAATCGTTAATTTTTAATCTGCAAATTAATGAATCGATTAGTGACTTAATTTATTTTAAGAAAATTCATCACAAAAATGCCAATCATCCTCAGTTCCCTGACTTGTTAATGTCATTTATTAAACTTTGTGTTTATATCAAATTTAGTTATTTTAATGAAATCAGAAAATAAAGGTTCATCAATTAGAATAACGTTAACGTTTTTAAATTAAATACAGAAGAATGTAATACACACAGTTTTTGCACAAATAAAATGCAACTACTTAATCAAACAAATCTCAATTCTTTTATTTTCTTCTAATAAACGACAAAATAAATAAAAATATATTTTACAAAAATATTTTCATATAATATAAATCTCAATAATAGATCATTAAATTAACAATATCGAATAGAGAGACGAGGAATTCCGTTACTAAAGTTTTAAAATATAGATGTACTTTCATATTTTGTTCGTCTTAAAAATTAATCTTTGAATTAAAATAATCGAGTTAAAATCTAAAAAATTAATCGATGTGTACATTAATCGGGGTAAAAATAATCAATTTCAATTTTTCCATTAATCGTGTAAAATAATCGATTGTTGTACTAATCGCGATTAAATCGCCCACCCCTAACCCTCGCTACTCATATACCCACATTTATGGACAATTCATTCACAGTTGCACATTTGTCAGCCAAAATGAGGTTGTGATTGTGCTGCACAGTGTCAGGAAAATGTCAAGAGCGCGTTCAGCCGGTGCGGGAGAAATCCTGAGTATTCGCTTGCCCTAATTGACTATGATGGTCTGGATGTCCACCGGCTGCTATCAACAGCATCATCTCCATTAACACTTTTGACCTCTCGTGAATGTTTGTCACTGTCTCATTTTCACACACCAGGAATTCTATCACAACACGTTGCTTCCGACGAACAACTAATGCAGCAGCCATCTTAAACGAGTGCTACGAGAGCAACACGTGCGGAAACAGGTTGAACTAAATTTGAATTCAAGTGAGAAAATGATTCAACGTAAACTGTAAAGTACAAAGGCATAGA
Organism: Teleogryllus occipitalis; assembly: GCA_011170035.1. Taxonomy (NCBI): domain Eukaryota; kingdom Metazoa; phylum Arthropoda; class Insecta; order Orthoptera; family Gryllidae; genus Teleogryllus; species Teleogryllus occipitalis. The sequence goes on along the minus strand of BLKR01000686.1, from coordinate 258,373 downwards.
AAAGAAAAATAATTTAAAAAGATCATGTGCATTACTTTTGGAGTGACCTTCGTAATATATAATAATTTAATAATTTCAGGTATACAGGAGAAACATGTGTATTTTTGAATCACTTACTTCGCTGACATATTATTCTATTCTTTTGATTAGTTAAATCATTGAGGTTTTGGAGTTGGGATATACTAAAAAGATTACTTTGTTTTTTAACTATCCCAGAACAGAGAGAACTTGATTGTTTTTAAAGCAATATCATGCATTAAAGTGTCTATGAAGGAAAACCGACCTTATCTCTTATCTGGCAAAATATAATGTGTAAACAAATTTAACATAATCAACTTCATGTTTGTTTTTATCTCGAAACAAGGTTTTCGGACTTGGTGAGTTCATATTCCGACGAAATGCTCATTAGTAAAAATCACGCAATGACAGGTAATTTGTCGAAATGAATTTTCTGCCTAGTATTCGAGAAATTAGTTTTACGGAAAACTCACAAAATTATACCAATTTTAGACACCTTCGACATAGTTTCTTCGAAGGAAATATTGGCTCTATTTGACGGCTTTCCCTAGATGAATATCCTATCCTTTTTACTTTTTCGTGTGCATTAGTAGATATCTCATGGAAAGCTCTCCGAATGTCGGTCGTATTTTGCTTGGCTGGGAGGCTGGAAGGGCTGCGGTGAAAGATGAGCAACGAGGCTTCACCGCTGTCGACGACGGCCGCGCACTCACGCCTCCTGGCGGCGGGCGCGGGAGGCGCGGCGACGAAATGAAACGGAAAGCGGCGGCGGCGAGACATCGGCAGGGGAACGGGGGAGGGATGGAGGGGAGGGGAGGGGGCGTGGGCGGCTGAGCGGCGAGTGGCGCCACCGACGGCGCCCGCGCCAAATGGCCGCTCCGGCCCGCGGCAACGGGGTCGGGCGACACATTGTCGCCGCGGGGCCGAAACGTCCCCAGGCCTATGTTTAGAGGCGGCAGGCCCCGCCCCCTTCACTCACCCCTACCTCCCCGCCTCGGAAATACAGCCGCTTCCACCCACACTTTCATCTTTCTCTCATTACCAGTCCCGTCTCTCTCTCTTAGATCATTGAGCTGTTCAAGCCCTACCACCACTCAGAGGCGTCCAAGTGAGGGAGGGACCGGTGAGACAATTTGCCCATAGGTACTATCGATTTAATTGGGCGCCCGAATTATTTTTATAAACCATATAAATAATTATTTACTTCTAATTCAAATGAATAATTGAGAGATTTGAGAGATTAATTCTGTTTGTTGGGAGGGGGGGGAGAGGAACTTTTGTTTGATATAAGGGGCCCCCGTGGATCTACTGCTCCACGGATCTTTTATTCTTTGGATGTCCCTGCCACCACAGTAACTACCACCACCACCACCACCACCACCACCACCACCACCACCACCATCACCGCTATCATCATTACCACCATCATCTTAATTACTGACATCGTAATCCATATACTCTATTTGCTATTTCTTTCTTTAGACACTGCTTCGTGGGATACGATCCGTTTCTAAGAAGCGAATGGCATGTCCCATGTTGAGCGCAGAGGAAAGTAGAAGAGAGAAAAAAGAACGGCATGATCGAAACCTAAATATTGGTTATTTTTAGGAGTTCGCCTGTTGTGAAAGCCAGAAATCACGAAATCTGCAAGAGGTCTGACAGATGGAATAATTCTGTAAGCAATAAGAAGTAATCGACCTAGTCGATTGCGTCGTATAGAAAAAAAACCTGCCAGGAGTGGAACGAACTATTTTTTTACAGCGATGGAATGTACAAACTCCTCCTCAAATATACCCAATTCGTGTGCCATAGATTGCAATCATTTTTATATTCCCTTAGTTCGTGTCACCAATTAAATTGTCTTTTTCACCGCCAAGTCCATGTGACCGCCTGAAAGAAAATCCGTTCTGGGGTGTTAACTTTCTAAAAGACTTTAACTTTTTGAAATCCAACCTCGTATTCATTCTTTACCGTGTTCATTGATTCTGATATGCCTATGCTACTATCAGCAGGATCGCTGCCAATAAGCGTGCTTCCAAGTCCACGTTTCACCCAGGAACAGAGTTGTGTCCAAGTCATTACCTTTCTCCATGTATCCGTCTTCACCACTCGCATGAGTATTTCCGCCCACTACTAAGCCATCTTCGTCTAAATTTCACAGCACTTTATCATACGGATCCCGTATTTCTTTCAACATCTGTCATAACTGCCTCCGCCACCCACATTCTCGTTGAAATATCGACCTTACCTGCCTCAGATCATTACTAAGTACTGCACTTGAGATTAAATCTGCCACAATCTCCACTACCTGCGCAAATACCTATTACTTGTCTCATGAACACACTGACGTAGCATTTTGTAAGCTTGGTTAGTTGGTTGTTAGTGATTCCGGGCGCGTCAACAGCTTAGGCCATTAATCCCGTAAGGGTAGTGCATGATTTTCCTCCGGAGGTGGCGATGATCTTCCCACACTGAATGGCGAGATCCGGCGCCGACCTACTGTCGGCTAGCGGGGTTTTCCCATAACCAGGTATCTTCCACCAGCGGGGCACCGCCCCAGCCGGGACAAACTCTAAGCTCCCGGCCGGTCTCCCGGCATGTGTGGTAGTGAGTTTGTAAGCCCATCGTATCATTCTCGGTGAAAATCTCAATTTTTCTGCGCCGTCATTGCCATCGCCTCTACCACCACTGCCTTTCCTACCACACAGTGCCGCCTCCTCTGTCGCTCTCTGTCTCGCCCAAAATACTCGCGCCAGCTGTCTCGAGGACCGCAGCGCGGCCCGCGCCTAGCGCCGACCCGTCCTCACGCCCGCTCGCCCGTCCTCTCGCAGCAGATCGCCTGCTCCCCCGCCCTACGCCCGGGCGTGCGTTTATCCACGCGTCTGAAAGCCTGCGCGTTCTCATGCTCGCTCCCATGCTAATCCTCGAGCCCTGAACTCACACTCTCTGAGGATTGACCGAGCTCACCCGTACTCATGCATGGAGTTGTTGGTTGGTAATTCCGGGCGCGTCAACAGCTTATGTCATTAGTCCCGTTAGTGTAGTGCATGTTTTTTCCTCGGGATATGGCGAGATGCGGCGCCGACCAACCGTCGGCTAGCGAGGTTTCCCCCTAACCAGGACTCCCCCGCCAGCGGGGCACTGCTCTAGCCGAGACAAGCTCTAAGCACCCGACCGGTCTCCCGGAATATGTGGTAGTGTAGTGCATGTTAGTGTAAGTGTGTGTGTGTAAGGGGAGAGGATAGGACAAGGAAGAGGAAGGAAAGATCGCGCGCGGTCCGTGGCCCGTTTGTTAGGGTACTGCTCCGGCATTCGTCAGATGATGAACGGAGAAACTACGGAAAACTACCGATCAGGGCTGCCGACCACTAGAACTCTCCTCCAGACAGCGACTAAATTCGACCTAGTTGAAAAGCTAATGTCGAAAATTCTGCCGCCATCAGGACTCGAAACTAGGACCTCCCGGTCAGAGGCGCTGCAGCTACCGCTTTCGGTTCCATGGGGGTGAGAGAATCAATATTGTTTCAGAGCGCCTCAGCTATTGAGGTTATTAGTCCCCTAAGTGCAGTGCAGGTTTTATCACGGGAGGTGGAGTTGTTCCTCACCCATGAGATCCGGCGCCGACCTACACTCGGCTTGTTAGTATTTTGTTCCTTCAAGTACCTCAGTGACACACCGCCTCAGCCGAAATACGCTCGGAGCTCTCAACATTTGTGGTAGTGTAGTGCATATAAGTGCGCGTGCATGAGAGAGTGAGTCTAAAAATAAGGAAGAAGAGATCACACGCGGTCGGTGACTCGTTTGTAAAGGTACTTCTCTGACATTCCCTTAGAAATTAACGGAGAAAATCACAGAAAACTAACTCATAGCAGCCGGCCATTACAATTATTCTTCAGATAATGGTTGAATGCGACCTAGGTATTGCTTAAAGATGAAACCAGAGCTCACTCCACTTGTTCACACCAGTGTTCACACGCATTGTCTCACCTACATTTACTCATCTACTGGCCCCATCTGTCAGTCCTCCCCTAACCTGCTCGAAATGCCCATTCACCATCACCACCGAACTCCACTACTCCCTCACACCCACCTTATGCCCTTCTGCCCTCCCGCACACCCAACCGCCTATGCAGACTCGGCCGCCCGCGCCCGCCCGCACACCTGACGTAGCAGGCGCTCTGTATAATTAGAAAGGGGGCCAGGGGGCCGACGGAGCCCCCCTTCGCGCGGGCACCCCAGACGGTCGCAAAATTCTTGACCCCAAAGTGAAGTCACAGTTCTGAAAGAACGTGGCGGCGCGAGGCGTGAAGAGAGAAGAAGCATCGAACGGAAACTGTGACCTCTTTACATTACCCGCAGATCGGTCAAGAGGCTGTAAATCAAATTTCGTAATGGTTCCCAATTATGAGATGAAACGCGTATGAGGAAATGAACCAACTGCGACGGATGAGTTAACCGTTTACAAATGAGGAAAATCTCTTTAGTTCGGGTCGGGGCTGCTTGTCGACTGGAAGTGGATTTAATTTATATACTATTGCGAGAAAACAATGCTAGTTCATTTAAGATTCCTGTTTTGTATGAACGCTAAAGTGGTCGCATGGATGGGTCCTGCAGAATAACCACTCACCATTGACATTGCGATCTTTAGGAATTTCGAAGAAAAGTGTGCGTGAATCAGATTCTTATGACCAGAGGAACGAGAAATCCTCAAGATAGTCCAATATATTTTATGTTGATACACTAGTAGTGTGATAACATTGCAGAGACGGAAAAACCAAATACATAAAATATCTAGGGGACAAAATAGCATGACATGCGAACAAGAAAACTGAAGTAAAAGAAAAAGAAAGAGTAAGGAAGGTAAAACCAGAAAGATTTATGCGGAACGAGGAGAGAAAACGAAGCAATAAATTGCACAGTTGGCTCACTTCGCGAAAATCTACGTTACTCGACGCCTGCGTTCAGACGAGGCATACGCAGCCGTATATCCAAATATTCAGGTGCAGAGATCGTTACCTACTTCAGTGTGCGACAATTTTAGCTTTCGGACGACTGCCCTCGAAACGATCCGTGCCGCCCAAAGGAGAGAGGAGGAGCGGAGGCAGGGGCGGGGGCGGGGAGGAGAAAGAGGAGTGCCGCAAAGACGAACGGCGCGCACGAAGGTCCCGCTGCGGGCGGATTCGGCGGGCGTGGCGGGGCATAGGAGGGCGTGGCCGTGGTAGGGCGTGGCGGGGACGGAGAGAAAGGGCTATAGGACTCGGTTTGTGAGGCTGTTAGGCGGGGGCAGGAGGGCTGGGAACAGGAGGCTTAGGACGGGGGCTGGGGCTGAGGCAAGAGGGGGACGGGACGGGACGGGACGGGACGGGACGGGACGGGACGGGACGGGACGGGACGGGACGGGACGGGACGGGACGGGACGGGACGGGACGGGACGGACGGGACGGGACGGGACGGGACGGGACGGGACGGGACGGGACGGGACGGGACGGGACGGGACGGGACGGGACGGGACGGGACGGGACGGGACGGGACGGGACGGGACGGGACGGGACTGGACGGGGACGGGACGGGACGGGACGGACGGGACGGGCGGGACGGGACGGGACGGGACGGGACGGGACGGACGGGACGGGACGGGGCGGACGGGGACGGAGACGGCCTGGACGGGACGGGACGGGACGGGAGGGCGAGGCGGGGCGGGAGGGGACGGGACGGGACGGGACGGGGCAGGGCGAGGCGGGGCGGGAGGGGACGTTGGGAACGGGTGGGTGGGACGGGGCGAGGGCGGCGCAATGCGGGGGAAGTAGGGGACGGGAAGGGGAGTGGCGAAGCAGGGCGGGGCGTCGACGGACGTGGCGGGGCGGGCGCGGCGGGCGGGCCGGGGCACACCCGACTCGGGTCGCGCAGGGGAGTAAGGTTGCAGACTCGCCGATGTTGATGATGCTGCAGATCTTATTTACTCTGACGTCTTCCCTAAAATGTCTTAACGTTGCACACAAATTGTATATTAACTATCGAAACATAGTTAAAATCTATAATGAAATCAGTCCTAGCGTGGTTGTCAAAGCTTTCTAAGACAGAGAGGCGGTTACATTCACGGTGAATAGTATTTTACTAATGGCTCTTAATACAAATAAATTAAAATCTTACATAAATTAAATATTTTAAATGAGCGATTAGTGATTTCAAATGCGTCAACTGCTAAGATTATTAGTTCCGTAAGTGTAGTGCATGCTTTTTCTAGGGAGATGGCGGTGTTCTGCCCCCGCTGAATGGTGCCTACCGATCGTTGTCTAGCGGGGTTTTCTCCAAGCGGGTATCTCGCACCAGGGAACACCGCCCCAGACGCGACAAGCGCTAAGTTCCCGACCGGTCTCGCACTATGTGTGGTAGTAGGGGTGAGAACAGGACAACGAAGATGAAGGAATGATCGCGCGCGGTCCGTTACCCGTTTGTTAGAGTACTGCTCCGGCATTCACCTGGTGTTAATCGGAGAAGCTTGAGAACCAGTCTTTACAAATACTGAAATACAAAATTTAGTATGTGAACAGTACAGTTTTTCCTTACAAACGAAGAATATCAAATACTTTTCTGTTTCAAAATGCAACGCGTGAATAACAAATACTTAATTGCGGGAGGCTTCTTTGCTGTCGCATGACGTCAGCTATGTCGTAAGCAGTGATGCACTGAATATGAGAATTTATCTGTTTGCATAGTATAAGAATAGAGGAAACAGCACAGTCAATTATTTGCATTTTTCAGTCGAAGTGGTTTCTTATTTTTATTTTTTCCGGGTTCGTCCTATCTAACGAAACCATAGATCTCTCTCACATGGTCAGAGGCTTAATAGTTTTCTTCCAATTTCTGTGCGTATTGGAAATTAGTAATATAATTTTTATATGACGATAAAGAGATATTTTACAAGACGAAGTTAGGAGTCTTCACAAGCGGTGAGAGAGGTAGCTTTTCCGACCAGATAAAACATTTTACAAGCAGAATATATAAAGTTTTTACTCCAGTATATTTAGGGATTTATGTATTCATTATGTATAATGATACATTGTGGATGGAAGTGATCCAAATATTATACGTGTAAATTGAAAACGTAAGTGACGTCTTAAGACGTCAAATAAATGGGAGAAACTCGAAATAGTAGGCTTGATGGTAACTTACAAAAGACATGACAATTTGAACAAGAAGTTTAATAAAATAGAGATAAGCAGAATGTGTTTTACGTTCATTTACGGTGAGGGACAAATCAAAAAGAGCTTGGCAGATATGTTAGTAGAAGCGGGGTAAGTGTGATAAAATATTACGTACAATATATTGCATATATGATGTATAATACTTGTAATATGAACAAATATAATATATATGTTACATAAAAAAGGCTAAAGAATAGGAAAGGAAGAAAACCTAGCATTGTGTACCCGAGTCAACGAAAGACAAAGCAAGGCAAATAATTGCCTTTTGTGTTACACTTCTTTTGCTTGTAAAATTTAAATGCAATAAATGTCATATTCTCTCGCCTGCCCACCATCCAGGGAATAAAAATCTATTGAGGTTATGTGTACACATTTTATGCGTACCACTGACATGTGAAATTAACCCAGCCTTGAGGCGTGGCTAAATTAACCTCGTCTTAATCACTTCATATTCTCTCTCTCAGACAGGGAACGTTCATGAGTGGATAAAAAAATCTGAGAGCTTTGTTGTGGCGGTCTCTGGCGGCGGATATGAGAATTACTATTGGGAGACCGCAGGGTTCTGGAATTATTACTCCTAATCAATTAATCTCGGGATATGGGCGGGGATAACGGATAAATTTCTATGCGCAAAGGAAATTAAATTAATAATTAAATTATTAACAACGCAGTTTTTGCGCGTAATAAATAAATTTGGTAATTTTTTAATTTTTCATGGGAAATGATGACAGAAATTAAGAAAAGAAACGCTATATTATAAACGAAAAAAAATGTTTATGTAAACACAAATTCTGGTATGTACTAATAAGATAAGAATTACTTAATATGTAGTGTAACAAATTATAATTGTTAATCATTTTGCACATTTTTCCCTAATTTACCTATTAACTTATTAATAACATTTCGAATAATAAATAACTGATGGATATTGAATATTATTTTGTGAATTTTATATTTTCAGTTGCAACATAAAAATTACCTTTCTCTTAAGATCCGGAAAACAAGAAAATTGCAGACGTTTTCTTCCAGCCATTTGACGTAGTTTTAATATGATCCTTCGAATCATTCATGACCATTTGTTCTAATAATAGCATTGTCATTTTTCTACATAAAGATTCCTAAATGTTTTTCATACATCACATTTAATGATTTCAAAACGACATTGCGATTCAACTGTAAAATTCAAAAAATGAAACGTTTATATAAACATATATTATTTCTATCAGTTGCAGCCTATTTTTCTCAATTTTGCATCATCTGATGTTCGAGTGAAGCGGCTAATGTATTCTAACATGCATCAGATTGATTAATTAGTGATTCCCTGCGGGTCAAGCGCTAAGATCATTAGTTCCATATGTATATTGCATGTTTTCATCGCGGTGGATGGTGGTGATCTTCCCTCGCTGGCTGGAGAGATCCGGCGCCGGCCTACCCATCAGCTTATGGGGATTTTTCCCAACCAGGGATCTCCCACCAGCAGGGCACCGCCTGAGAAACCACGGGAAACTACCGATCAGAACAGCCAGCCGCTAGAATTCTACTCCAGGCAGCGGCTGAACTCGGCGTAGCAATAGCTAGTGTAAAAAATCCTGCCACCATCGGGACTCGAACCCTAGGACCTCCAGGTCAGATGCACTGGTATGTATCAGATTATACAGGCCCTTGACCACCATGTGCCATGTGTAAACTTTGAGGGCCGGGGCGGCCGAGGATGGGCGAGGGGACGCCGTGGGATCCAACGAAGTCGCAAGCGCCGGTTGAGCGGGGATGGGCAGCGAAGGCGGCGGGCGGGGAGTGGGAGGGGAGCGAAGTGCGAAGGCGGAGGCGAAGTCGGCAGGCGAGAGGCGGGTGCAGTACAGCGCCGCCTCCGCTCCCGACGCCTGCCCCGTCTCCGCGACGCCTTCCGAGTCTCTCGCGTGCTCACACACTTCACACCCACTCACGTCTTCCTCTTCATCTTCTTTGCTTGCTTTTGCTGTTTCTCTATATTCATTTTCGCAGCTATCGTCGCGAATGTATTTCAAGAAAAATGGGACAACATTAAAAATATCCCTTATATCGTTTTGCTTTTTATTTATATTTTTAATTTATAATTTTTATTTTTTAGATTTCTTATTACATTATTTATTAATTTTGTTTTTATATTTTATATCATTTATTTATATATTATTTTTATACTTATATTTATAATGAATAATGTGTGTATAATTTACAATGTGTAATTCATAAATAAAATAATTTCAACCAGTTGACGCACAAAATTATTTAAAAATTTGAATCAGTGTAAAAAAACTATTTGGGGTAGTATATTTAGCTCGAGTTTGACCATCATCATTGTGCGAAATACCTTTAAAGAGATTCGAATCCAACGTTCGCAGCTCATGGATATATTGTGGAAAATTATATTTTGATGTGGTATAGTGATATTTTCTTTCTCCAAACTTTCAAGTGCCATTATCTCTGAACTTTGTAATAATCAGAACATTTCTAAAATTCAGCTCAAGGCGCCACATCCCTTCAATGCGGTCGGAAAGGGAACCCGGGCCTGCTGCACCCCCAATGGCCACTGCCATTGCTCCCCGCCCCCCAAGCGCCGCTCCTCGCCGCCTGCATGCGAAGTAGGGCGCGGCCACGCAGCCGAAAGCCGTTCGCAGCACAATGGCGGGCATCCGAGCCTGCGAGCTGGATTTAGCTCTCGGCCGCCGCCGCCGCCGCCTCCGCGCGCCTAACCCACATAGTTGGCCGGTCCGCCCCCGCCGCCGCCACCGCCATTTGCAGGCGCTCGCGCGAGAAGCCGCCACCGCCGCCGCCGCCCGGCAGAGCCAGATTCGAACCCGGATACGTCTCTTGCGGACGCCTATAAAAAGACGTATCTCTGCGGTTTTCCTCAATGACTGTTTGTCTACCCCAGACTAGATTCACTCGTTGCCCGCCTCTCGCGCGATTCTGTTGAAAAGCGAATGCAGAACGGTCACCACACATCGATCTGGCTTTGATGGTTTTTATGCTGGGTAGGTTCGGATGTTGAGTTTGCATACGTAGCTTGTCATTATAATGTGAGGTTGGGTTCGTTTGGCATAACTGGCCGGGCCACGTAGAGTGACCCCTAGGAAATGCAAGAAAGATATCCTATGAGAGACAGAGACAGAGAGACAGAGAGAGAGAGAGAGAGAGAGAGAGAGAGAGAGAGAGAGAGAGAGAGACAGAGAGGTAATGGGGAAATGGGAGATTGGAAGTTATGAAAATAAGGGGATTAAAAAGCAGAAACAATACATTAAAAAGAAGGGTTGAAGGGTCAGAGTGAAAGAGAGAGAGATTGGGTAGTGAAGTGGGAGAGGGGGAACCGAGAGAGCTGAGATGAGTATTGGCGAGAAAGGGAAGAATAGGAAGGGTGAGATAAAAGAGGACGATAGAAAAGAGGACGATAGGAAAGAGCTAGCGAGCGAGAGAGTGCGTGAGAGAAAGATAGGATTGGCAGATCAGGAGCTTAGAGGAAGGACGAAAGAAGAAAGAGGTAGATAAGAGATTGAGAGAAAGAGGAAGAGCAGCATTAAATAATGAACAATAACGATGAAAAATGTGTCAGTAAAGATAGACAGGGAGATTATTTTGTCAGAATTAGTTTGACTAGTGATGTTTGTCCAAATATTTCATATGCAGATTACGTAAGAAATTTATGCCAATTCAACTTGAAAGTTTTATTAAATCCAGATAAAAGTTTTATAATTTCTTCTTTAAGAAGTTCCGGAGGTATTAACGCTGTTACTCAGAATTACTTTTGTTCCAAGGTCAACGGGGTTAGGCATTCATAGATCTCTCTACAGAAATGTGATAAGTGTTCTCAGAAGGAGAATTTTAATGGATCGTAACAGGTTTATTTGCTGCCTCTTGTAGGTAAGCTTTGACTTCTCAAAATCTACTCGAAATCTGCAAAATTAAGAATTAATGGAGCTTGAAAAAGTAGCGTCTTTGAGACCTTGGAACATTCTCGCGAGAGAACATTCTCGAGATCAGAAAGAGAACTCTCTTTGATATATGCACACGCCCAGCTATACGACAGATGAAAGGCATCGTTTCAACCTATCTTCGAAGTTAGAGGAATACATACATGAGATCAATGCACATTTCATTTAAAGATATTTATATCTTTTTTTAGAACTTAAATGGAATCACGAGTAAGAATAATGAGAATGTACATGATTAACTGTCATGTATTAAATTTAGAACATGTATGAAATTGTACCCAATTGTAAAGTTGCGCGTGAAAAAAGTATCATTTTATTGTGTGTCCTGGACCCTACAATAATCATATTTATTACGTCAACCATACATAGTATGACCAGAAACCTTGCTGGTCAAAATGCATCATTAATCTGAAGGAATAGTAATATTTAAGAAAAATGTAAATTAGACCTTTACAAACTCGTATATTGTCCAATCAAAGCGGCTGAAAGTCTTTCAATATTTTTCTTCAATGATAGTCAGACCTCTCCGCCAACTATTCGAAACTTCTGCAGCAAGGCACAGCTTTCGAAAACGGCACCCAACCAGTCTCTACACACTATGCATGTCGGGTCGTTCGGTTTGACCGCTAGGTGCCAGATATGTGCTCCGTAATAAACCTTCTCCTTAGCTTTGCTTCCTCGTGTGGTGACATGCGCTGTCACCCCGGCGGCTCGCGACAGCTGTCTGCCAGCTCCATTGGTCGCGCGGGGCCCCAAGAAGACCCGGCTGCGAACTTCTTTCGTCAGGGTCGAGCTCCTCTTAAGTTCCGATAGAGGACGGCGCGATCTTCGTCAAAAGAAAGAACAAGCACGAACCAACCGCCTTCTTGGAAGGCTGCCACGGTTCTCCTTCTGTCTATTCGAGCTGTCTCACTACTCACAGCTGTACTAGGTTCTGGGCGGTTCTTGGAAGGCTGCCACGGTTCTCCTTCTGTCTATTCGAGCTGTCTCACTACTCACAGCTGTACTAGGTTCTGGGCGGTGGAGAGGCTCTTTCGAAATCGATTCCACACTGTCGACTTCGCTCTACACGCATCTGCGATTTCTTGTCAAAATGGATGAAAGGGAATATTTTTATAATTCTTCTCGCATTATGACAAAGTTTTGTTAATGAAAAACGACTGGTGCAGAAAGCGCGATTTTGCTTTCTTTCTCTAAAACTTATGACCCATTACCTGGCTCGTTCTATTCCCCGAGAACTTTCTGTCAGAGAATGCTCGATGCTTGCTTCTCAAGAACATCTACGAGCTCAGAGAAGAACTTCGACAGCTTTCTGCTCAAGAACGTTTGATTGCTTATCATTTTTATGAATATATGTTTTTGTTTTAGAATTCCTTTTAATAAAAATGATTTACGAGATATTAAAATTGATCTTAAACGCTAGTCTGTTGACAGGTTTCTTTCAATGATGTGTTGTATAGTAAACTGGAAAGTAATTTAGAAATTATAATTGAGGTTCCTTTTTATATAAACTGACAGAAAACAACTATTTTTCTCATCTTTAAAATGGTACAAAAGCCTTAGACTTATCTTCCCTCATCCTAGTGGTCGTTTGACATTTTTTAATTCTTCGTGAGAATTAAAAAAAATTCATGATCAGATATATTATAGTTAATAATAGTTAAGAATTATAATTATTTTCGAATATTATGCAAGTAAATGAAAAGGCAAGGGTTATATTTGATAAGAAAATTTATTTACTTCAATTTTCATTGTACTTGCTACTGTGCAAACAAATTGTCGACCACATGCATTACTTTACACGAACGAAGACTGTCGCCCCTAACCTAAGACAGGTGCATTATTTTCAGGCGAAAGCAATGGAAGTCTAATTCATCATCATGATGTAATTCCCATGACTACTTGGACTCTGATGTGTTCATTGTCTTCCACACAACCCAAGCTTTAACCCGTAAGTTCTTGCAAAACGCAACGCCACGTCTGCAATGCTTCAATATCTCCACGGCTGCTTCAAGCAGGTGAGACCTCCAGACGACCCGGTGGGGCTTCACGCTCACCGGTGACAAACGGGGCCAAGGACATCGCCTGCCGAAAATGCCGCCGTCACCGCCTCCATCACCATCGTCGCCGCTGCCATCCCTCGAAGTAGCGACTGCCATTGTCGCGGGCCGCTCCCTATTTCGAACGCCGTTTATTCTTAGCGCTTCGAACGAGGTCGATTAATAAACGGCCGCGCCGCCACAGCAGAGCACGTGTGTCGCTCGCCCTCGAACTTTGGCGATTGGCTGCGCCTTCCACCCGCGCGACGCGGTGGAGCGGCGTCGGGCACAAGCAACGCACATGGGGAGCAGGCGGCATGCGCCGGTGCAGCAGGGGCTGCGGCGACGCGGTCCCATGCGCAACGGAACGCCTGATACACACGTGGACGAAAGGGGCGGGGATGACGTCAAACGGTATCTGCGTCAAAGAGTTCTTGTTTGGTTGCGATGTTTTAGTTACTGGCAAAAATAAATAGATTTATCCAGAATTTCTTTCATTTTTGAATTCACGTGCTATCGCTTTTCAAGGATTGCCTTTCTCATAAAACATAGAAGCGAAGATATTGAAAGAATGACAGAATAAAGAAGAGAAAAGAGGTGAAGGAAAGGGTAGAAGCACAGGGAAAAAGGAGAACGAAAAGTCGATGGCGTAAAGGTTAACGTATCGGACTTATACCTAAAACCGCGGGTTCAAACCCGATCGATGCCGTGGAGTTTTAAGGGCGAATAAATCCTTTGTACGCCTTCCTTCGGAAGGGAAGTAAATCCGGCAGTCCCATGTTAGTAGATTTACTGCATGTGAAAGATCCTCAAGCATAAGTGAAGCCTCTGAGCTAAATTTAAATTGCCTGTTTTGTCCCCGAAGTAATATCTTCCTTCTTTCCTAGTTGGTCGAATAAGCGTAGCGAAATTTGCGTGGTTAGATGGAAGAGCAGGCCTCATGGCCTGAGTCTTGCCACGTAAAATAAGGCATCAATTCAATTCAAAAGTACGAACAGAAAAGAGCGAAAAATAAACGAAAAGAAAAAACATTAATATAGTCTTTAAGCTTTTTTTTAATAAAAATGTATAATGTTCTAAATATATTAAATAGAGTGGTATGTATTGAAACATGCCCGACGTTGACTGGTGCCCATTTGAAACCAGCCCCGTCTATTTAAAAACAAGCCCCACTTAGAACGACATTTTGAAACAATTATTACCGATAAATCTGATTTGGGCGTCAAGAAAAGTGAGAGGAATGGCGAGGAATCTGAAAATCTCATTAAAATGCTGGATTGCACGTAACGAACAATGATAATCAGCTTTCTTTCAACTAAACAAATCAGAATTTATTATATCAACTATGAGTCCGTTGCAAGTTAAACAATTATTATATTGATAACCAAAAATGAATTTATCTTTGGCCATGACCAGTTTTCTCTATTTTACAATAGTTATAAAACCTTGTTATTCATTCGTGGGTCTTCGCGCGCTCTTCACTTCTTCGTTCGATGGAATCAAATTTTCGAAAAATTGTACATGATCGTTTTTTCAAAAAATTCGAACCTCTTTCGAAAAATCAGGGTTTTTAACGAGCATAAGACCTGCACCATTCTCTTAAACGTCCTTTACACTATCCAACTACAAAATTTAATAAAAACCGATGGAGTCTTTTTTTTAATTTTGAAAACGTACCAGGCGATTCATGTAAAGTTCCTCAAAGTTAAAATAACCGTTTTAAATTCAAGATACCGCAATAGCAGCCACATCGAATGTGGGATATCAATTTTGGAGAAAATCTGTTTAGCCGCTAGTGGAACGATTTAGCCGATAGTGGAACGATTTAGCCGATAGTGGAACGATTTAGCCGATAGTGGAACGATTTAGCCGATAGTGGAACGATTTAGCCGATAGTGGAACGATTTAGCCGATAGTGGAACGATTTAGCCGATAGTGGAACGATTTAGCCGATAGTGGAACGATTTAGCCGATAGTGGAACGATTTAGCCGCTAGCCGACTGATTCCGACATTCGATTTATCGGTATTTAGAACTCTCAAAATATAGAATCAGGCTATATAAAAATGTTAGAGTTTTTTTTCTAAATTTAGTAACTGAATTAATCCAATTTGTAGATACCAGGGCCCTTTAATAAGAGATGTTTGCCGAAAATTCCCAGTTTTCGCGCAGAATTACATAACTCTCTATTCCGTAGCGAAAAAATAAAAAAAGGAGAGGAGAAAAATGAAAAAAGTTTGAGCAGAAAAGAAGAGCGAAAAGAAGAAATCTTAACTTGGCTTTTATAAGTTTTTATTGACGTAAGAAATGTATAATTAATTACATGTACTATGTAGAGGTATCCGTGCCAATGAGTGCCAATGACTGCCAACGATCGTGCAACATGTGGACGAAAGGCGCAAGGATGACGTCCAGCGATATCTGCGTCAAAAACGTCTTATTTGTTTGCGATGTGATTTGCGGTTGGATTTCTTTAAATTTTTAATTAATGTCCTATTGCATTTCAAGGATTGCACTCTCACAAAACGTCATTTAAATTTAATTAAATTTAATTTTATGGCTGGTTATTTTAGATCGTCGATCAGCACGAATGGTGTGGTGTTTGATATAAAAAAGAAACCTAAGGGGAGGGGAAAACCATGTGTATAAATTGAAAAAGAGTGAGAAAATATAGGAACTAAGACATTAAATTACAGAAAAAGTAAGAGAAAAAAGAGACGAAAGAAAGGGAAGAAGCAAAGGGGAGAAAAGGAGGAGAAAAATGAAAAGTAGTAACAGAAAAGAAGAGTGAAAAGAAGAAAAGGAGAAAAGAAAGTTGTTTCTATAAGTTATTTACATAAAAATGTATAATTAATTGCATATACTAAGAGAAGAGGTATTATTCAAAACTCGTTAATATGTCGATCTGTAATTCGTAACGATTATACTTTTAAACAAATGATCATTGAAAAATTTCCCAATTCTAGGACCTGCAAAGTAAAATGAAAAGAAGAAAGACTGCTTAAAAGATTGAGTAAAAGAATTGAAAATAAGATTCCACGAAGATTTTCGTGTAAATAAAATATTTTATCATAACACTAGAAGTACATTAACGAATGATTAACCCACGAGTCTCGATTTATCAAAAAATTCTAATGAACGAATGGTATTCATTAAGACTATTTCGCGAATAAATTCATTTATAAAACAAATAAGTCTACTATTAAGTTATGGTATAAGAGTTAAGTAACATTTTATTCACGAATGGAAAGTTTACGACAATAGGAACCAGAGGGCTAACTTTCTCTCGTGAAAATCTTTTCACTCTTCAGTGCCATAATTATTTGATCCAACAATACATTTTTCAAGCTTTCTTCACATTCATGTATCATGATAGCTTTAACAGAAGTCGCCGTTTCATTGTTTGTTGTTGCGTTGCCAAGAACACGCTATTGTTTGTGAGAGTGTGGTACCGAGTAAATACATTGCACAATAATGTCATTTCTGACGAAGAAATTATATTTCTTACAATATTCTGAAGGATGCTCTAAACGCAGAAGTGATTCTGTTGTTCGAATTTGTATCCTTATGAAAAAATGCAAAACCTTGAATGGGAGCCTAGATGAAGACGTGACAAAAACGTTTATTGCCATGAAAATGTTTAAAGCAACTTCAAACTCTGGCGTGTTTTGCCAGTTTTCATGAATATCTGTAATAACTAAAGCAGTTGTAACGATAGGATTTTGAAACCTAGTTGCTGGGCAAAATATTCCCACTCAACTATTACACAAAAATCACAGAAATCAATTTTGTGAATGGTTGTTGTGAAGTGAAGGAGATAGTTCTGACAACTGTTCTGAAAGTAAGAATTTACCGTGTTTTGAAGTTCACGAACAATTACATCAGCAAGGAAAAATCTGGACAACGTTCTTAAAATTCCAGGTTTTGAGAGGTTAATATTTTACTAGCAAGAGAAACTTAGAAAACCTTTTAGATGCACTTTCGAAAGTAGTTTGTAGTACTGGGGTATAGAATGTGCACTGCTAACATCTTCCTAACTTATTTGCTCGTCTAGATACAAATTTTCTGCTTTTACTATACCTTACCGATTATGAATGGAAACAATAAATCACACTTTATGTGAATAAAACATTTCGAGTGAGCACACAAGAGACAACATAACTGCGCCGTAAATTTTTGGGAAAACGTAAAATTGCAGTTTTGACACAATTACGCAAACAATACCTTTTAAAAAGTATAAAATTAATGTTTAAAGCTTTTTAAATCAGTTAAGTAATTAACTGAAACATTTATTATCAAGAAGGTAATCACAAAGCAGAAACATTTAAAGCAATTTGAATGCATGATAATTACAACTTTAGAAAAATCATTTGTCACGTTGCTCAAAAATATGTCAGTGCCATACATGATCACATAAAACTTACAAGAAATTCAACTATATGTGTGAATACCCCAAATTACTCTTACAATTTCTCTTTTACATTTTTCCGCAGAAATTTGTTCTAATACAATAGTATGAAAACTATTATATTTCTCTACAGAAAAATATTTAGGAAAAATATTTTTATTACAATCAAAAATTAAAATCAGTCGATTTGTCTAATTAATTTTCTCCATGCATTACAAAAAAATTGCTGGCGCAGAAAATCTTTAGCCTCCTCGCAAAGACCATTAGATCATTAACTTGAAATAGACGTGTACAAACCTGCTCAATGTTCTCGCGGGGAAGTCGTCTCGGCCGAGTAGCCCGTCTAAGCGCCAAGGAGGGGCGGGAAGGGGACAGGCGAGCCGCGAGAAATAAATGAACTGATGAGCAGCGATATGAGAGGCGACAGAGCGAGGTGACAAAGGAATGCTTACTCACCCAGTTAACCCACGGGTTTCTGGCAGAGGCACACCTTGGTTTTAGATTCTACCGATCCTGTTCGATTGTAATGAAAGTAGTGCAATTTAATGTTTACTTTGTACTGTGTGTAGTTTGTCGTACTATTCAGAAAATCATTCTTAGTTCCTGAAGCTTTGCACCAAAATTTGTGAATATCAGATTCAGTTTTCTATCATTACTCTCGATTATTAGCTGAAAATAAATTTATAAGCTCATCCACTTAATGAACCTTGACTGAATTAATGGTTATGGCAATCACAAAAGCCTGAACGTTCTTTAGTAAAAGACTGAAGTCAAACACGCAGAGGGCAATGATCTCTCTCCCAGCATAAATTTGTCGGCGCTACTGGGCAAGAAATTTGTTAAGTGCTGAGAATAACCGCATTGTTTAAATATACACCACATGGTGTTATTCCCTTCAGTTTTACAGATCACGAAATTACGAGAAAAATTAGAAAGGCTTATCATAATGCATTGAAATTGAAGAGTCCCATAAATCATCTTTATCACAGCACATAACTGTTCTTCTAGGATATGTTGCGTACGCAAAATTCACAATATTTTGAGAGAAATGCCGTTGGTACTTAAGATCTCGTGATCTTCTAAAATTATTCACTCTCCAGTCAGTCAATGCCAATAATAAAATTTTATTTTAAATCTAATATTTTAGAGCAGATGCGTGACCCAGGCCTGAAATCATTGAGGGAAAGTCAATCTCATTACTTCTCTCATTCCAGAGATCTGCGAAGGTCGTAGAATATAGGCCAAGTAAGGCTATAGCGAGTTACACCGTCATTATGCTATACAAATTATAGAAACTTTTAACCTATCTTGCGCAAAGATTTGTAATGTTCATTTCGTTAGGTAAAATGAAATGCATGGTTTATTTGCGTTTCCAGTATGCTCGCACGTGCTTGTCGGCCAAATCGATGTCTTGGCTTTATTGTTCGTTGGAGTATGCATCCCAGGACGTACGGCAGAAATGCTTGCTGTACCTTTTAAGTTCGTTGGCCTCGTCCCACCATCTCTTAGGAAGGTCATGAGTAGGGGTGGACTTTCATGACCTAAAACATCGCCAAAATGATCAATAAAATGCCCTTAAAATGTTATTAAAATGCCCTAAAAGCAAAGAAAAATTACGTAAAAATGCGATACAAATCAGTTCAGATGAACAACTTAAGTGGTTGGATATGTTACTGATGCAGTCTTAGGTTTTTCTATTCGTTCAAGTGAACTCAGGTTTCAAACATTTGGTTTGGAATATTCTTTAACAGAAAATCTCTTAATTTATTCCAAAATCGGCTGAACGACCAAAGACCCTGATAGGCGTCACTGGAACCTTGTATACATTCACAATGGCTGGCTTCACAACTTCTGGGCGAAGATATCTAATAGGATACCCGGTACCATTAAAATGACATTAAAATCTATAAAACCATCGAAAAATGCATTAAAAATGACGGAGAAAGTTAAAAAATGACTTAGCCGAAATGAATAAAAAAATGTTAAAAACTGACGTAAAAAAAACATGCCATTTCTTTTGTCATAGCAAAACGAATTTCTAGATTAAACGACAGTTCTAAAATGAAAAGAAAAAAAATTACATTTTATTAGAATCCGCCCCCCCCCCCCAGTTCTGAGTCACTCTGCGGCGGTGTTATCCTTTGAAATCTTTCGCTTATCACTTGTATGGGAAAGGATTCAATGAATATCATTAATTCTAATTCTATCATTGACTTACAAGCAAACACTTCAGTAACTCCTCAAAAATCTTTTAGTGTTATAACGACTTAATGAAATTTTTATCCACAATAATGAAACTTCAAATTCCTACACAATGTCACGGTTGTCTCCTCAGTATCTGAAAGTAGCAAGTGTTCTAAACACCTCCGTTCTGGAACCTAAACACCTCCGTTCATATGCCCACCACGTACCAACTAGTGATCATAGCACTTTCGGAAGCGTTCCACATTTTCTGACAACTTCCCAATTTTAACACCGTAATGGCTTACATTGGTCGACCGTCTCCTAATACTGTGTGCATATCTGCGTGATTTCACATTCCTTTGAGATGAGAATTCGGGAAGCTTCAAGCTGTTGCCCTTTTTATCTTTTTCCTCACAGCGAGTCCTTTGGCGGGGTCTAAAGGTCTTACACCATCAGCCAAAATTGGTCTTTATTTCACTGGAGAAGTTTAAATATACAAGTAAAATCAAGTAAGTTTGTAAACTAAGGGTTATTAATTTTCCTAAAAAATGATTAGGAAATACAGATTGCAAGATGGTATTTTAACACTAGAATTGAAATATGAATAGATCTAACCTTTATAATATTTCTCGGCTTACGTAACTGCTTGGATGCTCTACCAAACAGCAGAACTCCCAACAGCTCCGCATTGCAGAACGTTGCTGCTGAACTAGTGTTTTTAGTTTCCATTTTCGTTCTTCAGGAATTCCAGTTTGCTGTCTTCCAAGTGACCTTGCGGTTCGGCAAAACACTCGTTAGGAGAATGTTTATAGAGCCCTCCTTCCCCAGTAGGCCTATGGCTCTGAAAATTACTTCTAAGAAAAGAAAATACGATAAACAAAACATCCGAATATGCTGAATAAAAATTTGCAACAAAAAATTGTGAAAAGGAAGTAATCTTTTATATCACATTGGTATAATAAAACTAAAAAAAAACTTTGCACAAAATAAAAATGGCACCCCACAAAATTTTAAGAAATGTTTATTCACCCAATTACACAAATTTTAAACTAAAATTATACAATGAAAAATGGTGTTGGTACAACAAACTAATTGCACACAAAAATACCTTAAAATAAACATATCAATATATCCTTAAATACAATAGAAAACAAGTTTTTGAACAATTTAAAACTAGCATTACACTCAATATAATTGTCACTTCTCGGAAATAGTTCATATTATTTTCATGAAAAAAAGGAAGAAAACTATGTTTGATCATAAAGTACCTTCATCTAAACTAGATAATTTTTAAATAGAAGAATGACTAACCTATATTTTCCATTCAATTCACTGGAAACTTCTGCTAAGTACACGTAGCACAGAAAAAATCTGGATAATTGGGTAATCCACACTTTCTGCAAGGATACTTAAAACTCTTGCACAGAAGGATTCAATAGTTAATGCACCCTCAACGAGAACAATTTCAGAAAATCAAAAATTTCATACATTTTGACATTTATCAAAACAGTTTACAGTTACGAATTTCACCTAAAATTCATTGTAGTTAAAATATTTAAAAGAACCACTAATCCTGTTAAATAAATCCTAGGAGTAATCTACTATAGAATGTCACTGAACAACTTGATAATTAACACTTTCTTGAACAACCCTTTCAAAAGATTGCACCACAATAAATAAAGAAGTTATTTGTAGCTTGATTAGGCAATTAATAAATGTGCTCACACTATCTAAAAGCAATACATTTTCTGTTCAAAAATTAATGCTTTTACTATCACCAAATACTTCACAATATTAAAAACACTTGCTAGAAGAACACTGCTATATCAAGGGACACTTCTTGTCAAATGAATTCCAGTAAAAACTATAAATACCATTAGAAATTATATAATACACTATAGAAAGAAATGTATATACCATTTCACCAAATAAAAATACATTAGAATTCCAAGAGATGCACAAAAAAATAATAAAATTCATATTGCATGTCATTAAATATAGTTTTGCGTGCACTAACGTATAAAAAATTGTTATTTCAAAAAATAAAAGCTTGTTCATAAACGTGCGAGAAAATTGTAATTTACCATAAAATACAAAAAGTTGCTCAGTCATTTTAACAGGTTTCGTTGTGTATCGCAGTATCATATCAAATGTAGCAATTTAAAGAAATAGTCAAGAAAATAAAACGGATAAAAATCTAGAAAATAGAAAAATAACGACCACAAAAATATCACTCCAGGAGAGATTCAATGACAACTAAAATAAATGTACAAACTAGCCAATAACAAATCTAGCGTTTCAAGAAATTTTAATAAACATTAATACAGAAACAATCCTCATTAAAACCCTCGAAAACGGGCTCAACAGAAATATTTCTAGCAGTTTTACAAAAAACATGAGATAATATAAGATCATGTAGAAAGAATCGCATATACAATTTCACAAACTAAAATCAGTTTAGAATTCAACAAGATACACAGAAAGAAATCAAAATTAATATATTGCAAATCATTAAATATAATTTTCCGTACACAGTAAAGTAAAACATATTGTTGTTTTAAAAAATAAAAGCTTGTTCATAAACGAGCGAAAAATTCTATTTTACCATAAAATTCAAAAAGTTGATAGGTCATATAATAGGTTTCGTTGTGTACCGTAGTATCAAATATCAAATGAACCAACTTTACGAAGTGGTTAAGGAAAGAAAACTGATAAAAAATATAGAAAATAGAAAAAGCATCAAATTAATATCACTCAAGGAGAGATACATCGATTTATAACAAATATGTTAAATATAAAACACAAACGTAAAAAAAAATTTTCGAAGTATATAAGGCAATAGAAAGACAAATTTATACAATCACAAGAAAACATCCACAGAAAAAATTTCAAATTTAAATATTTCATTCTATGCACTACTTAGAAAAGTTACACAACATCACGAGCAAGAACATTATGTGTAGTATAAATATGTTAAAAATTAAAACAAGTTTTCTTTGCGAATCCAAATATAAAGAAGAAAATCTTCCGAAAACACTATTTGAAAACATCTACATTCAAACTTCTGGAAAACAACGTTGGTATCCGTAAGAAAAAACATAGGATAAACCTAAAAAGAACACACAAGTGCAATAATAATCCTTACAAAAATATTAAATAAGAAATTTCTAAGAAATTTACCCCAACCAACATTCATACAAACCCATTACTGAAATTCCCTTCGGATTCACAACAAATACTTTCCCACATATTTAAAATGAAATTCAAAAGCAAAAAAATGGTTCCCAAATAAAAATTACGGCAAGCAACAAGTCTCGAAAATCATGACAAACCATTAAAAAAAATATTCATCCTACTTGACCACATTCAATTATATATAAAATTCTCTCCTTGTAAAAAAACATCGTACATACAAAACACAAAACACCCATCCTTACACCATTCTTACATATTACACACCAAAGACTCAAAAACCACAAACCCCATCAGGCAGCTCTTCACATACTAACACCATCATTGCCACAGGAATATAAAACACAAAAGGCAAACAAAATCGCACCAACTCACCCCACGAACATATTACTCATACAACACTACTTCCCACCAATGAACCATATAACACGAGGCACACAAAAAAATATCCTCACATTGCGACATAATCTCTCTCTCTCACACACACACAACCCACCCCCCACCCATCTATCCACATAACACATCAGACACAACATAGATCCACCACAATGCGACCATAGCACACACAACCCACCCTCCCACCCACTGATCCACATAACACACAAGACATACAACATAGACCCACCACAAGGCGACCATAGCACACACACACACAACCCACCCTCCCACCCATTGATCCACATAACACACAAGACATACAACATAGACCCACCACAATGCGCCCATAGCACACACACACACACACACACACACACATACATACACACACACACACAACCCACCCTCCCACCCATTGATCCACATAACACACAAGACACACAACATAGACCCACCACAATGCCACCATAGCACACACACACACACACACACACACACACACACACACACAACCCACCCTCCCACCCATTGATCCACATAACACACAAGACACACAACATAGACCCACTACAATGTGACCATAGCACGCACGCACGAACGCACACACACAACCCACCCTCCCACGAATTGATCCACATAACACACAAGATATACAACATAGACCCACCACAAGGCGACCATATCACACACACACACACAACCCACCCTCCCACCCATTGATCCACATAACACACAAGACATACAACATAGACACACCACAATGCGATCTAAGCACACACACACACACACACATACAGCCCACCCTCCCACCCATTGATCCACATAACAAACAAGACGCAAAACATAGACCCACCACAATGCGACCATAGCACACACACACACACCCTCCCACACATTGATCCACATAACACAAAAGACATACAACATAGACACACCACAATGCGATTATAGCACACACCCACAACCCACCCATTGATCCACATAACACACAAGACATACAACATAGACCCACCACAATGCGATCTAAGCACACACACACACAGCCCACCCTCCCACACATTGATCAACATAACACACAAGACATACAACAGACTCACCATTATGCGACCATAGCACACACACAAAACCCACCCTCCCATCCATTGATCCACATAACACACAAGACAACACGATGACCCAACACAATGCGACTATAGCACACACACACACACACACACACACACACACACACACACACACACACACACAACCCACCCTCCCACCCATTGATCAACATATCACACCAGACATACAACAGACTCACCACAATGCGACCATAGCACACACACATACAACCCACCCTCCCACCCATTGATCCACATAACACACAAGACACACAACGGAGACCCACCACAATGGAAACAGAGCACGCACGCACACACGCAACCCAACCTCCCACATATTGATCCACATAAGACAAGACGCACAACATAGACCCACAACAATGCGACCATAGCACACACGCACACAACACACCCTCCCACCTATTGATCCACATAACACACAAGACATACAACAGACACCACAATGCGAACATAGCACGCACACAACCCACCCTCCCACCCATTGATCCACATAACACACAAGACATACAACATAGACCCACCACAATGCGATCATAGCACACACACACACAACCCACCCTCCCACCCATTGATCCACATAACACGCAAGAGACAACGTGGACCCATCGCAATGCGACCATATCACACACAACCCACCCTCGCTGCCATCGATCCACATACACATGGCATACAAAATGTACCCATAACACTGCCTCTATATCTTACACAAAACCCACCTTTTCCATCGATCCTCATTACTCACAAAGCACTCAAAATAGACCCTCACTGCGACCATATCACACACACCACCAACTCTCCATGGCATTAATTTACTTAATACACTATGCGCAGAATGTAGACCGCTGGCAATGCGACCATATCACATACACAATTCACCCTCCCTCTCATCGATCCACATCATACTAGGCACACAACGTACATTCCTCACACTCCGACAATATCACATACCGAACTGACCGTTCCTTCCATCGAAGCATGTAAAACATGCTTGGGACGCAAACGGTCCTCACCCAAAGGCCGTATCTCACACGCAACCCAGAAACACTCACTACACTACTGAACATTCACACTTTGCATACAGGATCTATCTTTTAATCTAGCAACCTTACCACATATCATCGAACTTCCCTCCCTTCATAACATAACACACCCGGAAAATCCTCAAAATCCACCCTTTCGCATAGCAACCATATGACACGCGCCTCCTACCCTCCCTCTAATTGAAGCATAAATCCTTCAAGGCACACAAAATACACCTTTTCACCCAGCAACCATCTCTCGCATACAAGCCACCCTCCCACTTAGTCAACCATATTAAACCTACAAGGCATACAAGAATACCCTCTTACCCAGCGACTATATTACGCTCACAACCCATCCTCCCCCAGAACCAAATAAGACAGAAAGCACACCAAATCCACCCTCTCACCCAAAGACCATATCAGTCACACAACCCACCCTCATACCCATCGAAATTATATATAACATGCAAGACAAACAAAATATCTTTTTACGCTTTCCCTGCTATCATATTAAACACAAAAAACCTCCCTCCCATCGAACTAAGCACACCAAGCAAAAAACTCGCTGTCCTTCCAATGGAACCATTTAACACACAAGGCACTCAAAATTGATCCTCCCACCAACTAGCGTTTACTATCATACACACAAAACCCATCCTCCCTCATATTGAATCTTATATAACCACGAACACAAAGCACCTTCTCTCACATATATCTCATTTAACACCCACACAAGACTGCCAAAATTTACCTGCCCTCCGTGACTCATAAATGGGGGATGCAAACCCCCGTCCCAAGGAACCTGATAAGAACGCAAAAAGCATTTCTCACATTGCATCAGGTAAACATGAATCACAAAATAAATCCCTCCCACTGAACCATATAACACAAAAAACAAAACAACTAATTCTATGAAACCACATCACACAATAAACACACCACCTACCTTCCATTCCATGGAATCATTCGTAAAACACACAAAGAATAGAAACATTAACTTCCTCCACATCGAATCATAACTCACTCCAGACGCCCAAAACTCGCTTGCCCCTCCAGTGACCCCCTTTACACAAAAAACATACAATGCCCACACTCCCATGGAACCCTGTGACACCCAGAAACCGCCTTCTCATCTAACCATATAATAGAAACAAAAAACATCGTCCATCACATCGAACTATATAATATACACAAGAGATATATAATATGCACATGGTACACAAAGCCACCCCTACCTCCCATATGGCCATATAAAACAGGACAAAATCCACCTTTCCTCCCAGCGACCAGTGTCACATACAATAACCCTCGAATCCTCGACGATTCTTACAATATAAAGAAGTACACAAATAACACCCTACCATCGAACTATATAGCCCACAAGGACACAAAACCCACCCACCGTCATATCGAGCAATTTAACGAAGGCAGGCAAAACCCACCTTTTAGCGACCCATCCCTCGTACAAAACCCTCCCTTCCTCCCATCGAACCGTAAAATACGCACAAAATGCACACATAACCCACCCTCCCTCACATCTAATCACATAACACAACGCACACATAAACTCAATCAATGTAAATTACAATACCCACCTTCACTCTCAGAGGCCCGCATTCTACACGAAGCACAAAAATGCCACACCCTCTCTCTCAGTTACCTACATCACACGAAACACCCAAAAGCCATCCATCCTTCCTTCCTTCCTTCCTTCCAGTGACCTATATCACGCACACGAAGTTCACAAATTACTCTCCCTCCCAGAGAATCAAAAGTGGAATGCACACAACACCCTACCTTCCTCATAAAACTCACAAAGTATCTAACGCTAACCCCTTCTTCCCTCCGTGCCAAGCAAACCACTCAAAGGCACAAAATACTCTCCCTCCCACCGAATCCAACCACACAAAACCCACCCTCGTCTCCTCAAATCGAACCACTTCTCTATCCCTCTCGACAATCCTTAACACACGCAAAGTCCCACCTCCTTAGCCCACGACCCATACTATATGTGCATATCTCTCAGAATCCACCTTCCCTCTCAGCGATCCTTACCGTACTCAAAATCCATCTTCCCTCCCAGCGATTCACACCACTCATAGAATTGGTACATCCCCATCCCCCTCAGCGATTCATGCCACATACAAATCTCACCCTCCCCACCAGTGACCAATACCACCCCTTTAATTCACACAAAACCCACTCCATCCCAGCTGCCCATACCATATACTTACCATATACTTTCTGTATTAAAAACTTTCAGTACTGATTGAGAGTTCTGTAGTGTAACTTCACTTCTACTACTTGCATATTTTCAGGACAATGTGTTTAAGTGCTGCAGGGCTTTGAGACGGAACGGCAGATTTCTATCAGTTCGACTTCCACGGGCCACCCACTTTCCCAAATCCACTTAAAACTGTCACAATTTGCACTCCATACGGTCACTCAGTAACCTTATTTTTACAAATCAGCCCGCCGCAGTTCAAACGAACACTTCAGCATTCTATTCATCAGGGCAGTCAAAACCATTGAATACTAACAATTAATATACCTCAACGCCAACATTACAGAATCTAAAAAAATCCAATTAGTCATTCATCGGAACAAAAGGTTAATCCTTCCAATATTTTTGGGCAAAATTATCTACTCCTATCCCATGAATTCATCGACTCAACCCACTCGAATCTAGTAATACACAACTTAACCGCGCCAATTTCTATTCTAAGGTCTTTTAAAAAAGCGACCCGCGATGTTAACGGTATAAGGTAGTTTAAAACGACATACATCTTTGCCCATTCCCTTTCGGCCAGTACGTCGTGTAAATAGCTTGCTCGCGCATAAGAAGTATACCGTGTATTGTTTACAATCTCTGTTCATTCTCTTTGCTGTTAGTAACGCGAACCACCAGTTGAAACACCGTTCCAACGGCATTATCGAATATTCTTACCACTAATTTATGAAGAGGTGTTTCACTGAGGCACGAATTTGCGAAGGAAACGTTCGGCGTACGAAGCGCATATGTGGAGGTTCTAGGCGCATCTAGCGCCCAGTGGGCATATGGCAAACCACTCCGACTACCGAACGCGAAGATCAGCCTCTCGAAACCATCTCTACGATGGAGGTTATGGCAACACCAGCCACTAACACCGCACACTTAAGCACCCTGCCTGCCACGCGGGGTTGCGAACTTGCGCCAAACCCCACGAGTGAAGGCCTGGAGACCTCGGGGCACTCACCCCGACACGGCTCGATTCTCCTCTCCTCCTAGCATACTCCTATGCGCGCGCAAGCTACAGACACACACGCTTATACATTTTCATTTTCAACGGCACATCACGACTAAATCTTTGAATAATTTAACAGTATTCCCAATCATCGGAAGTACATTTATAACCGCCATCTGCCTACTATAACCACGCAACCGAAAACAACCCACCTGTAACAAATTAACAAGCTCGTACCTAACTATGCAATTATATAATCGGTCATTAGTGCTATCAAATTAAAAATTTACGAATTCACTAATCAACCACACAATAACCGACCATTTACTAACCTTTCGTTAAGCGAATATATGTTCTCCCAAGTATCTTAATAAGAGATCCCTTCGCAATTTTCCTATTACTGCCTGGAGAGAAATTTGCCCTCGGTCGGTCTGCTTCGTCGCCCACTGAAATTCACCCCTCCTTACCTTCAGCTTGTGTTCGCGGCACGAGGTCAGCATTGCACGAGTGGGCAAGACGAGTCCTTCCACGCGTCCAGGAGTTCCATATACAGCAGAGTTCCCCTGGAACAAATACAATCGTAATTTATAAAAGTAGGTAATTTCATGTGTTTCATTTTTGCTTTAAACATTTAAAGCAACAAAATGTAAAACTTGATTTAAGCAACTTATCTTAAGCTCTTACAGCAGCGTACTTAGATCAATTATTTTGTTATCTAGATTTAAGTTTTTTAAAGAACGAGATTAAAACAAAATGACACTAAACACTCATCAATCACTACTAACATTTAACCCTATAAAAATCATTTAATGAATGACTCCTGCACTGACCGTTAAAATTTTACCAGGTCATGGCAATAATTTGTCTATATGGAGCAGAATGCTGATCGCTCAGAAATTATCTTAAATGCTAGAAGCTCCAGGTGCGAAGTTTATTAAATCTCTTAAAGGCTGCACCAGAGAAGACTAAACCCGAAATATAGTAATCAGGAACGAACCAGGGATAAAACCAATAACCAAAAAGGCGATCCACCATGAAGAAAAATTGAGGGAGCATGCCATTTGTATCCATGGATTCCAAAACGAGCAATGGAATACAATTCGCTAGGCAAAATAAGTATGGGAAGATCGAGGAAGAGACGAGATCGGAACATTCCTTACAATACAGAAGTATTCCTAGCAATACAGAAGTATTAGAAGTAGTACCCAATATTTGAAGCATGTGGACCTTACATGCCCTTGCAGGTTACCGCAGCGAGAGAACCGTTGCATCAGCAATACAGAACATTCCTCAATCCCTATCAATCAACATTGAGATTTTGAAGCCATTTGTTGGCAATGATTTCCGCTGTTACGTATTTGTGTTGGTGAAGTCCACTTTTTAATAAATTCGAGTTAATAAACGCTATTATAAAATTTTGTCCCTGCAAAAAAGTTTCACTCCTACAGGTGTTTAATTTCACATTTTTAACGCTCGTTAGGTACCCATGCTCGCAAACATTTTATCAGAGGAGACAGCGATTCTCCTCTTACTATTAGATCTGGTCTACTTTGTTACAAAACGATGGCAATATGAAAGCAGGCAATATACCACTCAGTCATGAAGAACTATCTCGCAAACATTTTTCACTTATTTTTACGAGACAGGCCGCCATTACTTTTTTCCATGCAGATACGCTACAATTGTGAAGATAACTTAATGAAAATTAATTATGTAATGAATACATTTTTTGACATTCCTAGTCTATTTTTTAATACAGAATATAATCTTTAGTATTATAAAAAAGCGAAGATGCCTACCTTGCTGGCAATCCTGAAGAAAAACGACTCGTTCACCAACTACACACTCCAGAAGAAGTCTTCCACCCCTCAATACTCCCTTACGACTGAAACGGTGAAAAGAACCTCTAGGCCGACGGTGGCCTTTCGCGCCACGTGATTGGCTACAGACGTTCCGCAGTTTGATCTCATTTGGTACCAAAGAAAAGAGTTCAAAAGTAAAAATTGTAAGATATGATTTAGGAGAATTAATAAGCATAATTGGAACAGTTACCATATTTTACGTTAATTTATTTTTAACAATTTATTTCAAAAATGTGTGTGGGATACAGAAGATCTCCTTCCAATGATATTTAATAAACGTTACTTTAGCCACGATCAAGAACGTAACTGTTTTAATATAATTTCTTTCCTGTAATGAATTATAACTTATTAATATACCATTGATATTGAACTTTATCCCAAACGGATTCCAACTATTTTAACTTAATTGATTGCAAGGGTGTTCGTTCATTCAAATATTGATTTACTATGCTGCCATTATCTTTCCACACGCTCACGTCTGTACTTGGGAATTGGAATTGTTCCCATATTTTAAATTAATGTATATTTTATGGATTGGTTTCAAAAATGTGTATGAGATGTAGAATATCTGTACTTGTGTAATCAATGTGTTTATTGAAATAACATGCTAAAAGATCAATATAAATACTAAAATATCAATTCTAAAAGACACTGGACTATAAAACTACGATCTAATCAAAACCACTCTTTGGCATTAGCCAAAGTCAAATTTATGGGAGAGTTATCGGAACCAATTCTTATAAAAACTGAAGTCTGACAAGGTGACAAAAGACGGAAGTCTTCTTTACTTTTTAATTGCGCACTAGAAAAAGTGGTCAGAGAATGAAATAAAAACCTAAACAAAATTAATGGAATTAAAATTTGAACTAAAGGAGTAAAATGTAACTGCCTAACCATTGCAGATGATATGACTCTTATAGCCAAGGACTGGTCAGCAGCAGAAAGACAAATCTAAGAATTACAATAACAAGCAGCTACAGTAGGACTCAAAACATCCTTTGAAAAAACCAAAAATATTAACTAACCTTAAAATTTCACCCAAACAACTAAAAATATAAAAGAATTCAAAGAGATGAACACTTTAAATATTTAGATGACTGGATTAGTTGGAGTGCATTAGAAAAGAAAGCAATAGAAGCTAGAACACAAAAAATTGACGTAGCATTTCAATTAACTAAAGACAATAACAAAAAATCACTGTCACGGAAGTAAAAAATAAAACATTATAGAACAGTTGTAAAATCAGAGGTGCTATGCAGCTGATACACTAGATCTAAAGAAGAGAGGATTACTAGATTGTTTAGAAAAGAAAGAAAAATACTATGGAAAATACTAGGATTAAAGACAAAAATAATGAAGTTAATTTAATTCCTAATAAAGATTTATACAAAAACAATTGAGAAACTCGCAGATACAATAAGAAGGAGGAGAATTAGTTTCTATGGCCATATCTTTAGAATGAATAGTAACAAACTAACTAAACAAATCTTTGAGTTCTTTTTAAATAAAAAACAAGAGCAATTGGTTTTAATTAATCTAAGAAGATTGGAATGAATTAAAAATTACTGATAAATTAATTAAAAATAAAGAACAATTCAGAAAAATAACTCAAGATGAAAAGCTCAGATTCCTAGAAAAAACAAAATTCAAACAAAATGTCAGAAGAGAGAAAAAGGCAACATCTGAAAGAAAGAAGGAATAAATTAACTTAAAAAACAAATAAGAAATAATTGATCTAACATATTCCAAAGTGGGTGATCCGAAAGAAGAAGAAGAAGAACTTGCTTAACTTTAATCACATTTGCTTCGAACGTTTCGAAAACAATTCCTTTTAATTCCATTATTTATTCTTTTAATTTCAATATTAATTCGATTCTAACAGATAGATCACCATATAATACCGAATAAAGGTAATATTTATTTTGTAAAAAATAATTTTATGATATATAATTTTATCTTGACAAAGAAATCACTGACTTTTAGTAACAATTAATTTCCATGTAATATTTATGACAACGTACCTGTCGTCTTGTATCTACAAATATCATTCCACAATTGACAGTATTACCACAATCATTTATCACAATCATGTATTAGAATGATGGCCTTCATGGCATTGCCCGAATTTTGCGTGTATATGTTTCACACTAACAGAAACAACTGCACGTTCTTCGCGAGCTTAAGTGAAAAGACATGAAATATAATCAAATTTACAAAGTTTATTTTAGATATATTTTAATCTGTAAATAACCAACTAAAGTGCTTCCCATTGCTTCGGTATTAATTTCTGATTTTACTTAATGGTCTCAAATAGTATATATGGCGTCAACTTCTATGATAATTTGTTCCGTAAGCATAGTGCATGTTTTATCACGGGAGGTGGTGATGATATTTCCCCGCAGGTTGATTAGATCCGGCGCCGACCTACCCATCGGCTTGCGGAGTTGTCCTCAACCAGATTTCTTCCATCTGCGGGGCCCATCGGGACAAGCTCTCAGCTCCCGACTGGCCTGCTGACTGTGGTAATAGAGTTCGTGCAAGTGTAAGTCTGTGTAAGTAAAGGATGATTGTAGGACAAGGAACGAGACGGAAAGCTCGCGCACAGTCCTTGGCCCGTTTGTTTGGGTACAGCACCAGCAATCACCTGATATTGATTGGAAAAACATCGAAAAACTACTGATCAGAGCAGCGGAACTCTCTCCCAGAGAGCGACGGAATCCGACCAAGATCTCTAGCTAGTTTCGAAAATCCTGGGGTCGTCGGGACTCGAACCGTATGGTCTCCTGGTCAGAGGCACAGCAGTGACAGCAGTTGATGCCCAGAGCCACCTAAGCCGGTAGGCAGTAAAAGAAAAAGTATGCACTTTCTCAAAATTCCGAGTAAACTCTTTTCAAGACATTCTAATATCAACGTTGTACAGACACAAATAATTTGTTTACTTCGTTATCAAGGACCTTCATTTTGATTGATTATTAGTGATTCCGGACACGTCATCTAGAGGTCATTAGAAAGTGTAGTTCATGGTTTTTCATTGGGGGTGATGGTGGTTTTCCCCCGCTGGATGGCGAGATCCGGCGCCGACCTACCGTCGACTAGCGGGGTTTTCATCAACCAGGTATCTCCCACCTGTGGGGCGCCGCCCCAGCCGGAACAAGTTCTAAGTTCCCGACCGATCTCCCGGCATGTGTGGTAGCTTAAATTTGAGTTTCCTTTCCAGTTCTGGAAAGTATTGGAATCACTACAACAATACAGTTTCAAATGATCGGTCGGATAAATACCGTTTATACCGTTATCTTTTTACCGTTTTCTTTATACCGTTCTCTTTTGAGATGTAACTTCGCAAATATATCAATATTAAAATATATTTGTGTTCCAAAGGTGGTCACGATTAGTGCAAATGGCGAGGATCTACAGGTAATTTTGAACACGAAAATCGAGATGTCGGTATGAATGGATGGATGAAAGTATATGTCACGAATAACTGTCATTTTATAAGCTTTTTAGCTGAAATGTAAATATGTCAAAGTAAGATATAGTTGTGTAGTTCGGTAGATCTTTAAAATATTTTAATTTTCGGAGGTACTTTACATTAAGCTCTCTGTAACATTTTCAAAATTTTATAAAAAGTGGTTACAAATTTTTTCTTTCATTTTTTTCTCGAATGGAAGAAATTCAATTTATAAATCTGATACAGTTCCCATTTTCATTCAAAATTCTAAAAGTTTTAAAATTGGAAAAGTTCAA
This sequence comes from Teleogryllus occipitalis, assembly GCA_011170035.1. Taxonomy (NCBI): domain Eukaryota; kingdom Metazoa; phylum Arthropoda; class Insecta; order Orthoptera; family Gryllidae; genus Teleogryllus; species Teleogryllus occipitalis. Next base: position 224,009 of record BLKR01000686.1, on the reverse strand, counting down.
ATTTATTTTCGAACCTGTTCTCCACCTCTAATGGTAGATCTAGATATTTGTTTCTCAATTAAATTTATCCCTCAATTTTAGATCTTCAAAACCTGCCATCGCCTTTTTGAAGAAAAGGATGAATAGTAGAGTAAGAACGCGAACAGGAACAAATTTCTGATATGCTGCGATTTCCCAATTGCTTTTTACTAGAATGTCCTATCTACATTAGAGAACATTTTCAATACATTGAAAATGAAAATGTATCATACCAAAATACAACATTTAGGGGATACATTCTTTTTGAGGATACATTAATATTTTGCCATAAGTGCAGGAACAAAAAAATTGATATAACTCCTGAATATTGTAATATAAAATTTAAATGATTTTGACATATTTATTATTGTTAAAACTGTAATTAATATGTTTGTTTCTGATATTTGTATAATGATAGGGGTCGCTGATGATCTAGCTGTTGTAAAGCGACCTTAAATAAATAAATTTAAAAAAAACTCTACTTTAAAGGAGCTTTATTATATGCACTGCTTTATTACATTCAATTGTATCTTAAAATGTGAACTAAAGATTTTCACGCGTGTCTACCGTAGCTCTAAGACTAGAATTGCCTATGGACCGTTTCTCGAACTCTTGATGGCTGGAACTATAGTCATGAATAAGGAAATCAGTCGCTGCATTATTTAGAAAATTTCGATCTCGCGTGTACTACGTCTGATTTACAAGATTTAAGACACTAGTCCAAGACATTTTTGGATTATCCGTTAATCTTACAAGAATATTAGTGGATTCTTTTAATTTTTAATGAAGAAAAGAAATATATTTTGTCCAAATGTAATTATTATATTATTAAATTGATACGAATTACTGAAAGTGTACTATTTCGAAGGATTGTAAATTATAATATTATCTGTATAGAAGAATGAAGAATATGTATAAAGTAATGAAGTATATATCTATAGAAGAAGAGTGACTCATTTCAAAATTTGTCATTACGCAGGATAACGTGTTTATACTTAGCGAAGTAGTTTATTTCGCAGGAAATGACAAAGAGATTTATTTTATAAATGGACCGTAATGTTACATAACCCTTTGAAATTTTATTTAATAAAAATAGTATATTTTTTAAATGTATTTATTCACTAAATTAAAAATTTTTTTTTTTTTGGATGTGAAACTTTTCTTCAACTACATGCTATTTGTTCACACATTATATAAATTATCTTTGTAATTCCCACATTTGACGCAATAAAAACTAATTCGTTAATTCGATTTGCCGTTGATCCCCGTTTTCTACAATAACCCTGGATAATAAGTGTTGTAAATAAGTATTGTAATGAGCATAAAAATTCCAGAGATAATCAATACTTATAAGTAAAGAATTGCTTCGAGTTCAACATATTGAACTTCATTACCCCTCGTATTCACAATCACAATTCCCTGCAATTCACTATCAAGTGCTATACGGAGAATCTTTTTGGACCCCAAGCTTTACTGACAATTGGAAGTGGTAAACATGAATGTGTACGGCAATATACTGAGAGGAACTAATTGTTTTATATATGTATATATTTTATGAGTTATTTTCAATAATATAATAAATATAATTTATTCTTATGACATATTTCATATAAAGAATAACCTCTACCGTACGTGACCTCCATTGTTGATATATAATGCTTTAGAAATATTTATAATAGTTTGTGAAAGTTATTTCGAGATAAGTCAAATACTGACTGTATCAGACAATTTTTGAAGTTCATGACAAAATATTTCAAATGAGAATGGGAGAATAACAAGCTCCACCTTGGGTCAAACTAGTTTCATGTAACGAAAAATAATTAATAACTCCCTAATAAAATTTGGAAAATATGTGAAAATGGTTTGGAACCTGCTTGATAAGTTCACAAATGCATATCTAGAAGACTGAAATGATTCTCCAAATATTTAGGACTATATTAACAAATTAATGATGATGAGATTCAAATAGACCCCAGAACGATCCCTTACGAAGGTTACACATACAAAAAAAATCATTTCATCGTGCATCCATTTTGAACTTCATGAAGGTCTCGAATCTTCCGACATCCCAGACACCTCTCCGCAGACAAAACAGACGGCTCGCTCTCATTCGCTTCGCGAAACCAGATCCACACTCAGCCGAAGACAAGCGATCCCCCTCCCCCTCCCCACCTCGCATACCGCGAGAAAAGAGAAATAACGAAGAAGAGCGGCGAGGTGTGGTAAGCAGAAGGAAACATCGATGGGCAGGGGTATTTTTACCCCGAGTCTAATTAACTTGGCACTGCGATTGTCTTCCTGGCCGACCACCGCCACCGCCACCGCCACCGCCGCCCTCGCTGCCTCCGCCGCCGCCGGGGCCGCCACTCCGCGCCCCGCGCTCGAGCTGAAAACACGCGGCCGGGCTATATATACGCGCCGCGCCCGCGGCAGGCGCCCGCCGCCGCCGCCTCCGAGACGCCCGGCGTCCCGACGCCCGCTCGCTCGCTTGCTCGCCGACGTTCAACGAAGCAGAGTAACCCGCGAAGCGTTTGCGGGTAAAATTTGCTTGCTCGCCGACGTTCAACGAAGCAGAGTAACCCGCGAAGCTTTGCGTTTGCGGGTAAAATTTGCTTACTCGCCGACGTTCAACGAAGCAGAGTAACCCGCGAAGCGTTTGCGGGTAAAATTTGCTTGCTCGCCGACGTTCAACGAAGCAGAGTAACTCGCGAAGCGTTTGCGGGTAAAATTTGCTTGCTCGCCGACGTTCAACGAAGCAGAGTAACTCGCGAAGCGTTTGCGGGTAAAATTTGCTTGCTCGCCGACGTTCAACGAAGCAGAGTAACTCGCGAAGCGTTTGCGGGTAAAATTTGCTTGCTCGCCGACGTTCAACGAAGCAGAGTAACTCGCGAAGCGTTTGCGGGTAAAATTTGCTTGCTCGCCGACGTTCAACGAAGCAGAGTAACTCGCGAAGCGTTTGCGGGTAAAATTTGCTTGCTCGCCGACGTTCAACGAAGCAGAGTAACTCGCGAAGCGTTTGCGGGTAAAATTTGCTTGCTCGCCGACGTTCAACGAAGCAGAGTAATTCGCGAAGCTTTGCGTTTGCGGGTAAAACTTCGCCTAAAATGACAAGGCAAATTTGAGCAATTTTTATACGAGAACATTTTCAAAAATTGCAGGTGTCCAACAACTTATTTTGATTGAAATTTTTGGAACTTTTGTGAAATTCCAATACATTGTTTGCAAAATGTGCAGAAGAGCGCGTTTCAAAATTTTCGAAGTGAGCAAAATCTCGTTTAGGTGATTTCGTCAGATATTTAGTGGAAATTTAGTAGAAGGCTGAAATGTTAGTAGGTTATGAAGGTTGAGGGGAGCAGGTAAACTTCGAAGCTTTTCGTTTGCGGGTAAAATTTCACCTAAAATGACAAGGAAAAATTGAGTAATTTTTGTACGAGAACATTTTCAAAATTTGGAGGTATCCAACATCTTATTTGATTTGGATTTTTGGAACTTTTGTGAAATTCCAATACATTGTTTGCAAAATGTGCAGAAGAGCACGTTTCAAAAGTTTCGAAGTGAGCAAAATCTCATTTTGGTAATTTCGTCAGATATTTAGTGGAAACGTACGACTTTGAAGGTTGTGTTTGTTTATTTCAGAGACAGGTAAAAATGCAAGAGAAGGCTGAAATGTTAGTAGGTTACGAAGGTTGAGTGGAGCAGGTAATCTTCGAAGCTTTGTGATTGCTGGTAAAATCTCGCAACAGATGACAATGTAAATTTGAGCAAATTTATAAAAGAGAATTTTGAAAGTTTGGAAGTGTCCAACATCGATGTTGTTTTGATGTTTTTTTGAAAGATTGTGAAATTCCATGGTTTTGTTTGAAAAAATGTGCAAGAAAGCGCAATTTAAATGTTTCAATATGTCCAAAATCTTTTTTTGATAATTTCGTCAGATATTTAGTGGAAACTCATGATTTTACGTGTTCCAGAAAGGTTGAGTGGAGCAGAGTATCCCGCGAAGTTTTGCGTTTGCTGATAAAAATCTCAATCGCAAAGAGTATATCCGAATAAGGCCCCCCAACCAAATGGATAATCGCGATGTTCATATGAAACAGAATACAAAATGACGTATATTCACAAAAAATCAGCCTCCTAGGGCAGTCTGTTGCAGAGATACAACAATAAACGTGTTTTCCATGTTTCATTTTTTTTTCTCATCATTTATTGCGCGTATCAGGCTGAACAAAATTACAGAGACAGGGAAACATAGTTCAATTTGAAGGTATTTTTGTCAATGAATTTTGAGGCCAAATTCATATAGAAATAAATAAATAAATTTTAAAAATTAATTTTCGACGTGATAATGTTGAAGTACTGTCTCCATTTTTCCCCTAAAATGGGATGAATGAAGCTCTGGGCTTCATTGTGGGAGATGTCCCAGAAAGGTTTGAGAGTGCTTTTCCTTAGAAGAAAAAAAGTAGACCCAGAAACGAATGGAGGAATCAGGTTTGAGAAGAATGACTAAAATGATGGAATGATATGGAGATTGTGATGCGAGAGACGGCTGCAAGAGCTGTAAAATACTCGCAAGGAGAAGAATAAGAATAAGAATAAGCATGGCTTCAAAATTGCAATGGTTGTGTGCTATCTGATCTGAGAGGGAATGTGGCACACTTGACTCTCCAGAGTGGAATAAAACTCGCATTTATACAAACTCTTCAATAACCAATTCGATGACAACTTCCTAGTTTGGCGCAGTCGTATAAAAATCAATTGGGAGATATAAATTTCTCTTTCCAAACACTTGAACTACGAAGATTTAATGGCAAGAATCAATAACAACAACAGTGATAACAATCAACATTAAAAATAAAATTCTTAGCTTTATAATTTGAAATGATATCGCAGGAATAGAGGCCAGTGAAACACACTTGAGAAAACACTAAAAATTAATATTATTACAAATCTGACATACTTGACTGCATTAAGTACCCATTTCTCGGAACGTTTTGTTGGTTCATTTCGGCAAAATGCCAGTTGAATTTTTTTCAAATAATCGTGTATCTGGGTCATTTCCCAAACGTGACTAATTTTTATGATGTGTCCCATAATACCCACGATAGCCAGTGTGGAGAAAATATACCGTGCATTTTCCAAAGAGGATCAAATAAAGATCTAAATTTTGGTACAAAATTATGAAAGACCGTGCGGAATTTTTATTGAATGTAAGACGAGCTTTTTGAATCCACATGTTAAGAAAAAAAAAAATGGGAAAGTATCTTTATACAAATTAGTAAATGTATTACAACTTTAAAGTATTGTACCACACCTCTATCTTCTTCGCCTTAAAATTTAAAAAATAGTTAATACATACAAATTATCGAAACAGTTAAGCAAAAAACACGTCCTGAAAGAGCGGACAAAACAAAAAAATTATTTTTTTTCAAGTTAAACATATTAATAACGCGAAAATAGTGCATTCTTTTAAGAAGTAAAACATTTTTGCTACAAAACTGTTTTTAAACCGTTAGGGATTATACCGACTTGTAAACACGAAATAGTAAATTTTGCTACAACAAAACATATTACATTCAAGATGACGTGTAAAATTTCTTTCTTCTAAACTACTTTAAGTGCTATTCTACTACTACAAAGGTTGTAAATAACCACTGGTCAATCATCCTTACCTCGATCGTTTTTGATCTAGTTTCTCCAGATTCCTGGAGAAAATGCTAAGATACACCTTTCCCTTATCTCCGGACATTAAATACTGTTTCGTTCCTCCTAAATGCCAGACACATTCTAGTATTTTTTGCCACAAAATAAATAAAATAGATTAGGAGACTTTTAAGAAGAATGAACAGTTGGTTACATTGATAGACAATTCAGTTACCACCCTTAGGGTTAACATTTTTAAATCTGAGAAGAGAGCTCGGAAGGTAATGAGGCTCACGCTTTCCCACAATGAGGCCCGAATTTTATCTCTGGGCAGTCCAAGTGGAATTCCTTACGAAGCGTGCCCACAGCAAGATTTGACCGACTGCGTTTGGTTTAGAGCCATCATTTTTGCTGCGACTCTGACCGGGATGTCATAGGCTTCGAGTTTTGTCGGTGGCGGATTTTTGAATCGACCTCAGTCGAATTCAGCCGCTGTCTGGAGGGGAATTCTAGCGGCCGGCTGCTCTAATCGAGTTTTCCATAATTTCTCCGATCAAAACCAGGCGAATGCCGGAGCAATACTCTAACAAACGGGTCATAGATGCATGTGATCTATGCTTTTTCTTCCTTCTATTCTTTCCCCTGAATTACACACACTTGTACTTACCACCATTACACACTATCACACGTCATGCAAATCATCTGATTGGTAGTTTTCCATGGTTCCTCGGATCAAAACCAGACGAAGACCGGAGCAGAACCCTAACAAACGGGCCACAGACCGTATGCAATCTTTCCTCCTCTTCCTTGTCCCATCTTCACCCCTTATTTGTACACACTTATGCATACCACCACTACACTACCACATACGTCGTAAAACTATTACGGAGCAGAAGGATTGTCCCGCAGGGAGGAGACATCTGGAGGGGGAAATCGCCTGCAAGCCTACATGGATGTTGGAGTTGGATCTCACCTTCCAACGGAGGAGGAACCGCCACCGCTATCTTCTATTCATTAGATAATCGATCAAGGGCTTCAGTGATATAAGCAGTTTAGGGGACCATAAACCCCAATACATGCTAGGAAGGGCTTGAAGCAGTAACATGATAATCGTCGGCGGCCACAGGCAGTCTCCGGCAATACGTTAATGTTAATTTCTCAATTTTGGCTAAAGTATGACTTGACAAGCCATAGTATATAAAAACAAAATAAGCGGAACTTCGACGAAAATCGAAGTACGTAATGACTAGGGAACGGGATCTGCATTCACTAATATTTTTTAGACTTAACACGGAATTCTCAACGAATTGGAACCATTTTTATTTTACATATTTTTACAAATTTTGGTATAATTACATATTTTTACAAATGTTATCTACTGCTACATATTTCGTTACATTCTAGTATATATATAAGTCGGAAATGTAATATTCACATGTGAGTTCGAAATATATGTTACTTAATAACTAACTTTGTTACTGAAATACTTATAAAATCACGCAATGCGCTTGTATTAACGCCGCACCTTCGCTCAAACTTACCTCTCCCTCCTCGCCTCGTTCTGTTTCTTGGAAACCGCATACTCGGAATCAAGGATGAGCGGATGTGTGTGAAGCAGAAGGATCTTTAACCAAGTGCTCACTCCTGTTTCATAGACCCCATGCAAAACTCGATAAAACAAATATTTTTCACATCATTGTCTTATTGCTTTCCTGGAGTCGGGGGGTGGGTAGCGTCTGCTCTCTTTATTCCCCTCTTTCTGTCACAGGCTACACGGTACTATTCACGTGATCGCCGGATCCTCGAAAACAACATTGTATTCACTATGAAAATATATATTTCGGATGAAACTAGCAAATAATTGCTTTTGTAGTTGTAGAACTTTCTTTCAGCCTCTCTGAATCTTTGTTAAGATCTGGTCGGCAAGGTACTGTGCTCGGAAAATGTTTGAAGAATGGAATTTTAGATATGTGTATGGAATATATAAATATATATATATATATATATATATATATATATATATATATATATATATATATATATGCACATATTTTTTTATTACAATAAATTCCGTTCCCTAGTAATGACATTTACGAATAACGTGAGACTTCTTGGGCTTGGTGCTGTTCATCTTCCTGCCCCAAGCCCATCATATTTATATTAAATATTCCAAGAAATTGTTTGCTTAAGTCATTTCCGTACAAAAATATTTCTGAAAAAGTAAACAATACCTCGGCAGATTAAACAAGCGAGTTACCTTTTGGAGGAGTAGCAACATTCCTCAGATTCACTGACATCAGTTTACACAAGTCTTTATTGCGGCTCTTCGACCCAAGATAACCATCCTAAAAGGTGGCCCTGATGTCGAATTTATTTTGGTATCAAAAATATACTCTCTTAGTTATTCTAAATATTGCCAACTTCTATATACATATTACTCTGATTTAAAGCCAGAAATTACCAAAAATAAAATATGAATGTGCCATAAAATTTTTCAATGTTTCAGATACTTCTGTCTGTGCCAAGTAAACCTTATTTTATGATTGGAGATACAGTTGGTGCCATCAATTTAGTTTGTCAAGTCGATAAAATACTGGTTTTCTTCTGCGCAAATATTATATTAATCCAATTAAATAAAAATATTGAACCATCATTTCGACCCTAAAATCCGTCCTAATCATTAATTTTGTTTAATGTTTTAAAAATTAAATGCATTTCGAATAGCAAGTTATGTTGTATGAGAAAATGTAAATACTTGTTTGCAGAAACAACGAATGAATGAAAAATGGCTACACTTTATCTCATTAACATATATTCCAAGTGAAGTTTCCAATGTACCAAAAACATGTATTTCAATTCCAGTAAACATATATGCTTCACGTCTCGGTACCTATCAAAAGTGACGCGAGCAATGAATCGTTTTATGCTAGCACTAAACGTTTGAGCCAGGCGTTTTCAACATGATTCCTTCAAATGCTACTCGTATGGCACCTTGTACTTGGCAAGCGACTGCACTAAACCCCAACGATTTACGTCACGCCGCAGGAAATTTATGATTATGCGACAAAGGCCCTAAATGAATACAAATAAGTGTCTGGCCGTATTTCACAGGGCGTTCAGCAGAGCGCGTCGCGGTCGCGGCTGCCGTGCATAAACCGCTGGTGGTCCCCCACTTTTCATATGGCCATTCCGCACTTTGCCGCACCCTACCGCCAGCCAACCGCAGCCAACAGCTGATGGGGAAGCCAAAAATTGTAGGTGGCAATCTGATGGAAAAGGCAAATGCTACGTGTTCTCATTACGAGAATCTTATATTTCGTGGTCGAGTATGTGTGCAGAAGATTTAAACTTGTAGAAACAATTTTCTTGTGAATATTTGAATGACTTAAGCGAGAATATGAACTGTTATAAACCTACTCCTAATGTAGTTTTTATTACATCTTTACTAAAATGTTCTTTAAATACACGCTGACATTAATTAAGAAATTTATTTTGTATTTACTTTTTCAATTTATCGTGTATGATCGGTATGTATTTCATTATAGTTTGTTTGTTGTTGTTGTCGTCACATTTAAAAAAATATTATTTAAGCCTTAAGTACAAACAAGTTACAAATATAAACTTCATCATCTGATACTACAGGGCTAGGCCGAAGAGCCACTTAAGCCATTCCAAAACGTAGATCATCAAATTCTGATATTCAGATCAGATAGTCTCTCCATCACAACGCAGTCGCGGAAAAGAAACAAAGTATAAGTAAAGATGAGGAAATATCCATGAAGGATGAAAAATCTGGCGTCATAAAACGAGAACACATTAATCTACCAAACTCTTTCTGCACCGATTACTGAGAGGTGTGGACGTCGCGTATTTTTCTTCCGGACCTCGGCATCCCCCGCCGCTGAAATGAACAGCGCCACAAAAACTATCATGATGTGGGACCTATTATCTCTAAGTATGTCCTGGGCAAGAGCTACGTTTCCATGTCGGCAGTAATAGTTCTCCATTTCCGTCCATTTTCCTACTTTCCGCTGTTTCCGCTCCCTACCGTCCTTTCCCACATCGCCGCAAACCATCAAAAAACAATTGCCAATTAAGTCTAATAATTTATGTTGCATCCTCTCAACTTCTCACTGAGTTTGGTCATTAATTATGGACCATGGTGAGTTTAGTATTCGGCGAAGGTCTTTGCTTTGTATTTTTTCCCATTTACGGAGGTTTGTGTATGCTGTAGCTCTCCAGATAGGATATTCGCAACTGAGGGATGTTTGAATAATATATCTGAGAAGAATAGTGATCCTTGAATCTGTTTTCTTTATGAATGGGTACTGTTCGTTTTCTTTGTTATGAATGCTTTGTTTGTTGCCGGGACGTGATCTTTCCAGGTGAGTTTTGTCTCGCTAATGTCCTAGGCATTTAATTGCTGCTTTAGTCTGCCTTTGAATTATCTAGAGGGAGAGATTGAACGTAAGCATTTTAACTTGAAAATATTTTAATAAAAATATTCTGTGTAAATTTTTTTCTAGTATTTGAACCAGCCCGTTAGTAGGTCTAAGTCTTCATGTAATTAGTTGCGTAAAATTAATAAATCATTGCATACTGTGTACTTGGAAGTACTGTCTACAGATAGTGTGATTTCAGAGTAAGTTAAGTTGCATGTATCTGAAATATAGGTATTGAACTGGATAGTGGTGAGGGAGATGCTTGAAGAACACCGGCTGTATTGATGTAAGTAACTGTTCGGCATTGATGCTTCCTTTTTTAATCTGCAGAATATTAACTAGTGGTAATGGGTGGAATACTGAAACGTTTTCTCCTTTTAGTTTAATTTCTAAACAGTTGCTCAGATTAAAAATAAAAGTGCCTCACATCATTTGAAGTTCTACAAATGAATGAAGTTTTGCACAAAACATCCAACCAAAAGAATCAATTTACTTGAAAAAAGAATTGTTTCATGTTGTTCGCTATTCACTCTTGCAGACTAATGAAATGAGAGAGGTTTACAAATTTTGGAACAATACAATCACTATTCACTGTGAACACCGAATAAAATATGTTTCTGAAAATGTAATTAATTGTTCTATATTTACCAAGATCCTTTACGTTGTAGCAAATGCTGTAGAGAACTTTGGAAAAGAAATTCTGTGGTCGACCTTAACTTGAAAATGTAATGCATCCCATTTAAGAATACCCAACGCCACAAAGAATCCCAACGCCAGAACCCTGCCTATGGCGGTTGGAACCTCTGGAGCTATGCCACGATCAACAGTCAGTACCCTCAAGACGTTGGGGATCATGTCTTCAGGCGTTCTACTATCTCGTTAATTGCTCTCAGAAGCCCTATTAAGCTCTACACGCAATGTGTAAATTACGATGGAGCAATTTAGTATTGCTGGTAGTAAATGCAGAAAATGAACTTCTTGGTCCCGTGGGGAAGTCTAGGGAACCCAGGGGATCCGACAATGCCTAGGATATACCTAATTACCACGACTTTAATTGGGAAGTGTATGCTACTTAATGTAGCATGCAGAAAATTGTGTAGTAAGAATCCAAGTTTTCTGAGTCCTTGATACAGAAAACAATTATGGCAAACTGTCTGTCTATCTGTCCGTTCGTCCAACTGCTAGTCTGTGGTCAACGATATCGTTCAGATAAGGTTCTCTTCAGTTCTAACTTTACATTCCTCGATTAACCTGAACGAACCTGGGGCCCTGCGAGTTTGAAACAGATATTTTGATTTTGGAGGGTACTTACGTAAAGTCTCAACAATATTTTCAAACTTTTCTCAAAAATGACTTTAAATTATTTGTTTAAAATTTGTCCTGAGATATCATAAATGATGCTTAAAAGAATGCCACCGCTCTCCTTTTCGTTGAAATCCCTGATTTTTCAAAAATTACAAAAGCTAAGTTTTTTCGGCGTCTTCCTACAACTACAATATTGAAGTTCGAAATTTTTCCTGTATGAAATCTGTTGTTCAAAGAGAGACTTTGAAATAACGTCACACACAATTTTCAGAGAATGTGAGTAGTTTTCACATATTGTTTCGTTAAATATAGGCATCTTTTAAACAATTCTTTTATCAAAAACGGCTCCCAATTTTTACTTTAAATGTATTCTTCCCATACATCAAAGAATGCTAAAAAATGTGAGTGATCTCATTTTTGGCAAACTCTCAGCATTTTTCAAAATTACAAAAATTTTAACATTTCAAAAATTTAAGGAGATTTTCTTCTTAAATAAAATATGTTATACATTTTTTTAAACAAGGTCATGAACTTCTTAGAAACTAGCAATTTTGCAAAAATTATGCTTGAATTGAATTTTTTTTAAAAGTATGATTGAATGAAATTTACAAAAAATACATTTTCTCAAAAGCGGCTATAATATTTTTTTCCACGGACAGAGTAATGGAAGGTTATTGGCGCAAGTCTCATTTCCATTGAACTCTGAATTTTCGAAAGTTGCAAAAGTAGAAATAACGCTAGAAAGGATGTGCTGTTGTAGCACAACGAGTTTGCTATTTGGGAAGTGGTAAAACCATCTTTTTAATTTTGATTAGAGGTGCAGCGAAATCTCATATTCAAAAATTGGAGGTTATACAAAATAAATATTTAAGGAAAACATTGAAAGCACCCTGGTTCAAAAGAAACGATCAAAGATTACACGAACTCAGTATTCTTCCTCAAAAATCCTGGATCCTTACTCTCTCAGATTCATTTTATGCTTCCCTTTCTTCTCCTCCTGTTTATACATCATTTCAACTAGGAAAACAGTTAATGCTTTTCCACAAATTAAATCACGATACCCAAAAGATCTCTTACATCCTCCTTAGTTATCTTTTCTCCCTGTATGTATTTCCCCCATTTGTATCTATTATTTATTGTATAAATTTTCATGTTTTATGTTGCATTTATAACCATTGTTTTATTTTGAGATCATCATGACTCCAAAATCAAACAAAAAATACTTTCACATGTCAGTAGCATATTTAATTAAATTTCTCCTTATATTCCATTGATGGTATTGTAAATCTTCATACCCTTGAAAGACAATTTTTTGTCGAACAAGAATCAATAAATATTTTTTTAAAAAATTGATTAGTAGTCCATCATGGCGAATATGCCGAACATTTTTTTATATCTAAGAGTTTAAATGCTTTTTCATATTTAAATTCGATTACGCGGAACAGTTGTTCTTGAGTGTTTGTTCCGTAAGTGCAATTGATTTTGCGAAATTATATTGAATTCTTTAAATTATTTGTCTTATAATTGTTGCTTCTTCTGATATTTTGGAGATTGAAATTATCAGGTGTAATGATGTTTTTATTTTAAGAATATTTACTGAGTTTTGTAATTAAAGGTATTATTGCTATTTTTCAGAAATTTAAAAGTAATTTCCGCGTATGAATGTAATGAACGTCAATATAAGTGCAGAAAATATCTAGCTCGAAATTCAACTGGATGAACGTTTAAAAAATCCTTTTACTGTACTATTATTCCGTCTACGACCTCGACATTGAAAATGGATCTAGATATGGCATTAATATGTTTTTTTTTAACTTTTAAGCTTGTTTTAAAACCTAGCCAGAAATTACAAGCAATGTTATTAAATATTGGCATTAATGTTTTCAAGAACCCCTGCTACGCTTGTGTTGACGCCCACTACGCTTCTGATGACGTCATGGTCAACTTGTAATGGGGCGCCTGTAACAAAAGAGTTGGGGAGCAACTGGGCCAGAAAGAGAATAGCTGCAATGACCGAACGCTAAAGAATGCGATAGAATTGTTTAGCGTTGCTTTTATTAGGTCGCCTCCTCTTTCAAACCCCAACATCCCATTCCGTGCCTTCGGAACGCAGGTCAGAGCCCAGAGCTGATAAGAGTCCCCTTCCCGCCCGTTGCAGTCCCGGGTCAAGGGGAGACGCCCCGCGCGGGCTCGGGGGCGGCGGGGCGTGGCGGCGCAGGGAACGCCGGAGATGGGTGGAGCGGGGCGGGGCGGGACGGGGCAGGGCGGGGAAGGGCGGGGCGCGGCCGGGCGTGGGTGCGCCGGGAACGCGGGGCGCGGCGGGGCAGGGCGGGGCACGGCGAGGCGGGGCGGCGCCGGGAACGCTGAGGATGGGTGGGGCGGGGAGGGGCGGGGCGGGGAGATGCGGGGCGGGGGTGCGGCGGGGGCGGCGTGACGGCGCCGGGAACGCGGGGGATGGGCGGGGCGGGGTGGGGCGGGGCGGGGCGGCGCCGGGATCGCGGGGGATGGGCGCGGCGGGGGTAAAGGTGGCGTGGGGCGGGAGGGCACGGCGGGGCGGGGCGGGGCGCGGCGGAGGGCGGCGCACGCCGGGAACGCTGGGGATGGGCGGGGCGGGGTGGGGGGCGGGGGGCGGGGCGGGACGGTACGGGGCGGGGTGGCGCCGGGAACGCGGGGGATCGGCGGGGCGGGACGGAGCGGGGCGGAGCGGGGTGCGGCGGAGCGGGGCAGGGCGGGGTGGGCGGGGAGGGGACGCAGCAGGGCGCCGGTGCTGCTGACCCATTAAGGCAGCGGCGGCCTTGGCGCGATCTTCGGCGCCTGCCACCGGCGGTGCCGCCGCTGCTGCCGCCGGCGCCATTGCCGTCCCTGCCGCCGCGGCCGCCTGCGGCGACAATCGTCTGGCTGGCGGCCGCGCAGAAATACCGCGCGCCGCGGCCGACACTCGACGCTGGCGGCGGCTGGGAGGAGGCAGGGAACTTACATAATCGCCACTCCGATCGTCGAAGCTCGTGAAACACAGTAGAAGCGGAGGACGTCCCCGAGAGAGAGAACCAAAGGGTGGTAAGCAAGTTGAATGCAGCAAGTAAGAGGTAATATTCTCATAAGAAGATGTAATAAAAATATAGAAAATATTAAATAATATAAATAAATAACAATAAAAATGCGAATTGAAGCATGAAATGTATGTCAATAATAAGAACTGAAAAAATTTAAAAAAGCGAACAAAAGGTAAAATAAAAATTAAAAGATTAATACGTGAGAATGTTCAAGAAAGATAAATAACATATGATGTGATATACGAGGAGAAAGAAAATAGTATGTGTAATTCTTCGACGAAAAGTAGGTAGAAGAAGGAAGAAAATCACACCTGCAAAAATGAATCATTTGAAGACTGTGAAGGAAAGTGAAGAAATTTAAACAAATAGTGAAGCAACCCTATTCTAGGAAGACATTAATAACATTGAAGCACGTTAGGATTCCTAGGAGAATCGTAAGCTGTTCCTTGGAGACTGCTCCAAGCCTAGCTTTAGTGGATTCAGGTTGCGATGAAAAAAACACATTACGTCACAAAGTGGCTAGGAGTCCTAAAAGCGAAACGAGATGACGCAGGAGCGAACAGAAGATGCCAGTTGTTGACGAGGGTCTGTCACAGGCGCTCGCTCTCGAGACGAGAAATACCACGGCCCGACTTACTTTCGGATTACGCACATAGCAACACAGGAGACGCAACAGTTGACGCAGTTTCAGTAATACACTAGTAGATGTTACCTGACGTTGCCCAGGCATTTATTGCAATTGTATTTTCGACAGGATAACGAACGATGTATATCGTAACTACAGACCCGGTAGACGTTGATCTGCACTCTCTCTCTCTCTCTCTCTCTCTCTCTCTCTCTCTCTCTCTCTCTCCCTCTTTCTCACACACACACATACACACTCTTTTTCCTCTCTCACTCTCTCTATCTTTTCCTCCTCTTTTCTCTCTCTCTTTTCCCCCTCTCTCTCCTTTCCTCTCTCTCTCTCTCTTTCCCTCTCTCTTTCCCTTCTCTCTTTTCCCTTCTCTCTCTTTTCCCCCCCTCTCTCTCCTTTCCACTCTCTCCTGTCCTCTCTCTTTTTCCCTTCTTTCTCTATATATACATATATATGTATATTGTAATATGGAATTCGTATTAGTTACGCCCCCACGACGTCGCTTTTCAATATGTCTCATCTTCCCCCCGCCGCACCCCGCCCACCCCCACGCCGCTCTGCCCGCCCACCGTCCCCACCACCCTCTGCTCTCCCTGCTTTGCCTCGCCCCCTCTCTCCACACTCCCCTCCCCGTTGGAACAAATTTTCAATTTTGAACTTGGATTATTGAAAGTCTAATTGTAATATTGAAATGAGATGTAATACAATTATTAGAAAATGTTATGGAATTTCAGAAACGTCTGATACGCCTAAGTGTAATTTATCACAGTTGTGGAGATATTTACTAAAAGCCAAAAGAGTGCACACTTAAATTCGCTTTAAGTGGTGGGAAATAGGGGTGAGGGTAGTTGTTACGAAATGGCATAAAGAGAGAAACTTGTATCTTGAAAGTCACACGTACAAAATTGCATTCACATCAAAATAAAGTGGAAGATTTGTACAGAAGAAGCAAAAATATACTTCTTTAAATAATTTCATATTAGAAAAGAATTAAGTGAAAAATTATCCCAGATAATACCGACATAATAATACTCCTATATTTCATTAAAATCTTTTTAGCCCTCCAGAGATTTGCCCGGAGGGACAGATCTGGAACCAGACAATTTTTGAGACAATTGAATGGGTTTCATGTAACGTAAACAACTGTGTAACCTTTCTCAAAGACATACTTTGAAATTACAGATACTTCAATTTTATTGTTATACATTTTCCAAGAAAATCTTCTGAGGTGGTACTGCCAAGGATGTTTGGTAAGGATTATGAACTAAGCAAAATCAAATAATCTTCAGAAGAATTTACAAAAATTAGAACATTCCTGACGCTTGACTCATCGTCTCGCGCTTCTCACAAGAACGACTACATCACAAACGCTTTGCGCTTCTTCCAGCCCAGAATCATATGGAGATGACGACAGAGAGAAAGAACATAGCTGCACGCCCAGCCTACGTCTTCTGTGACTCACAGAAGAGAAGGAAAAAGTCCAGACATGTGGAAAGGACGTGCGTGATTACAAGCGTGAGTGTACGCGGTCAGAACACCATTCATAATATCCACCCTTCACAGCTATTAAAAATATCCAAGTTACCCTAGAAATAGCATCTTATGACACATTATTTATCTTTGATCTCTTGAAGATTGCGTATCTTAAAATGGGGTATAAAAATAATTTAATTAAGAACTTTCTTGGACATTTTCATAGCGGAGAATAACACTCGTATCATTCCTTGAGAAAAGTTTATCAAAATGTGTTCCATTAAGATTATAATCTTCATATGAATTCTGATGATGACACTTGGGTTTCATTTTCATCATGAAATTCGAAATGTTTATTTGGTATGATCTTCTTAGTAAGTACAATAACTTCGCTAACACTATTTAAGGTAATACATATTTTTGTCATTTATTTGTCCATACCAAAAATGTCCATACCAATTTGTCCATAACAAAAATGAGAATATGAATAATACAAGATAATTATTATTATGCCCTTATTTTTAAGAAGTTAAACAGCTTATACTCTATAAGTAAAAAGACACTAACGTCTTTGAAAAATTGTGACTGATATTTTTCAACGAACTACCTTTGTTCCATTGAAATTGCTTATCGTTTCATGAAATGGTGCGCGGTCACCGATTATGATTTCTCCTTTTATTTTGCAGTAAACATCAAATTAGTTTAACTAATGAAAGATATAGGTCTGGAGATATTTTGTATAGGAACATTGTACGACCGGCTGTGTTTACCAGAATTTTGTGAATTTTTCGCATTCGACCGTAAATCTAGGTCCTCCTCCTAGGTATTGGAGAAAGATTGCACTGAGGGTAGCTTTTTACACTTCTATATTGTATAGAACAGCAGAACAATGGCGTATTCGTAAAAGTGGATGGTAGAAGAAATGTTTGCAGAATAATTTTCCGTTTTTTTTAGTCTTTAGACATTAAGGCCGTTAACCACATTTAACGCGCTGCTTCATGATAGCTAGAAGAACGCTTCAACTGGTTTAAGAATATGTACATTCAGGTAAGATAATGTTTTCTAGGAATTAAGAAGTACTTACAATACAGCAGTGCTCCTTCGAAACAAGTTGTCAAAACATGTTCTGCAAATAATTCCTTTGTGGGGATTGTGATCTCTCTCAGTTATGAAGTATGCGGTTAAACTTTTTTATTCCTGTGGGAATATTTCTTCGCAACATGCAAAACAAGTTACTTAAACCAAATCGTGGTAAAAGGTTTGTGAAACTACGATCCACAAACATCGAAATCCTGCTGCCAACTCGAAATGGAAACCTACAGCTCACTGAATCACCGTGAGTCATTCGTTGAGGAGAGTCCAAAATTTCATGCATGGAAAATAATTATAACCCACCCATATCTAAATTCACGCAAATAAATCGATATGGAGTTTCCATTAGATCGCACCTGGGGCCGTCCACAAATACCGT
This sequence comes from Teleogryllus occipitalis, assembly GCA_011170035.1. Taxonomy (NCBI): domain Eukaryota; kingdom Metazoa; phylum Arthropoda; class Insecta; order Orthoptera; family Gryllidae; genus Teleogryllus; species Teleogryllus occipitalis. Next base: position 205,976 of record BLKR01000686.1, on the reverse strand, counting down.
GAGATATTGTGAGCCCGCCGAAATCACGCGATTGGGCAAAGAAGACGGCTTTATGAAATATGAAGTTTCCGTTCATATATTAATCTCGAATGTGCTCCAAACGTCAGAGCCAGACTAAGCAAGAGCTGGAGGCCGGCAACAAGCTGGAAGGCGGGGGCGGGGCGGAGGCGGGGGCGGAGACGGGGACGGGGGTGGGGCGGAGGCGGGGGCGGAGACGGGGACGGGGGCGGGGCGGGTGCGGGGGCGGGGTGGGGGCGGGGTGCGGGGGAAGAGGCGGGGGCGGGGTGGGGGCGGGGTGGGGGCGGGGGAAGAGGCGGGGGCGGGGGCAGAGTCGGGGGTTGGGGAGGGAGCGGAGGCGGAGGCAGTGTGCGGGGGAGGAGGCGAGGGCGGGGGCGGGACGGGGCGGGGACGGGGGCGGAGCGGGGCGGGGGCGGGGACAGGGGCGGAGGCGGGGGCGGGGACTGGAGGGGTTTGGCCGAGGCGCTGACAGCAATAAACGCGGCCACATGTCGACATGTGTTCCGCCGCTTCGCCCGCGCATCGCCCTGGCCGTCGCGGGCGAAGGCGCCGGGCCACAGTTTCCCGTGACACTAACGGGCGACAATTTAGCGGATCGCGAGGATATTCCGCAATATGTGGCTGGATCAAGCCGGAATTTTTGCCAGGAGTGCAATGCACTTTTGCTTGGGTGTACCACATGGATGTATTTCACGCCGCTTCATCTCTCTGGAACAAAGTGAAATATTCCCTTAAAATGATGTTAATGAACAGTATTTCATGTTTATACTAGTATTTGTATTAATGACAGACAAAATAATGTTTTGTGTTGTCAGATTAGTAACGATAACCAAATTTTTCCACTAAATTATTTGAATATGTACCATGTAATCAAATAAAATCACTGTTAACAGAAAGTAAAATGGACCACTTCAGATCGTGACTTTAAGTCAGAGTATTAGAATTAAATTCATAGAAACTCGAATATCTATAAAATGTATAGACATTGCGATAATACTAGTGGCGTTTAAGAATGAGTGATCGAGTACGTCGTGTTTCCGAGTGCGTAAATTATGTTCATTAGTCCCGTAAGTATAGAGATTTTTATCACAATGTGTAGGCAGTGTTCTTCCTCGGATGGTTGGAGAGATCCGGTGCCGACCTGCACGTCGGCTTGCAGGGTTTATCTCCATCGAAATATCTCCCATCAGCGGGGCATAACCCCATCCGTCAAGCTCTAAGCTCCCAACTGGTGTTCCGACATGTGTAATAATGAAGAGCATGTAAATATGGAAGGGGTGAGGATAAGTCACGGAAAAGGAAGGAAATATTGAGCACTGTACGTGCCCAGCTTCGGCATTCGCCTCGTATAGAGGAGAATACTATGGAAAACTACCGATAAGACCAATTGGCCGTTAGAATTCTCCTCCTCCCACTAACTGAACTCGGCCTAATTTTGTAGCAGTCTGTAAGGCTTTTCATTTATACTTAAGAGTATTAATAAAAAAAATTTAAAAACTAAAACGATTTAATTCTACGATGTTAGTCAAAATTATTAATAATTTGTTCCGTTTCTTTTCATAAAAAGGTAATAGCTTCAAAAGCGTTAAAATTTAAATAAAAAAGATCCTCTAATGCAATAACGCTATATTATTTACAAACTCATGGACAGCGTGCTAAATTTCCATGTGATCCCGGGTTCGATTCCCGGTTGGGGAAAAATAGAGCTGTAGCTTTCCATTATAATCGTCTCAGTTTCTTTAACTGTATGAAGAAAGAAAAGCTCAGGTAAGCCGAGAATGCTAGATACGATAAAGGGATTTTGTTATTCTTGTCATATATCTCCCTTACCCTCAAACGTCGCCATAAATAAAAGCGGAGCTCAAGCTGGGGACACTGCTAGCTGGCAGAAGTCAGATTAATACGACCCTAAAATGCCAAATACGTTCATGTATTATTTATAAATCGAGAACAAATCGTCAATATTTTCGAAAGTGAGATGCCTCAATAAAACTAGTAAAATATACTGTAAATAAACAGAAAAAAAATCATTCAAATTCTTCAAGACTAACCTCCATTCTATAAATAATAAGTAATGTGTAGGTAAGTCCCATTGCAAAATTGCTTCGAGTGAAAAGGTAATGAGTAACTATGTGAAACAATGGAGTTGGCAAGATGCTCTTAACCGACAACCGACATGTTCGCAAGTCGAAGAACATTAATGGACGTGTTTTGCGAATGAGGCATCTCAGCTTAGCGTAGGCAAACAACTGGAATGTAAGCAAACGAGACACGAGAGGGGAAGGGAAGAGAAGGAAGAAACCCTCACAAAACGTCAGAGGTGCTGGAGGCTGCCGCAGCGTTGTAAGCAGGATGTGAATCACCACGAGCAGCTCTCGGATATCCCGCTAAGGAAATCTCAAACCTTTCAAGGGATGCGTAAAATTACTTTTAGAATTTAAACTCTTTAGTTTCCTTCCTTAATGAAGTGTCCAAGTTACAAACACAAAGGTTCAATAAACAATTTATTGTCAAAAACCAAGTACAAAGCTATAGTGCCGGATATCCTGAAGAATTGGTACAGAGACGAAGCCGTGTTGTTGTAAGTCCAGAAGATGTACCAAGGTATGCCGAGTCCACCAAGTAACCAGAAAGAAGAGTCCGTTGTCGTAGCGCTGTTGTCGTAGTCTATCGCACTTCACCGTAACCACCACTTAAACACTGTCTCGACGCACTTTCACCGCTGCTCGCTCGCTCACTCACTGACTGCTGCCTCAGCTCCGCGTCGAGGTTTTATAGCCCCCCCGGGCCGTAGGCCCGCCGACTGGCTGTGTAAAAGGGGCGGGGTCGAATCTCGCCCCGCTCGCTCAGGCGTGGCGGCCGCACTCAGCCGCGCACCGCTGGCCCGCGCTTGCTGCTGGCCGCTGCCGCCAGGGGCGGTAACGCCCCCCTGACGTGCTCCTGTGGCGGCACATTCAATCATGTGCGGCCGGTCACGACACCCTCCGCGCCCAATTGCGTCGTATACGGCGCAAAACGCACCCTCCTGGTGCTCCTCCGGGGGCGCAACTGCGCCCTGGGTGTCTCCACTGCGCCTTCTCCTCCTGGCTCGCTGACCTCCTCTGGTGGGGGTTCTGCTCCTGGCTCGCTGACCTCCTCTGGCTGCTGTGTCCTGGCCGCTCCCTGCTGCGGCTGTCTCCTGCGGGATGTAAATGGTTTCCCTCATCACTTTTTTATAGAACTCCTGTTGTGATACCTTGGGGAGTGAATCCACCCTGCTGGGGTTCACCCGGGGTCTCAACTGCCCCTGGTGGCGTGTCACTACCCTACCCTCTGTGCGGACTAGGTATGTCCTGTTCCCTTTTGCTGCCGTTACTATGCCCGGGAGCCAAGCTGGGCATTTTTTAAAAGAGGTACAATATACCATATCACCCACCTGGAATCTTGGTTGCGTTCCTACCGACCTGTAAGGATCCACCGGGCTAAGCAGTGACAACAACGTTCTCGGTTGTCTCCCGTGAAGTACCTCGGCAGGGCTCCTGCCGTCCGCGCCTGGCAAGGTGCGGAAGGTGACCAAGACCCGCAGCAGCGCTCTGGACCTGTGCGTACCTGCTGCGCGCGCTTTCGACATGGCTGTCTTGAACGTTCTCACGAACCTCTCCGCTTCCCCGTTCGATTGCGGGTGAAACGGCGGTGCACAGACATGCTGGATCCCATTGCTTGCGCAGAAATTCGCAAACTCTTGGGATGTGAATTGGGTTCCGTTGTCTGACACCAACGTGACCGGTAGCCCCTCGGTCACAAAAATTCTTTCTAGCGCATTGATGGTCTGAGTCGACGTGGTGTTAGCCATTTCCACTACGTATGGGTAATTAGACTTGGCGTCTACTACGACCAACCACATCTTGTCCCAAAATGGGCCCGCGAAGTCTACGTGTACCCGTTCCCACGGCTCACTAGGCTCAGGCCAGGGAACCAAATCCTTCCTCGGTGCGCTCTGATTTAACTGGCAGGCCTCACATCTCTTGAGCAACTGTACGATGTCGGAGTTCATCCCCTCCCAGAAGCAGTGACGACGCGCCAGCTGCTTCGTGCGGACCACCCCCCAGTGTCCCTCATGGAGGAGGTCCAATACGGTCTTCCTTAGTACCTTCGGGATGACGACTCTCGTAAATTCCTCTCCGGCTAAGAGCAACACTCCTGCCTTGCAAGTCAACCTGTCTTTCTTGTTATACCAGGATGCATTGCTCCTCAAGCACCTAAGTGGCCAGCCTTCCCTAACATAATTCCTCACTGCCCGCAGCTCTGGATCTTTATCCGTCTCCTGCGCGATTCTTCTGGCTCCCAATGGGAACTCCGACAGTACCAGGCATTCTTCCGTATCAATCTGGAGGCACTCTTCCTCCAGCTTGTCGAACTCCAGGTCCGGACCTCCTGGCAACCTGGATAAAGCGTCCGCATTGGCGTGCTGCGTTGTGCTCCTGAAGTGGATCTGGTAATTGTAGTCTGACAAGAATAGCGCCCATCTTTGCAGTTTCTTCGCTGTGCTCTCCGGGATCCGTTTTCCAGGGTGAAATAGTTGCACTAGCGGCTTGTGGTCAGTAATTATATGGAATTTACTGCCATATAAATAATCGTTGAACTTTCTCACCGCGAAGATTATTCCTAACGCCTCCTTTTCAATTTGCGAATAATTTCTTTGATGTTTGTTGAGGGATTTTGACGCAAACGCAATAGGCCTCTCCACCCCATTGCTGTCCTTCTGCGATAACACCGCCCCAAGACCATACTCAGAGGCGTCCGCTGCTACCGTGGTGAGCCTACCCGGCACAAAATGATTTAACTTAACTGTTTTGACTAGTTCTTCCTTCAACCGGCTCAGAGCTCTTTCGCAGTCTTGGGACCATACGAATTTCACTCCTTTCTTCCTCAGCTTGTTTAGTGGAGCTGCGATAGTAGAAAAATTCCTAATGAACTTGTTATAATAGTTCACTTTTTCCAATAATGCTTGCAGCTGCTTCACGTCTGCTGGCGGTGGCAGTCGTAGGATGGCTTCTACGTGCTGGCTAGTGGGTGAAATGCCGGTGCTATCCAGCACGTGCCCCAAGAACACTACCTGGTCCTTAAAGAATTCACACTTGACCTTGTTCACCCTCAAACCATTGTCTTGGAGCACCTTAAATAAACTCTTCAAGTTTTCCTCGTGTTCCTTTTCCGTGCTCCCCGTGACTATGATATCGTCCAGGTAGTTACAACAGCCCTTCAGCTCTGCTGTCAACTGTTCTAGACAGCGCTGGAACAGTGCGGCTGCGGAATTCACACCGAATGGCAGCCTGTTATATCTGAAGAGTCCTAACGGGGTGTTAATCACCAAAACTTCCTTGGCTTCCTGGTCGAGTGGCAGCTGCAGGTATGCGTCCCGTAGGTCAATTTTTGAGAATTGTCGTCCACCAGACAATTTATAGAACAGATCTTCCGGCTTCGGGATTGGATATTGCTCTACTTCCACCTGTTGGTTCACAGTACTCTTGAAATCACCGCACAATCTAATCGAACCATTGGCTTTCTTTACCACGACCAACGGTGTGGCCCACTGGCTTGTTGATACTGGAGTGATAACACCGTCCGCCTGCAGCCGTCTCAGCTCTTCGGCTACTTTTTCCCTGAGGGCCCACGGGACTGGTCTTGCTTTGAAAAAGCGTGGCTTGTGCCCCTCCTTCAACTGGATGCTTGCTCGGAAGTGTTTACATTCCCCGAGCCCGGGAGAGAACACTTCTGGAAACTCTTGTTCTAGCTTCCCGACGACCTGTGTTTCTTCGTTCTTCGCGACCTGGTTCACTGAGTCAATTACTCCAAACCCGAGTTTATCAAAGGAGTCGAGGCCCAAAATGTTCGTCACGTCGTAGCGGTCCACCACGATCACTTCAATATCAGCCTGCTTCTTCTTGTAAGCTGCCCTTGGCGACACTTTCCCCAACACCTTAATTGGGGTCCTGCCGAAAGCGTACAAGCCTTTCTGCACCCTCTGACACCTGGGTGCCCCTAACCGCCGGTAGGTTTCTAAATTGATGAGTGTTACCGCGGCCCCTGTATCTAGCAGGAAATTCACCGGCACTTTTCCCAACTCAATTTTGACCATTAGTTTATCTTGCTTGCTGGTATCGAGCACTTGACTGATCATATCGATTTCCATGTTTTGCTCTTGTTTCTTGTACCGCTCCGCGTGCCTCTTTTTTCCGCATACTTCCCTAATGTGGCCCACTTTCTTGCACCAAAAGCACTGCGCGTTTCTGAACCTACATTGTTCTCTTGCATGTAACCTCTCACAGTTTTTACACGACTTCTTTCTTTGCACACTGTCACTGTCACTTCCACTGCCACTGGCTCTCTTGAACACTGGTTTGCCGCTGGGTCGGGGGTTACGCCTCCACTCACAGTGGTTGCCGCCTTTGTTGCGGTAACCTTTCCCGGCACTGTCACTATACTCACTGGAGTCACTGTCGGTCTCGTATTCTTTTGCCGTCTTTCCGCTGCGTACCGACCCACTGTTTTTGATGTGGTGCAAGTGCGATTCTGCTGCGATCTGGCGAGCTGTCTCACAAGTCATTTCGTACGTCTTACATAGGTTGTGTATTTCCTCTAATGAAGGGTTATCACTTTGTAAGGCTTGAAACCTAATTTTCTCTTCCGGTGTGTGTAGCACTACCATGTCCCTTATTAAAGTCTCCGCGTATGACACTTCCTTATCTGATGGCGGGCACTTGAACTGACAATGCCGCGCCAGCCCGGCTAGCTCTGTAATCCACTCACTGTGTGTTTGCCCCTCACTTTTTCTGCACTGAAAAAATTTGAACCTAGCTGCTACCACATGAGGCACTTTGTTGAAGTAATTGTTGAGCTTCTCTAGCATTTCTGCCCATTTGACACTCGATATTTCTCTCTCTGGGAACAGTTTTTTCACTAGGTTGGTCACCTTGTTACCTACGCAGCTCAAAAAGAACGCCTTTTTCATTTTTGCGTCTCCTACCTTGTAACACAGTAGGTGCTGCTCCAACCTGTGTATGTACTCGGCCCATTCCTCTGCGTCCGGCCGGAAACCAGGGAACTGTGGAGGGGAGCGGGCACTGACCGCCTCCAACAATGCCGCCATCTGCCTATCAGCCTGTTGTTGCTGCTGCTGCATCTGCTGTTGTTGTAGCTCGAGCTGCTTCTGCTGTTGTTGCATCTGTTGTTGCTGTTGCTGCTGCATCTGCTGTTGTTGCAACTCGAGCTGCTTCTGCTGTTGTTGTATCTGTGCTTCCGCCAGCTGCCGCTGCTGCTGCATCTGTTGTTGCTGTTGCTGCATCTGTTGCTGCATCAGCGTAATTAAAGTTGTTATTTGTTCGGACTCCATGTCGTTGTTTTCTCCTCGTCGCCAATTTGAAGTGTCCAAGTTACAAACACAAAGGTTCAATAAACAATTTATTGTCAAAAACCAAGTACAAAGCTATAGTGCCGGATATCCTGAAGAATTGGTACAGAGACGAAGCCGTGTTGTCGTAAGTCCAGAAGATGTACCAAGGTATGCCGAGTCCACCAAGTAACCAGAAAGAAGAGTCCGTTGTCGTAGCGCTGTTGTCGTAGTCTATCGCACTTCACCGTAACCACCACTTAAACACTGTCTCGACGCACTTTCACCGCTGCTCGCTCGCTCACTCACTGACTGCTGCCTCAGCTCCGCGTCGAGGTTTTATAGCCCCCCCCGGGCCGTAGGCCCGCCGACTGGCTGTGTAAAAGGGGCGGGGTCGAATCTCGCCCCGCTCGCTCAGGCGTGGCGGCCGCACTCAGCCGCGCACCGCTGGCCCGCGCTTGCTGCTGGCCGCTGCCGCCAGGGGCGGTAACGCCCCCCTGACGTGCTCCTGTGGCGGCACATTCAATCATGTGCGGCCGGTCACGACACTTAACATGATAAATTCCAAATTTAAAAATATATACTCAATTTCTCATAATGATTTTTTCATTCAAGTTTTCTCCAACAATATATTGGAATCAGAATTCGACAAAATCATTCACCTTTATAAAAGATTAATATTTTGTAAGTTCATTCACAATACCAGGTTTGTTAGTAATGTCCAGGCACTTGGATTGATCATTTAAACTGCACTTAACCTGAACGAAATTGCTGTGAATTTTGTAGGTGGCAGCTATAGGGTCTTTCCGTTTAAATGAATTTTGACTTCCATATTAGCGCCAGGGAGCACCACAACAACAATTTAAGAAATACAGGATGAATCATTTCAGGTGGTACAAACACATGCCATCATGTTCTTCATAATATTAGAAATCAGAAAATCCTTTTCCATTTAACCTTAGAAACATAGATTCTCGAAGGAAGTGTTTTTTGTAATTTTTCGATTACACCGTATAGTTTATATATCGCAACTTTATGGCAATTTTTGAGATTCAGAGCGCCATTTTAGACTCGGATGATCATTGGTGTCATTTGTGAACAGTGAATTCTTTGGAACAGTGAGTTTACTTCGGCTGATGGTCTGAGATTCTGACGGCCAAAAATGAGGTGCGATCGCAGTGCCGAACGCCATACAAGGCTGTAGTAATGTGAACTCGATTCCCATCAATTCATTAATTTACGTTTTTCTTGTTTATAACCGAAAAAATAGAGTTTTCTTCGGAAAAACTTAGACCTATTCTGAGAGCTTTGACTCACCATAAGCAGAAACTGCTATACGTTATCGAAGAAGAGCAATCGTCAAGAAACTGCTGTTTACAAACAAAGCATTTCTCATCCAAATGCCGTAGGAAGCATTTGTTCATCGGTGCGATGAAAATACAATGATGTGTTTTTTTACTGTCTGAAATGACTCACCCTATATTCATTCATTAATTCAGGCGTTCCCTTGAGGCAAATCCCCGAATATGGGATTTCATTATGGCGGATATCGTCCGAGGATTCAATTTTGCCGGGCACTGAGCTACGGTTCTTTCACAAGCCGCAAGTACGACATGCTCGTCCGTCATAAGCCCACGCACGTCATCCGGGATCGAACTCACAGTTTGGGGTTGATAGGCTCGAAAGCTAATCACTCAGCCACCGAGGTACGAGAATGCGTAAGCAATAATTTACTCTATTCAAACAACACACTCTGAGTGCATTTGTAAAAAACCAATGAATTTATTATCAATCATACAAAGAACTAAAATGGTTTCAAAGAGAAAAGCCACAAACAACGAATAGTTGCATATCCGATAAACGTCTCTAGATGTGCGAAAACGTAATTTTAATTGTAAATATTTTGTTATAAACATCGCATTATTACGTAATGATAAAATCGTGCGCAAAAGTGTTGTTCATCGGGCATTAAAATATTCTCTTTTATATTTACAACGAATGCAAGATTTCAGGCAGTTTTGAGCCAAGCCTTATTTCAGAGTACTCTTGCATGTCTGAGGAGAATATGCAAGAGCCAGGCATCTGCATTTGTTAAGACAGTGACACGAGTTAGGCATTCGGCGAGTATCGAGCGACTGCTCGCCAAATCCGACTAGTGGGGACGAGTTGTTTGCTCTTTACGTCGTAACTTCTGTGCGTCGGTCTTTTGTGACACATCAAAGGAAACCATTATTAGCCAAAGGAAGCATCTTGACTAATCGGTGTTAGACGTCATTCGGTATTCGGCCTGTGTTAAGTTTTAAATTTTAGGTACTTAACACTCCGATTTTTCACATTTCTATCATCTATAAGCCTAACAAAGAATGGAGCAGAAAATTAGACTAGATTTTATTACTAATTCTGCAAATACGTTTGAGAACTTGGTGGCAGAATACAATAACTTAACATTACAGAACTTAAGAAATATATAAAATTTTACAAAATTTACAAACTTTACAAATTAACATTTCACCGCGCAAGCTCTCATAGCACTTCACCTCACCACACTTCACTTCACTTCACCACACTGCTGATCACTGAGTTTTAATGGGTTTCTTATACACTCATTTCTCTCAACTTCACAACACTGCACTACATGCCACTACATAATTAATAATAATAATAATAATAATAATAATAATAATAATAATAATAATAATAATAATAATAATAATAATAATAATAGTGATATTTCAACATACTTTACATAGACTAGTTATTTAATAATATTAGAGTTATAATACACTTATAAACTTCTACGAATCTAATTTATTTTTAAATTTGCTCAGGCATTGAGGAAAGGGATCGGAAAAATACTTTAATAGAATCGAAAACCATCTGAATTGCATGCATCTGGGCAAGAGTGAAGACGCTTGAAGACTAAATGTGTGGTGCCGCCTTTGGTGCAGTGTGCAAACACTTGGAAGGAGGGTTGCGCCGGTGCCGCCGCATTGCGTTCTGCGGAGCCCTCCGCCAACAGAGAGCGATGTGGCGGGCGCTGGCGCGGGCGCAGCCGCGGCCGCGGGGCAACGCCCGAGGGCACTGCCCAGAGACACTGCTCTCGCCCCCGGGCCCGCCCCGCCCACCTCGCCCGCCCCGCTCTGCCCGCACAGCTCCAACGCGTCCCGCACCGGCTGAGGTGGCTCAGGGCATCAATTCATGTCAATGCAGTGCCTCCGTCCGGAGGTCCTAGGGTTCGGGACCCGACAGTGGCAGGATTTCCGATACTAACTACATAGCTAGATCGACTTCAGTCGCTGCCTAGAGGAGAATTCTTACGGCCGGCTGCTATGATCGGTGGTTTCTCCGATCAAAACCAGGTGAATGCCGGAGTAGTTCTCTATCAATCGGGCCACGGACCACGCGCGATCTTTTCATCTTCCTTGTAACCTCACCACTTGTACGCACTGTCATGTACTACACTACCACACATGTCGGGACACCAGACGGGAGCTTAGAGTTTGTCTCGTCTGGGGCGGTGCCCCCGCTGGTGGCAGATACATAGTTGTGAAAACACCGCACGTCGACGGGTAGGTCGGCGCCGGATCTCACCATCCAGCGGGGGAAAATCACCGCCATCTCCCGCGACAAAAGTATCTATGTACTTATGGGAACGATGAACTTAGCTGATGACGCGTTTAGAATCATAATTCAATCAGCAGAACTCGCAATAAATAAATAAAATCAATTACTGTGTAGTGTTCCTACTCAAATCATGAAAACACATAAACTAGATATGAAACTTCGATGTCTCCACTGGATGATCGGAAGGGACTCATTCTTCTTCTCTGTGCACATTATACATGTGGAACACGTGTATAATGTGCTAACTACGTGATAATTTAGTAATTTAGTTATGCAAGTGAAAATAAGCATATGAACACGAGTTGCACGTGTTTAATGTGCATGTATTATAAACTACTCGATTATTTAGTAATTTAGTTACGCAAGTGAAAATAAGCGTGACAGCATTTTAGCGTAAGATGCGTTGTAAAGTTTGTATTGGCTGCATTGAAGGGTACTTTCTTTAAGCACGAAGGCCGAAAGCCAGAGTCTAGCCGTAGTCTTGGAAATGCTCGAAGGAAGCTAGTGAAATAGGGGTAAGAAATTGGAGGCAATTTTGAAGCTAACCTCAGACAAAACTTAAGAATCACCAGAAATTTCACAGCGCAATCCACGTATGTTTTATTTACCATTTTCTTTACCTGTCAAAGAATACTATCTCTCTCCACGTTGCCCATGCTGCCCCGTCTTTTCGGCCATTTGTTCCACCGCCATTGCCAATGTCTGCAAAGTCCGCTTCCCTGCGGCCGTCATTGCGTTTCGGGCTTGCACATTCTTTGTCATCCACACCATCCTTTCTGCCTCAATGTCTAGTCTTCCTTCCAACTTTCCTTTTCAGAGCTCTCACTCCCATTTCTTCTTTTACCTCTTCCACTGTCACTTCGCTTTTGTCGCCCTACCTCCACTTTCCCTTAGTGCGATCTACGCCATCCATTCTTTCTAATCACCCCTGACGTTCATCTTTTCTCATCACCATTCTGTCACCACTCTCACTGCTATTTCCTCTATTATTGCCTATATATAATAATAACTACAGTTATCACCGTCACTGTCATTTTACAGCTTCGGGAACTGGTGGAATGTGAGGGAGGTAAGGTCTAGGAATCCGCCCATTCCCGAATTCTTCGCATTCCTGCTTTTCTTCAACGGATCAAAGGACGCAAATAGCTTGAAGGTTCCTCCTTGAGAGTTTGCGTATCGTACTCACGACAATCAAAATCGTGATTAGAGATATAGAGATAGAGATCGTGATAAAGAGTTGCACAATGCGTGTTTTGTCCACCATCTACATCAAGTGTCTGGATTGAGGCATTGGAAGAATAAATGTTAGAAAATGAAAAAAGTAAGGGGAAGTAACGAATATATCTTTATAATCTATTACTTCACTCTAGTAACTACTCACGCCATAAGTGAGGGAATACATCGCATCTAGAGTGTGACGTCTGTAACTTCTGTAGCATATTTCGTTATTTTGGATATATTCAATGATCACAAGGTCTATCTACGGGAAGATTAAAATACGCGAAAACGAAGGCAATGATTAAAATGTTGATCTTGTTTAAATTATTTATTCGTCGCCTGAGCCAGGCGGAACATCATGCAACACTGAGCTGAAGAACGTATTTGCTCTCTCTGCGAACATTTAAATATAGGCTCATCCAATTAACGGACAAAGTGAGAGGTCTGTGAGAGCAGCCAAACCTCGAGCGGTTCAGCCAGCGAAACGGGCGATGTCAGCGAAGTTGCCGTGAAGAAGACACTCGAAAGTAGACAGGAACTACACTCTTCCTTCCCTTTCCTTTCTTCACTTTCACACACTTCCATTTCCCCCTTCCTTTAATGTGCACGATATAATAAAACTATTTTGTGTACTAATATTTCGTCAGCAGTATGTAAGCATTTACAAAAAGGAAATTAATAGCATTGATTTGTTGACATTATTCCACCTTAATCAATTTCATTTCTTCTCTATGTATTTTTATTATTTTTGGTTGTGTACTATCTATGTGTATTTCGTACCAAGCCTCCTGTGTTAAACGACACTTTTATTATAATGAGATATTGTTTGATGTAATACTATTGATTCTAATTAGACTCATACAAACAATCTCTGTATTTTACATCATAGTTTTAAGAGTGACAATAACTTCATTCTGGAATCCAATATCGAATGTTTTTAACAATCCATGCCATGAAGGGGGAGAATCCTCCAAAAATGGTCAAAAACGCCTGATTTTGTAGATTACGGCACCGTGTTTTACGGACCTCACCCTGCTTCTGGTTTTTCTCTGTAATCTGCGAAATTCTGAAATTATCAACTTTCTCCTGTTTAATATAACCTTAATGAAGAATATTTATCCACAAAAATCGCACTTAGTTTTGTGTCGATAGTAAATTATAAATCTTACAACTTTGATTATAATAATAATAATAATAATAATAATAATAATTATTATTATTATTATTATTATTATTATTAATATACATTATTTTCATCATCATTAGTTAGCTTATCTTAGAGATGATTTGGAAAAAATGTGTTTGTTAATCGGATCGTGCACACAAAGTACTTCTTTAAATGATTATCGCACTTGAGTTGTCTTCATGGTTAAGAATTTGTCATTTTAACGCAAAGAAAATAATATTGTGACATTCCTCTGATTATATTCCAAAATGCGAACAAAATAAAGTGATGAGTATCCTGGAAACTAGTCGTGCCAAAGATTGTAAAAGTCAAGCAAAGCAATAGTTTAAGAGTTATCTACGTCAAACACTACTACTCTAGAATCTTGTTCTCCAGTTTCAGATTACAACATCCCATTGACTACTTTCAATAACTCATGATTTGGGAAGTCTTCTGTGAGGAGTCAGCTGAGACTTCCCAAGGACGTCCGTCCAAAAATTCACTCTGTGTTGCGAGTGGTTCGGCGCCAGCTGATTAATTGAGGCGAAAAAAAGAAGTCTGAAAGAACAGTCACCCATTATGCTCGGAAGGTTCGGGATTTCGACTTCGTTTATCACAGAACATTGAAGAAGAAAACGTTGGAGGTCAAACGCTTTCCTTCAAATACCTACAATCATGTGACATCATCTTATAACTTCATTTATGGATGAAAGTGTCCAGAGGTAACACTTGTTATTCAGCAAGCCAGATGTAAATGCATAACTGAAGACAGAGATAAAAGGATTCTCGAAATTGCCTCCGTAGTACAAGTAAATGTAGGCTCAAGCCTATATCAATATAGATATCAATATATCAATATATCAAGCTCTATATCAAAACATAGAGTATGAGTTCGCCTCTCTCCAGACAACGGAGCTCAACCAATAGGACTGCGTGAGTAGCTGCATAACTAATTATTCCGGACGCATTAACTATTCCGGCGATTTTACCCGTAATTACAGTGCATGTTATATTCCGAGGAGGTGTCTGTGTTCCTCCCCGTTGACCCATGAGATTCGGAGGTAACCTACACGGTCCCTTGTGGGTATTTCCCCCCAATAGGTTCTCCAAGACGGCACCATCCAGCTGGGAAAATCTGTAAGATCTCAACATGTGTGGTAGTGTAATGCACGTAAGTGTAAGTGTGTCTGCAAAGGGAAAGTAGGGGACAGTGAGAATGAAAATACGACATATCCCGTTTGTTAGAGTACTGCTCCGGCATTCGCTTGGTATCGATGGGAGAAACCGCGGAAAACTACCGATCAAAGCCGCTTGCCATTACAATTCTCCTTCACATAGTAGTTGCGTTAGACCCAGCTACGAAAGTAGTGTAGAAAATACGCCGCAGGTGGGACTCGATTATATCGTGTTTCCGGACGCCTCATCTACAACGGTCATTAGTGCTGTAAGTATAGTACTGATAAAAAACGGAGGTGGCGGTTTTGTTCTCCCACTGGATGGTGGGATCCGACGCCGATCAACACCTCGGCTTGCGGAGTTTTCCTAACCCGCGGTATTTCCCACCAGCGGAACACCGCCCCAGCCGGAGCAAGCTCTACGCTTCAACATCTGAGGTCGTGTAGTGCATGTAAGTGTGTGTAATGGGAGAAAATATATGAAGGAAAAATGAATGATCGCGTGGGGGCCGAGCCCGCTTGCTAAGACGCTGCTTTGGAATTCGCCTGGTACTGATCGAAAAAAGAATTTAACAAATTCGTTCCGAGCAGCCGGTTCCTGAAATTCTTCTCCAGACAGCGGCTGAATTCGACCTAGGGTGAAACTAGAGGACCTACCTATTAATAGAGTCGAAAATCCAGCCAGTTTCGGAAGTCGTGTCGAACCCTATGACTTTCCGATCAAAGGCACTGTACTGCCATCAGTTGATGCCCTGAGCCACTTCAGCCGGTCCGGGCTGGAAACACCCAGCAGGAAGTATTTATACCATAGGCCTCGTAAACTCCGCGAGGGCTCAGAGGATCTCTCCGCGAGTCTCCAGCCCTCGTCGCCATGTGGCGGCGCGGCGGATGAAGCGGGCCGCGGGAGGGGAGGGTTTATGCCGCCGTGATTCACCTCGCTGGCCGCCGGCCACGCCGTGCGGCGAACGCTCGCTGGGCCGAAGGCGGATGTGGCTCGGTGAAGGGAGGGGGCGGGGCGGGGCGGGGCGGGGCGGAGGCAGCTGCGAGCCAAGATACTTCTCACCTTTGTTCGCCTCCGCGACGATGTTTTTCTCTCTGCACCGGGATCCACGTTTCAGGATCTCTGAATAGAGCCGGCTCGAGGGAATGCGATTAGGATATCTCTACGACTATTTTAGTCAGTGTTCGGTCTCAACTCGAAAACTAGGAGAAAAGAGCCAACTCACTCTCTGTGTGCTTTCGAGGAATGATTTGGTGAAATGATAAATATTTTAGAAAAAATGTTTTTATATCCAACAGTATTCAAAGTAGTTTTTATGCTTTACTTGGTTTATTATTTTTTATTATTTTGTTATACTTTTCATTAATAAATTCATTTTAAATGTCTAACCTTCTTTGGTATTGGAATTGTTCGGAAATATATATTCCGGCAGGTTATTTTGAAACAGATATGTAGAGTGGATGGTTATTTTAGATGTAAATGCTCAGATACTCATTGAGTACTGAAGAAAAGAGTACCAGAAGTAAATTCTAAGAATCTGAAGTAAAATGTCAGTGACGATTGGGAGAATTAAGAACGACCATGGAATGTTTTCTGAAGGTTTCAAGGACGCATTGCGAGATTTATTTATTGGCACAATGGACTTGGATGTGGAGCGCCAAAGTTTAGGATTCTAAATTGTACATAATAAATTAGTAGTGCTGAGGTAAAGCGTATCTTATTTTAGCTTGTTCCTTTACTAACAAAACGTTTTTATTTTTATTAAGTGTTATTGGAACGTGCGTAAGTATTTATAAGACATCGAATGCCAAAATATTTTTATCCATTCTTTGCTCTCTTGGATACATACGTTTATGATCTGTGTTGTTTCTGTAACTTTCAGAAAATTATTCACCCACCCAATTTATTCTTTTATACAAGACCAAAGGGAAAATTACCATTGTATATGCTAGGGGTACCCAACTTCTCAAGGCCATGCTCTCAAATTCGAAGATCATGACGTCACAAAAGAAAAATAAATACTTTAAAAGAATGATGAGATCGCGAATATTTTTATGAAGTGAGATTGAGTAAGGAAGTACGATAGATTGTGAATTAGAGAGAAAGGAGGAAAGAAACAAATGTGTTAAAGGAGAACAAAAATCAAATCTACGATAGAGAGAAAATCTAATTTATTGAGGAACATCTCGAGGTCCAATCATAATGTAATATAAATGATAATTCAAGGAAAATGGAAGGCAAAATATGTATGGGAAGAATAAGTGAAGAAATGTGACAGATATAATAGAAGTGTGCTATGGACATTTCAAGAAGGCTGCGGGAGGCATCTCAACGTGAAAGGAAATGTTGAGAAAGTTGAAAGATCATGTAGGGAACAGAGAGAATTGAGAATTGAGAATGTAATAAAAGTGAAAAGACCTGTAAAAATTACAAACAAGTAAATTGAATGATAGACAGGAAATCATAATCGGTAAGTAACAAATATAAATTCAGGGGAAAGAGATTTCAAGAGTTATTCCAAGGTAGAGCTTATAGGATGCAAGGAGAATGTAAATCAAAGGCGATAATAGCTAATGGAAATTGATGCATCTAGTAACCTTAAAGAGAGATATGAAGCACGTTTGGAGGCCATGTAGGGAACAGAGAGAATCCAGAATCGGAAATGTAATTGAAGTGAAGAGATCAGCAAAAAATTGCAACAATTCAATTTTATGACAGGTCAGAATGCAGAGTCACAAAAAGTACCAAACAACAAATTCCAGGTAAAGAGATGTCAAAAGATGTTACTGAGAGTCGATAATGGCCGATGCAATTTTGTGCATGTAAGACTCTTAAAGAGAGGTATGGAGTGCGTTGGGAAGCTGGGAGGTTGTAGAGAGCTGCGTCCGCGCTGCCCTCGGCGCCACAGCACTGCTCTTGACCCGCAGGTGACCTCGTCACCGCCACCGCCGTGCCTTCGCCGCCGCCGCCGAAGCCAAGAATAAACCCGCTCCGCGCAAACCCGCTCCTCCTTGCTCCATCCACGCCCCCTCGGCTCTCCCGCCCAGGACGTTCCCAAGGGGCAATCTTCTCCTTTGGGGAGAGTTTCTCTCTGTGAAAGTTTGTACCGGCTGAGGTGATTGTTAGTGATTCCGGGCACGCCAATACTATGGTCATTGGTCCCGTACGTGTAGCGAATGTTTTTGCTAAGGAGGTTGTGGGTATCTTCCCCCACTTTATGGCGAGATCTCGCGCCGACCTACCGTCGGCTAGCAGGGTTTTCCCCAACCAGGTATCTCCCACCAGCGGGGCACCGCCCCAGACAGGACATGTTATAAGCTCTCGAACGGTCTCCCGGCATGTTTGGTAGTGTAGTGCATGTTAGTGTAAGTGTGTGTGTGTGTAAGGGGAGAGGATAGGACAAGAAAGAGGGAGGACAGATCGCGCGCGGTCCGTGGCCCGTTTGTTAGGGTACTGCTCCGACATTCGCCTGGAGTTGATCGGAGAAACCACGGAAAACTACCGAGCAGAGTAGCCGGACGCTAGAATTCTCCTCCAGACAGCGACTGAATTCGACCTAGCTGAAAAGCTAGTGTCGAAAATCCTACCGCCGTCGGGTCTTGAACCTACAACTTCCCGGTTGAGAGACTGCCAGAGGCACTGCAGTGACAGTTGATGCACTGATCCACCGCTCCCGGTGTAATGGAGTTAAATCATCAAGATTTGCCAGATGTTGGACGATTTGTATCCAGTCACTCATATAATATTCTGCCAAGTCTTGAGTTGTCTACTAAGAATTATTACGAGTGGCAAGTGAGGCGACCCGCAAGACAGGTATAAATAAGTCATTAAAAATTAAAAATTCTGTAACGATTCATAAATTCACAGACACGTTAATTCAGATTGGGTAACATGTAAATATTTAGCATGCTCAATCTTTCACAAACACGCAGACATATAAGGAATACTGCATCTTCATATGGAAAAGTGTGAGGTGGATAATATTAGAGATCATTGCCCAAGGTCACCAAGATATGAAAGCAAAAAAGTTATTTTTTCTCCACGGAATGTTAATTCCTTATTTCTTAATTTAAAGGTTTTAAGCAAGTTCCAAGAAACATATCGAAATTGTTACACAACTGAGAATTGTGTTGAAGAAATCATTATAATATTATGTCAAATAAATTCCTTTTAGAATTTAGTGGTAAACATGCTTTTAAGTAACATCAGAACATAACAGTTTGGGAAAGTTTATACAATATTTACACTCCTTCTACTTCATATGAAAGGAAAGGGACATTTATTTACTGTTCACATGTGCGTGAGGGAAACGGTGTTATTCATTTAGTGAAAGAATCTGTTGAGGAACTCAAAGACTCTTCAGTGACTAGTCAGTAGCTTTCTGTGCTTTATCTACATTAACAATCCAAGACGGAGTTGACTATGAAAGACATGTTTAAAAAAATGGTAGAAAAAATTAAGAAGCTCAGAAAATTTGGGGAGACTGAAACAGATGGGTGCTTAGACTAATGGATTACGCAACATGGCAAGACTGTCGTACACGATACTTTACCAATACGTTTCATGTTTTCAAGATCAATAAATTGTTGATTACCAAAGCATGTAATTCTTTTCGCTTTTCGTTTGAAAGAAAAAGTCAAATTATTGCAATGACTAGATACACTATAAAAAAAGTTTGTTACTGTTGTTCAGTTCATTTGAAATCTTTTTTGTGTTTTGACGTAATGTTCTTAGCAATGCAAGTTTTTTTGTTACAAGAACTCTGTGAGTAGAAACATGAAAAAGATATCCACAATAACGTTGTATCCTCCGTTCCTCGAGGATTGGGACATTTCTTTCACTACATTTGCAACCAAATCGTTTTCAAGGTCTCGTCCTTATGTCTACCACCGTTTATACTGCCGTCCAATGCAAACTCATTCTCCACATCACAATACCTGAATATCTTTACGCTGTATTTAGCACTTACACGCACCGCATACACGTTCTGAAATAACACTGCCGTTTCTTTGTCATCAAAGTGCATGCACCTTTAAATGTCTTCAAAACTATAAATATTCATTGTTGCTGTGAAAGATGGATCACTTCTTTCACTCAAAAATAATTCTCCTCGACATGTAATCAAGCTCTTCTCAATTCAATATTTTACGAATATTCACTAAAGGAAGATTAATTTTTGTTAGTCGCTACTTCCCGCACAACTTACACAAGGATCGTATTCACACGTGCAGCAGAAACGAAACTAAATTTTGTAGTTTGGATTTAATGTCTCCTACCTCAAAATATATCGTAAAGTGAAAATATCAAGGTATTTCATTGACGTTGTCAACTTCGGCACATTTTTCCTCATGAAAATATATTTAACTAAGCCACAGAACTTTCAGTCCTCGTAAGTGGAAAGCACTACCGACCTACAGAAAAAGATAGATTCATAAACACCGTTCAGTTTCCGTTCACTCTTCTTCTGCTGTTAGTAACAAAAACGATTGTTTTAAGATGTCAAGAAATATTATTGGTCACAATCAAAATACATTAGAATTAGAGCGATTAAAAGAAGATCGAGAGCCTCCGAGGCCCCGTAAGTGCATCGACGGGGTAAGAGACGTAGCGTGGTCATGTCCAACTGCGCAATTGATGGATTCGACGCCAAGCATTGCGTCATCAAAGTTGTTACATAACATAAAGGCGAAGGCCAAGAAATACATACACTCGCATACGAATTGACGGTCGGAATACCTAACATACTACATCACAGCATAAACAACTGAGATACTGCTAATACCCAGGAGTGCAGTTGTTGTATTGCAGAGAGGAATTTCTATCTTTGCTTTACATTTACAAAACAATATTAAGTACTTATTCATTTAGCAATAATTGTTTAATAAAATCATAACTAGGAACTAAAACAGCACGTACTTTATCGCCGTTAGTAATGGTTACGCAATATTAGTTATACCACAATTTCTCTCCGAAGTAATATATCTCAGTCATGCTTTGTGAAACTCATTGCAAATCGTAGAACATTTGGTGCGAAAAATGAGACGTAATTCATAAAAACATGTAGTCGTACAATAAAGCTAAACATTATAAAGTATTTGAATGAACTGCTTTTACTATAGTTTGATAACGACACTTAGAGAAATTTTTCACAACAATACCCTTCAAAATAAACGAAAATCTAGTTAACGCTATTGTATGCTATCGTAACATAATATTGACCATAATATTGAAAAATAAAGGGGGATTAAAGGAAGGTAATTAATGTGTCAAAAAGACATGCCATTTGTTAGCAACACTAACAAATACCACAACTTTTCTTGTATTAGTCAGTTCCCCTTTCTCTTGAGTCGGGGTCACACACAAGCAACGGTAATACTTCTACATGCGCGTTTCCTTCCTATTACAATGAACGATAAACGAAAGAAATAAGTAATAAATATTGTATAATCAACGACAATTTTCTTAAATAATTTTTGTGGTTCTCAATTAAGTAATATTATGATACTTCAATAATAATTATTTGTAGAACATAAAATTGTATTGTGTAATGAAAGTTTAATTAATAGCTAATTTGTGTAATAAAAGTTCATTATTTGTTTTAAATATGTCGTTGGAAGTTTAGCAATTATGAAGGCTCATTTACAAGAATTTGATATTTTTATAATTGTTGTAATTATTTTATAAAAGACATAAAAAGGACTAGATTAAGGTGAAGCAAAACCGAAGGCAATATGATCCTTGTTGACCGCTTCAACCTTGTAGTAAACATCAAATATGTACAAAATTAATTTTGAGAGCATCTCGAATAAAATATAGAATGTTGGAAAGAGAGAACATGGATAGGCAATTCATCATAGCGAAATACATGAACATCTATCAGTATGAGTATCGCAAATTAATATAATCAAATGAATAACTTCATCACTAACCAAAAAAAAAAAGGTTCTTCAAAAACTAGAGCACCGTCGAAAAACTCAGCCCCATCGAGGGAAAGATGGACGTAAAGCAGTGCGCCGGCCACGCAAAAATAATGAGGGCGAAATCGCGTGGGTGGCAAGAGCAACACGCTGTTCGGTTACCGCACGCTGGCAGCGGCCCCGGCGCGCCTCACATGCTCGCGAGTTTATTAATGAACTCAAGCGAGCCCCGACGAGCCTCTTCGCGCAAATGAGGTTACAACGAAAGTGGCGAAGTCTCGCGTCCTTTTTCCTCCTATACGGCGCCCCGCCCCGCGCCGCGCCGCGCCGCGCCGTGTCGCGCCACTCCGCTCCACTCTGCGCAGGGGTGAACATTCGATAGGGCTGTCCTGCCCCACTGCACTAGAAATATTCAATTTAATTCAAAATTCATGTAGTATATGACTCAGTGTAGGGATCACAGAATTTTGAAAATGTGCACACTTCTCCCCATAGCACGTCATACGCAGTTTTAATGTTTTTTTGACGTAAAATAAATAAGTAACTTCATCGCTAATTGAAAAAGGATTCTTCAAAAACTAGAGCAACTCGAAAAACTCAGCCCCATCGAGAAAAAGTAAATAAAATTCACTGTTTGATTAGATTGTGCTTCCGGGTCAACTTCTATGGGTAGGGAGCGGATTTTGATAACCAAAATCATCGCCAAAAAGGACCACTAAAATGCTCTTAAAATGTTTTTAAATGCTCTAAAACCAAAGAAAAATGACCAGTGAACAAAATCTTATCAAAACTAGTTCTGATGAACAACTCAAGCTGTTGGATTCGTTACTGTTGTAATCGAGGCTTCTTCCATTCGTTCGAGTGAACTCAGTATGTAAACTTTTGATTTGGACTGTTATTTACCAGGAAATGTCTGTGTTTAGTTATTACGAAATCGGTCGAACCGGCAATGGCGCTGATATACGTCAAAATAATTATATACTCAGGACTATCAAAACAATTTCTGAGCAAACAAATAGAATAGACTACTGAGTAATTCTGTAAAGAACTTTTGTTGCATCTCATAAATATTATTTGAAGCAAATACCATTCAAAATGACATTAAAATCCACGAAATCTGCAAAATAGCATTAATAATGACGGAAAAAGGTAAAAGATGACTTATTAGTCAAAATAGACAAAAAATGCAATATAATGACCTATAAGAATGGGTCATTTCCTTTCGTCATTACATAAAATGAATTTATATACTAAACGGCTTTGTTCTAAAGTAAAAAGAAAATAATGACATTTCATTGAAATCCGTCTCATACTCATTAGTTCCCTTAGTGCGGTGCATGTTATATTCTGAGAGGCGACGGTAACACCAGGCGAATGCCGCAGCAGTACCCAAACAAGCGGGTCACGGACTGTGCGCGATCATTCCTTCCTCTTCCTTGACCTATCCTCACCCGTTACTTATACATACACTAACCTGCACTACACTACCACATATGCCGAGAGACCGGTCGAGAGCTTAGAGCTCGTCCCGGCTGGGGCGGTGCCCCGCTGGTGGGAGATACTTGATTGGGGAAAACACCGTTAGCCGACGGTAGGTCGGCGCCGGATCTCGCCTCAACAACACCGTCACCTCCCGAGGAAAAAACGTGCACTACATTTACAAGACGAATTATCTAAGTAGTTGACGTGCCCGGAATCATCAACCAACCAACCAATCGACCGCTACAATCTGAGATTCATCACCGACCCTGACGTCGCCTAGCGGGGATTCCCCGCTCCAGTTATCTCAACCACTCTCCCCAGCTGGGATCACCTCTAAGCTTCAACTGGTCTCCCATTTGTGGTAGTGTAGAGCATATGAGTGTGAGCGTGAGTCAGTAATGGGAGAGGAGGCGACGATGAGATGGAAGAAAAGATTGCGCACGGAACACGGCCTGATTGTTAAGGGACTCATTGGGCGTTCACCTGGAATGACCAAGACGCCCATCGACGAAACCACGGAAAATAACCACTCAGAACGGACGGTAGCTAGAATTCTTCTTCAGACACCGGCGGAATTGGGTCTAGTTATCTAGCTATTATGAAAAACCACTGACTTCAGGACTCGAATCCCAGGACCTTCTATTCAGACTCTGCAGTGGCAAGACTTGTTGCCCCGAGCTATTTCAGCCGGTCAATCAAGTATTCATTGGGTGACTGCGCTGCGCCCTGGCGTTCCACTTCTGGCAGGGGTGAACATGCGACAGTGTAGCCCTACTATACTACGCTAGAAGTATTAAACAGGGTGACTGATGGTTTCGTTCACTCGCTTCACCGCTTCCACTCTTTTTGGGTGATACTAAAATAAACTCTTTTAGCAGGCGGATCTTATTTAAGCTGCTCACTTTTCTGTTCATCGCAACACATCCAAGCACTAACTACTGGTATGGCAGAATTTATCTGCTCAAAGTGAATTAATTTATACAGGAAAAACGAGTAAAAGTGTTCATAAACAAAGCTTATGTTAGGTCTCACATTATTTAATTTCTCTGTTTATTGCACAAAAAGCCAAATGTTCACAACTATTATATTTCTCGGGATCGGTGGTTCAATAGGAATTCATTTAACATGTATTTTACGGAAATTTTTGTTGTTGTACTTCAAATTTTGGCAATCGTACTTGAGTACATGGGTAATTCAAAATACGAGGTTTGAGCTCACTATTTTTTCAGTTTAACATTGTCTTGAGACGCATGCTTCAAGAGGAACTCATTTTACAATTATGTTGTCTTTCTTAATTACATCAAAATTTAAGCATTCTAAGCAAAGTTAAGATAAGGTGAGAAGATACAGAACGAAAATTAAGAATCCTGAGTATTACCATTGTCACCACACAAATACCAACATCACCGCACATTGTCACCACACATCAAAATACAAAGTTCGAGTATCACCACGTATCAAAGAGATGGTAAAATATTGATTTGAACCATGATCTACGTATGATTAAAAATTCATTAAAATTTGTTGAGTCGCTTACAAGTTAGTCGTCAAACATAATATCTTCAATTTTTATTAAAATAAAAGGATCATTCTAAAATAAATTTTGATTGGTCACCTGGACACTTTACTTCTTTCATTAGCATTTTCATGAGCTACCAGCTAATTTAATGCACATTATTTAAACGTAATTTCCTGCGCTTATTTAAACACTTTCAACAAGTCATTTTTTAATTTCTTGCTATTTGATGATTGTAGTTTAGATATTTGCATAATACTTAAACTCTATTATTTTAGACAGTAAAGAATGTCTATTGATTAAATTCAAATATTTAGAAAAACGTCTGTTTTTTCATTTTAAAATCGCCAATAGACTTTTTTAGTAGTCTAAAATAATGATTAAATATCACACACTCAAAAACTTGTTTTATACTATTTTATTATTCGAGCAATATTTATGAAATGTTCAGTTTTATCTTAATTCAAGCATCAGGAATTTCGGATATATTATAATTAAAAAATTTGTGATGGGATTGTCAGTTCAACACTTCAAGAAGAACGTTGTGTTGTTTCATTTTGAACTTTACATTTCCACCTTCGAGCGTCATTTCATGCGTATATGCTTTCTTAAGCTGCGCCGAAATAGCTGCCGTCTTTATTGCTAACAGACTTGAGTTTGCTTACGCACGTGCATGCACGGCGAACAGGGGCTCGCGACGAAATCGCGCGGTAAGAATAGGCCTCTCGGTGACCGTGGAATGTAGGCAAGGGCCGCGCGTGATTCCACGCGAAAGCTGAGTAGGAAAACGGGTGAACGAGAAAAGAATATTAGAGCCGATCGGTCGTCGTGAACGGATTGCAGTATAATACGAAAAACTCTGAAGACCAGGTTCTTGTCGTCACAATTTGGAAAGTGTGAAATCATACTGCCCGTTAGTACTTTGTCTTAAATGTTTCACTGCTCAATTGTATTTTGATATCTTAGAGCAATATAATCACATGTGCTATGATAGTAGAGGATGATTGTATGTAGCTTCTGATGTTTATAAAATACGTTTCTGCCTATTTCATGGAATTTTAATCACGTTCAGACCCTATTTTGACTCCATCTTTATTTGTAAGGTTTGTTGATTATAGTACAAGAATTTAGCATGTAATTTACTTTTTAAGAGGACAGCAAGAAAAAATTATGAATAGAGTGAAATTCAAAATCTCATTTTTAGATCAGTCAAATTTCTTTAAACACACAATTACTTTTATCGATAATATTTCATACGTCTTTATTATTCACTCTTTCTTAAGTTAATAGCTATATTCAAAACAATACCTGCTTCACTTCTGCTTGTATTTATTGCATGAAAACGTGACACAATTATAAAAATCTATTCACTTCCATTAGAAACTCGCCATTCTTTCTTATTAATTATTTCCTGCGAGGCATGCTTCTATTATGTCTCAGAACATGTTTTGAAGTCTTCACTTCTCAAATGTTTCACAAGATAAAATTCTACGTTCACCAACAACGACTTTAATGTTCATATAGCCTACCTCAGTCATAAAGTAGCTTTATGATCTTACTTATTCAGTACTCTAAATAACTCGGTTCTTTCAAAAAGGAAATACAATTTATTGCAATTCGGTTCTGTAGAGGTGAGTTCAGTACCTAATTTAATAATTTCTTATAAATGCTCACGAGTTCTGAGCTTAAAATATTGAACTCAAAACACACAATTCACAATTTCTGATAATTGTTCTTTAGTTATAAGTACAATATTATCGTACCTCTCATAAATTGTGACCTTCCTGTAGTTGAGCAAAACCAAGATAGTCCCATCAACAACCATATATTGTTTTCCTCACCTATATCATACATGAAACTTTGCAAAACACGACAAAACTTTCAAAACTACCTGACAAGGACAAAATAATTTATTTAATTTTATTAAACCATTATAGATATTGACAATCACAACACAAAAATAACCAATGATAGATTAGGAGACTAGACACTGCCGATTCATTCAACACAAGATGTTTTGCAAAAAATAAAAGTAATATGGGCATTTGTCCTGAAGACTATCGAAACGTTGGTCACTCTGCCTGAAACACTGCATCTCGTCGACTCACATACTCCACAGGCTCCAACCCAAATTAAAAATATTAAATTTGGTGTGTGTTACCATGTATTGAATTTTATTCGTTTATTAAAATATAATTGGTATTTAAGAGGTATAAATATACAGAAAATTAAATAATAATACTATCATGAATACATGGCACCCAAATAAATTACCACAATAAATGGTTATGCTGACCCCGAGTAGCAAATATTGAGACATTAATTGAGCAGTAATGATTGTATACTGTACCTACTGTGGATCAATGAAAATAAAGACCGCTTTACACTTATTGGGGAGTACGCCAGTAACGGCCGTAATATTGAGAATTTTATTTTTAATGTATTATTATTCAAAGTTTTTACATTAATACATTTCTCTAAAACATTTTCAAAAGATGTTTACATTAACTTTATTTATCTAGAAATGGGCGAAACAAACAGTAATGGAAGAATGACTAACTGACGGTTCTTTCCAAATCTCAACGTTTGTATCCGAATTGTGCCTGATCCATCGGAGAGGTACTCATCACACAAATATTTCTTAGAATTAATTACAAAGCTGACTTTCGAAGAACCGTGTTTGCTAAGAATTGCCTTCTCTAGAGTCAAGAATCACTACGTTTTTAAATATACTTATGGAATCGAGAATGTCTGCTTTACATTCCCTATAATGATTGCAAAGGCGTTCGGAAGTGCTCTGTTAATTCCATTTGACAATTTTATCAGGGTCACAAGATTCTCAAAATTAATATTTTAAAATGAGTTTTATTAGACATTGCAGTGCGTACAAAATGCGAGCAAATAGACTATTCTTCTAAAATAACAAATAAAAAATTAATTTCAATTATGTGCTGAAAACAAATAGAATGCGCCTTAATGGCTGATTTCAAAATAAATCTATCGAACTCCTCAGAAATACCAATGGTGTTTAGGCGCAACACCCAACATCTTTATTAATGAGAAAGAGCAGAGGTAATGAAGCAAGCCCGAGTCCACAACTTTTAGGTTATAGCTGACGTACAGAGACGTACGGCTTGCTCGACTTCCCAGCGCTGGTCCGCAAAACCATGTGTGCCCAGCCGTGCCAAATTGGCGGAATGCCCCACGAGAAATATACACTATTAAACAAATATTGCGCAACATTGCAAACATATCTGGTACAACGAAGTCGTGCTAAATTTTTAATTTGAATGAATGAGTTCTATAAAATGCTATGCCATTGATTTCGTAAAAATCGAAATAGTATATACAGGGCAATAATTGTTGCCAATGATCGCAATGATTGCCTTGGACTTTCGGAAATCAGTGCTAGATTTCTTTTAACAACTTCTGGCGTTCTCACAATGCGGTCCTTTGAGTGACGCTTCCTCGCCGGTACGCAGGAATCTTCATTTGATTGTTTTGAAGCTCGGTAGTTTGTCACAACATAATAAACTGTAGATTTTGGACAGTTAAAGAAGTTAATTATCTCTGTTGCTGAGCGTCCTGCGCGGAGGCCTTCGACAATTGCAGCTCTTTTGTCATATTCCGCACTTCGTTTTAACCTCGTGGCCATTTTGAAACTGCGATAATTTACTACAAACGTTAGGCAATGTAGTGCTACAACAACGCCCTCTGGCGAAACTTTGATATGGCGGGAAATTTAAATTTAAATTTGTCCGGATTCTGGCGACGCACCTCGTACTTATGTCAATTTGTGAACTTCTGTGAAAACTCTAGTAAGCTAAAATAAAATTTGAAGGTTGATCAATCAATAAAATATATGTAAACTCTCTTCACAAATATTTCTGTAATATCATTACTCTATGACATCTCAGATTGCAAAAAATGGTGAATGTAGACTGAATTCTATATAAATAATCCATTATTTCTAAATGATTTTGTTTTGTCACTTTGTATCAGTTGAAGTCACTAGATCGCACATTAAGCCTTAATGCAGTATTCATACCTGAAGTGGTTTTCCATAGCCTTCTCCAAGTACATTATCTCCTCTTTGGACGTGGAAAGTGGTTGCTAGATACGCCGCCCTTGATTACCTAGATACATGTATTCGCGCGGCAATTCAAATTCCAATTGAGTGCCGAGCTATAGGTGGATTTAACTTGGTCTCAGTATTACAGGACGATTCTATTAGTGATCTTTAACGTGTCATATGATCATCGCCCCGCATACCCTTGATTTTCAAAATCGCAAAATGCGTCGTCTTAGGCCGGGATTGAATTCGTGATCTTGATTTCCGAAACACACCCCGGACCGCGCGCGATTTCTCCTTTCTCTTCCTTGTTCTATCCTCATCCCTTACTTATTCGGGAAATAAGTAGGGAGCTTAGAACTTGACTCGGCTACGGGCAATGACTCGCTTTGGAAAATATCTGGAAGGGGAAAATTCCAGAAGCAGAGGTGTAGGTAGGTGCCGAATCTCATGCTACAGCGGAAGATGGAACACCGTCTCCTGAAATCTATAAATTGCTTTACACTTACGGTTATAATGGCCAGAGAACTTGATGCACTGGAATTATAAATTTTCACTCAGTCGCTTTTACCCAAGAGAATGGGACGTGAATGTGAGGGTGCGTTACATCCAAAGGTATGGTTCGAGTACCATTTAATCTATGGATGATTTCACCATATGCTCGGTTCTTCGAATCATCATCTCCCACCCTAGCAATGTGAAAAAATATATAGGAAGATTTGTCAGCTACAGCGGAGACGAAGGATCTTCCCAAAGGCGTGAAAATGATTCTTAAAGGCGAAAATATTCTTTAGAGATGCCTTTCTTCGGACGGGAAGTAAAGCCGGCTGTCCTATATTGTACAGTTACTGCTTGTAAACGATATTCGAGGCTAAAAGAAACATATGAGCTAAATGCTTATCGTCTGTTTCCTTGACCGCGTATATACGTAATACGTTGCGGCTAGACGGCGAAGGGAGCGTAGCGAAATTTGTGTGGTGAGGCCGAAGAGTAGGAATAATGGCCTAAACCTCGACACATAAAATATAGTATAATTGAATTGAAATAAACTGAGGGATACTGAGTTGGGGAATGGCAACATTCATTCATACCAAGCCCTCTCTCTTCTTGATATATGATCTGATATGCGATCTTGAGGTATCTGAGCCCAAGTAAACCATAAAACTGGCTAAAACGGGCCTACGTGCTTCTCCAGATTTACGAGTCGGCGGAAGAAACATCAACATTCATCTCAACGTGAGAAATAAAATGGTGCAGGAAAGCATTTGGATGACTTGGACGCAGGTGTTGCAGGACATGGGGTCGATTGCAAAGACCTAAAGAAATATTGAAGGATCAAAAATACTTCTTTGAAACTAGCATATTAGCAAAAAGGTACAATAAATAAAATAGTAGGAAAATCTTTGCTTTTGTTATACGGAACATTTTTGTATAATTTTATTTTTCTGAGAAATTATAAAGCCTCTTTTAGTTCAAATAATACTTAGTATAAAAGGAAGAACTATTAAATATTCTAGAATATTCTATTGGGGTTTGGCTTAAGTAGCTTTTAGTCATCGAATAGAAACCATAAATACATCAATTCGATTTCATCCTTGGAGGTTGCTAATAAAAAAATGTTTAATTAAAAATTCTCCAGTGTAATTGTTATCCATTTGTACTGAGATAAATTGGCAATAAAATGTAATATTGTAAATAAAGAGAACACTATGAACAAAATCAGTGATCAGATATCAGTGATATCAGTGAAAGGGTAAAATAAATTTATATGGTTTCCAAATTCGACAATTCTGACAAAATACTAAATCTTAAGAGATTTCAAGGAAACTGGTAGCGTCGTTCGCATTTTCGAGCTTGCTTGAAGAAAAGCAAGGATTCGCAGCCATACATGCGAAATGTCCGGATGTATAATAAACACCATAAAATAATAATCTACGTTCTGGCAAGTCGTTGCGACTGTAATGCTCCGTTGTGATTTACGATCAACGCTCCATCCGCTGGAGCGCCATATTTTTTCTCAGATCTTGAAATTTATCGCTCTGCGAATACCGCAAGAAACAAGTGGCTAAAAACTGGATATCGGTGAAAAATCAATGAATGTAGTTCGGCATGACATTATTATTATTTGCAGATTAGAAAAAAGTCCCAGGACACCTAAGAACTAGCACAAAAACACAAAAGTTTTGACACTAAAAGTGTGACTTCAGAAGGCAATTATTTAAAAAATAATGTGTTACATTAAATTAGTCAATTACAGTCGGCTCTGTTTAGCTGAGAGCCATCATTGTTGCTGCCTCTGCATCGACAGGCCGAAGGTTCGAGAGTTGAGACCCGACGGTGGAGAATTTTCGACACTAGTTTAAGCGGTCGGCTGCTCTGATCAGTAACCTTCTCCGTACAATACCAGATGAATCCCGGAGCGACTTGCTGCTCTGAATGGTAGTTTTGACTGCTCTGATTGGTAATAGTGGTTTGTCCGATCAACATCCGCCGAATGCCGGAGCAATACCCTACAGGCGGGCCATGGACCTCGCGAAATCTTTCCTTCCTCTTCCTTGACCCATCCTCTCCCCTTACTCACACATCCTTACTCTCTAGCACAAACTACCGCACATATCGGGAGACCTGTCAGAAACTTAGAGCATGTCCCGTCTGGGACGATGCCTCACTCAAGGATACATATAGCAGCCTGTCGGTCGGCGCCATATCTCGCTATCCAGCTGGCGAGGACCACTTCTTTGGGTAAATCACTAAAGTAACTGGACCATTAACCGTAGCATTTCACATGCCCGGAAACAAATCAATCAATCAAACAACCAATTAGGTATCTAACTGACAATTTTGAAATAAAAAATCATTGTTTTTATTTAAATTCTGACGAAATACTTTTTTCTCTTCTCACCTCTCATATTACGGTAAAATATCAAATTTAGAGTGAGCTATCATGTTGCTAGTCATCGCAAGTATTGGCCAATTAGAAAATCTCTGAAGGATTGCCTAGCAAGTTCCTTCGCAGTAAAATGTGGGGAAGCCTCCGTCATGTTTAGGGACGATTTGTAATAGCGGAAATTGAGATCTAATGCTGGACGAATGTCTTAATATAATTTACTATATGTAATATTAACTGCCTCTTTCCATATTTGACAGGACTGGTTTAGACACTAGACGGATTAATTATTTTCTTAATGTTCGAAATTTTAAGAAAGTAAAATTGGCTCAATCATAAGAAGAAGAAACAAATTCGCTTTCTAGTAAATTTGCTCATTTAATAAACTATAATTTTTGTTAGAAATTTGTTTTCTTTAAACCATTACACTATTTTCTTTCAAAATTATTTCTCTGTCACATACTATGAGGGAAAAAACGATATTACTTTTGGCACTTCCTTTGATCTCAAGAACATAGCGATGTCACTCCAAGTCATAACATAGTAAAAATATTTTATAACAATGTGCTAAGATAATAAAAAAGCGAAATTACTGTAGTCGCCAATGTATTCAAGCAAATCAACGCGTCAAACATATTTTTATTTGAATATTAATGAAACCTTGTAGAGATATGTTTGATAAGCTTTTTCTTATTAATCGATAGACCTTTATAATACGTACGCATTTTGTGTGATTTGCTTCCAATTTTATTCGACTACAATACGTTGTGATTCATCCGCTCATAAAACAAAATGGATATGAACATTGAATCAATCAAACAATCATACGCTTATAAAACAAAATAATTGATGTTCTTTTGCGTTATTTTAAGCCGCATTGATGCCTATTGAAATTCAACTTATTTCTTTAAGCTTTTATCGTAAGAAAACTGTATGCCCATTTTTAGTACCTTCATTCGAATGTTAGTTTTAACTGTGCAACACATTCTCGTTTCTTGGATTTTTTTCCAGTATTAGTTTTTTTATTGAAGTATTATTCTTGATCAGTTTTGAATCTACTACTCTTTGCTTCTTGTTCCAATTTTGACATTTTCAAGTTAGCCGGTAAATTGGTGATTTATAACTTTAAACGTTTAGTTCCATAGTATGATTTAATGTATAATTTGCTTATTACGTAATTTTATGATATAAAGTTAGAATAAATAAATACGATTTTATAATCCGAGTGTGGGTTTGCATAAACAGGTCCAGCCCTCTTCCACAAACAACGGAAGTGCGGGACACATTACTAATAACTACATTTTGAAGGAAGAAAGTACAAGTTTTTCATCGTATTATGACTTCAACATCTTAATGTCTTATTGTAAATATTCTTTCTTCTCTTTATGTTTAATATCAAACAATGATCGATGCAATTTTTGTTTCTGTGAAAATAAAGTTTATTTATTTGTCATTTGTCATACAATAAACTGTAGAACAAACTATATCAATTACTAAATCGATCAACTTGCAAATAAGGCTACTATTCAGTAGAGATATATATTTGAGATATACTTGGTGCTGTTGGCTTACAAAATAACTTCAGAAAAACTGTTGAAAGCTTGATACAAAACTACAAATATAAAAACAAATATTAGAAAATTATGAATGTAGCTAATCGGACTTTCAAACTGCCAAGAAACCTTGGTATAAAACTGCAAGGAGCAAAGAATAAATAAAACTCATTCTTCAAAGATATTCTTACAAATGGGTAACTTATGACAAATTCGTTGACATACTAACAGAAAATAAACGAAAACCATCAGCAAAAGCATAATCACAAGTTAGAAAAATCTGTGACGTTCATTACAAGGTGGGGGTCAAAAATAATCCCAACTACGTTTTATTTTATATTGCCTGTTGTTGAACGACGTGTGGAGAAAAGATTCACAAGTCGACTGAAGTGACGGAAGCAGAACGACTGGAAAGCAAGATACAATGACCGAATAACAACGCTATTAAAGGTTGCTAATATATAAACGTGATAACTTCACTCTGGAGTCACAGGTGATTCCAGCCTTGTGATTTCAGGATTAATAATATTTTGCCACATTCATCCTTTTTTGATTAATTGTATTCCAATGCGGCAAGGCCACTAGCAATCCCCAAAGCGGGAGTGAAGAGACGAAGCCAAGAGGTTCATGTCCCTTCGAACAGAAGGATTCCGACGCGCTCCCCACACCTGGCCACCCTCACAGCAGCTCTGGCAAAGTCTCCGTACCAGTTCCGGATTTACACAGACGTCTCTTAATTAACTTGCCAAAAAGAAAGGAGAGACGGAGGTCATTCCACTGAACATTTTTATAAGGAACTTAAGGTCAATGGTGCGAGGCTAGCCTCATGAAGCTTCTTGGCTAATGAGGTTGGCGGTTGGTACGAAGATACGTGATATAACAAAGGAGTGAATGGGAGATCTTATGCTGTGTCGTAAAAAGGTTACAAGTTTGGATTTGTTTGCAAACTGCAAGTTTGCAAACTCGAAGGAAAAATGACAAATAATAAAAGTATATTTAAAGTTATATTTTTCATTGCGTGTAAACGAGTTTCTGTAATACGTGCCCTTTAGAAATTGCACCCATTTAAAAAAAATAATATTTAACGTAAAATAAAACTAAAAAAAGTATTTGGAACTTTGTATCAAAAGTGCAAAATGAAACGCAATGACCTAATATTTAAAAAAAAATCAGAATTAGATGACTCAAAAAACTCCTATCATACCTGGTTACCGATTCCTGCTCACTGTTCACCACTGTACACATGTTAAAATTACGAGTAATTTCTTAGAACTTCATGAGTTTTACAGTTGCCAGAATTATCAGTCACGTAATCAATTCTCCAAATACTGACGAAATTACAAATCGGCTGAGAAGAGACTTTTTATCAAATGTCTTCATTGAGGATATATCTTCTGGCTTCAAAGTGCAATTTTTTCACCTCATATTCCTTGAAGTGGACCTCGTCGTTTCTTGTATATTTATCTTTTGCACTACAGCCGAATTTGAGTTACTACCCATACGCATTCTCATAGTCCAGTTTTCAGTTTAGAAATTTATTTCATTTCCGAGCTCTAATAATGGGTGATAAGATGAAGTGTGGCGCACGACTCGTTAAAGTTACTGCTCCTTCATCCTCTTGCGTATTATCTTAGGAACGCAAGCAAAAACGTAATCCCCTTCAATCAACCAGTGGCCAGCTCCATCCCAGTTACTTATGTGCTGGCCAAACTCTGCCACTGATGGGACTGGAACTCGGACCACTCACTGCTCGAAATTTCAGTTGCGTCATCGCAACTATGACATACGTTATCGATGCCGGAAAGAATACTACCTGCCAAAAAAATTCTAGGAGTCTCTCTTCCATTTCTCTTAATTTTTTTCAGCAAAAAACAGTAAAAACTGTGCAAAACGTAGGGGAAAAAGAATAATGTGCGCACGTTTACTTGAGTTCCAGAATTCTTAACCCTCTCATTTCCTACATAGTTAAAGTATCAATAAATGTTCCAGATTGGCCATATTTCAAAATTGGAAATGATTGATATAACATCTGACAAAATGCATATTGCTCTTGTATCCAGTGAACTAAATTTTGAAAGACGCAATATATGGAACGACGGGATTCAGTGTAGCTGTTATTTAAAATGCTAGGTTAATTGATAATTCACTTTTCTCAAGTTATATTTTTGCGAAAGAATTTAGTATATTTCCTAGCGCAGCAATAAGGAAAAGCGCCGTGCCCAGAGTCCGAGATGCCACTCCAAATCCGGGCGCTTGAGACAGCGAGAAGGCGGGCAGGGGCGATCGGGCCCGGGCGGGCGGGCGGCGTGGGTGGCAGACAGGCGGGCGAGAGCAAAGCGCAAAAATAGGCCGAGAATCGACGGCGTTGGCGAGGAGGAAGCGAAGAGGATTCGGTATCAACACCGCACCGTAAGTCGTTCATCACCCCGGAGGGACCCTGGGGCCACGCCCGCCATCATTTCTCACCTCCCAGGGGAAGAAGGGAGAATCTAGACAGTGAATGTCAACGGACACAATCCGTTTGTAACATTGGAACTGATTAGTAGAGACCCGAAAATATGTAGTATGAAACGTCAAAATATGTAGTACTTACATTTGTAACGAAAACAGTAAGAATATGTAATAAATATGTAAAATGGGATTAAATATGTAATATTAAAATTAACTTATTATGAATCACATTTACATAATACGAAATTACATTTATAAAAATCTCCTTAACAAATTTTAAAAATAATACAAACTTCTTAAAAAACATTTGGAGAGCATAAATTAATGCACACTTTGCACCGTACAACTTTCCGATCGGTAGTAAAAGCGTCATCTATTGCTATTCAGGACTAGTTTTGCAGTCAGAAGACATCCTATAAACTAGCGGTATCTACGACCAGCAAACATCACTGCAAAGTGAAGCCCACTCATTAAATGTTAAACGTCGGCGATCAACAATTTTTCTCCAAAATTAAGGTTAAAGGTCACGAACCGTGGCGTGAATGATACTTTTCACGCTTGAAGATGAGTCGGATCAGTCCCTGACGCGCTCTTTCCGCCCCTGAGATAATTGAAGCAGACGCGCGGGACTATGAGAACATCACGCGTCTTCACATTGGGTACCAGCAGGAGACGCAGTAATAATGTGGGGAAAATGCTGATTTTCTAAAAAATATTTCTTTCCATAACAAATACGTAATAAAATTGAAGAAAATTAATATAATCAAAAATATTTTGTGAAAATAACAAAATATGTAAAATATGTAATATAGTTCCAAATATGTAAAAATATGTAACGAAAAAATGAAATATTGTGTTAGGACGGGGCCCATTCGCCCAGTTTACAAATTTGAGAACGGTAAATAGAAAGACAAAAAAATGCAATTACGTTAATATTCGGTCTCTACTGATTAGAATGAGACAATGCTCCTATATTGAAAATTGTTATTTATTCCTGAATCGGGATGATCAAAGTCTAGTAGTTACTATTAATTACAGAGAGATCGACTGCTTATTCGTATGCTAATGAATCAGAAGTACAAACTAGAAAAAAATATACGTTAATTAAAACTAAATCTTTTACTTATTTTTCGAGCCTTAGCACATAATCCATCATTAACTTCTTAGTTAAAACTAATTTACTTTACGTAGCTTAAACAGGCGGGTAAAAAATTCATGTACTCTAATTTACGAAATAAAATCGTAAAATACACAACAAAAGATCGCCGTGTATTTACAATTTCTATTTTGTCTTTTAGTTTTAAAATACAAACAAATAAAAGAGATACATGTGGTGCATTAATGATTTTAAAATATAATTTTTCTTGTGAAGAATTTATTGAATCTATGCTCACAGAGTCCAACGTGAAATTGTAAATACTTTCGCTTTCGTTCTAGGAAAAACTCGATTCGTTTTTGATAAATATCAGTGCAGTCTATCTCTCGGAGCTTGTCGACCGAGGCGTCGACAGCACTCTACATCCTGGACATCGCTGCCCTGAAGTTATCTTTTCTTTGTATTTTAATCTAGCCAGATCAAACTATGGCGAGCGTTTGAAGAATGTCAATACCGCGGAAATAATTAATTTAATATAAATATCAACAGCGATTTGTCACATTGTTCGAAGGTTTTTACAGTAAGCTCAAGTGAGATACGGTGAATTCCCTTTTGATAAGAGTAGAATCTTGTTCTAAGACCCCAAAAGACAGATTCCTTTTACCCAGTTTAGCTGAGAAATAAATTCAATAATAATAGTAATAATAATAATAATTATTATTATTATTGTTATTATTGTTATTATTATTATTGACATAACTTCCACAAACAGCACGAGCATACTCACTCTAATTATGACCGCAAAAATCTTTTTTTTTTAATTTCAATCAGTTTTTGTACCAAGATTGTGCACTGCGGCTCCAAAACGCACCCTGCCAAGGAGGTCATGGTCCTACATCGCAATAAGTGAAGAAAATACGGGTTTCAGGCGGCTGATAAATGGTGAAAGAAAAAAAAAGACAAGTGGTCTGAAATATTAATGCAAAGAGACTGTGGGGTTTCAAGATTTGGGCTGACAATCGGATGGATTATTTCATTAAAGACGGTTGAAGAGTAGAAGGTAGTGTTACGGATTGTAGGTGTGACTTAACCAGCTGATTGAAAAAAGAGCAAGAAGATTTAATAGGGCAGTATCGTGATCTCCGCATTGAACAATAAAAGGTCACGATTGCTCCAGTAGGAATTGAGGCTATACTAATCTGATTATACATCTGAGCTGTTACGAGTGAAGCATACATTGAGAGACTTAACAACAAACCCAAGAGCTGCGGAATGAAATAATAATTCTAAATTATTGTAATATTATGGTGAGGTAATGACAAAATATTGTTATATTAAAAGTGGAGAATGACAGAATTCTCAATGTTATATAGCATGAACTCACATAATTTATTACACATTTCTATGAAACTAATCAAAATATGATAAGAACCTAAATGTTAGTTACAAGGCCACTGAACCATCACCATAAAGAATGGGAGCACAATTTATTCATTATTTTAGTTTTTCGGATGCATAAAAGCTGTTGGGTTGGGTTTAAGTTGTTGAATAGTTGTAATTGGTTGGGTGTAATCTAGTACATTTACATATGTATTAGTTCAGCACCAAATAATAATCACAAAAAGGCACTCATACTTTAACCTGACCAATTTTTTTGACAAACAACTTCACAGACGTTGAAGGAAACAAACTTCTAGATATGTTTAAAATGAGTGCTAAATATAAAATATTATTAAATGAACTACTAAATCTTTAGAATTGAATTCCCAGAGGAACGTGTATAACAAGAGTATATAATAAGAAAAATAGGGCTTTAAGCTAAATACATTAATATTTTAGCTATTAACTCATAAATACAGATGCTTCTCATTCATTTTCAATAATTAGCAAGCAATATTTTCTATAGCACAATGATTCATTTCTATATTGATTGCTATATATTGATCCTGATACATTTTTCATGTTGAACACTACTCTAGCTCTGAGGTTTCTAGATCCAACCTGTGCATATATAAATGGATGTTGGTATTTATAAGAGCGGTTAACTCCGAAACCGTGAGACCGATCCCCAGGAAAATTACTATATCTACGTGTGTCTGCATCCAGAAGGTATATGTGCGGTTAAGTTTGTTGTAACTCCACTACATGGCACTGTAGAACAAAACTAAATCTTCATGTCAAATGCAACCTGCAATACTGGCAGCGTTTTTGAATTTATGTTATTAAATAACTCCTAAATGAAGCGTTATAGGGAATTAGAAACTAAAATATTGAAGCCGAAGGCCTAATAGAAACGTTTCTCACACCGTAAGCTACAGGGTGCGATCTTCTCGAACATTTTTGCTGGTCCGATTCTTCTCGATATTACTCCACTTACTCAGAGTCGTGCAGAATATGCAACTAAATGTGAATGAGAGAGACAGAGAGAAGCAGAGACAGAGACAGACAGACAGACAGAGACACACACACAGGGACACTATCAGATAGAATGAGACAGGATAAGGGAGAGAGACAGAGGGAGACAGAGAGAGACAGAAAGTGACGGAGAGAGAGACAGAAAGAGACGGAGAGAGAGAGACGGAGAGAGAGTCGAAGAGAGAGAGAGAGAGAGAGAGGCAGAGAGAGAAGGAGATAGACTAATAGAGAGAAACGGTGACAGAGACGAAGAGAAAAAGGGAGAGAGAAGAAAAAAGAGGGTGATGAAGAGCAGAACAACGTCTGCAATGTTCCGCTAGTTATAAATAAAGACATGAGGGAAGATGTACCCTTGGGTGCACCTTCTGAATTCAACAATAATTTGACTTTTACATTAAAATAGTTTTATGTGACAAATCTTTATGTTAAATCTAATAGTTTTTATCCTTTTAGTCTGCTTATTTCATCATTATTGTCCAGGATGTTGACGACCAAGTGATTAAGGTGATCTTGGAGTCTGCCTTGGTATTTTCTGCTGTAGTTCATCACAGTTTCACTCACTGTTGGAAGCTGTAGGTCATTATGCAGATTTTGATTAGAAATGTACCGTTGTACATTAAGAAGGATTCTGAGGACTTTGGACTGAAATCTTTGTAGAATCTCTAGATTGAATTGACTGGCAGTGTCCCATAGTTTAATGCCATAAGTTCTTATTGGCTTAAGAATGTCCTAGTCTATAAGAATTTTATTTCGGAGGGTGAGAGGGAAGTTTCTACTTATTATCCAGTAACGTTTATGTGATTTGATATTTAGTTATTTTGTCTTTGTTTCGATATGCTTTTTCCATGTAAGTCGCCGGTCTAGATGCATGCCCAAGTATTTAACGAATTTTGCTAGGGTAGGTACGTATTATTCATTTTGATAGGAGCAGTTATTATTTCTTAGATTGAATGTTACTTGAACAGACTTTGATTTGTTTGGTTTTAAACGCGAGGACTTCAACCAGAACGATGTTTTATTGAGGTGGTTCTCCAGAGCTGTTGATACTTATTTTAGATCGTCGTTGGATACCATGATTGCAGTATTGTCTGCATACGTTGCAGTCATGATGTCATCTGCTTGTGGTAGATCAGCGGTGAATGGGACATGCAGTACGGGCCCAAGAACGCTTCCTTGAGAAACTCCCAATTCAATTGGATGAAGAGAAGTGATGTCATTAAGTTTTACTTGAAAATACTTGTCAGTTAAGTACAGGAGTTGAATAATACGTGCCATTGATAAGGTACAAGATTCTTGATTTTTTACAGAAGCTCTGGATGCCATACGTTGTCAGAAATTTGACTGACGTCTATGAAAGCAACAGAACACAATTTCTTTTATTCTAACGCTTTATTGATCATGTCGACTACCCTGTGTACCTGTTCTATTGTGGAATGACTTTTGCAGAAGCCAAATTGATGACAAGGAATAAGGTCATGTTC
The DNA here is from genome assembly GCA_011170035.1 of Teleogryllus occipitalis. Classification (NCBI taxonomy): domain Eukaryota; kingdom Metazoa; phylum Arthropoda; class Insecta; order Orthoptera; family Gryllidae; genus Teleogryllus; species Teleogryllus occipitalis. The sequence continues at coordinate 165,536 of BLKR01000686.1, read as the reverse complement.
ATCCAGAATTGGTCTTCATCTCTTCAGAACTCCATAGCGTCATCTACATCATCTGCAGTTTTCAAGGCTAGATTACATGACAAATTTTCGATTTTATATTGTTTGAAGAGATTCTAGTTTGTACTTTTCGTAGTTAGGATGTCGTTTTGTTTTTCAATAACTGTGAAACTAGTAGTGAGAATGGAGAATGATCGGATTTAAGGTCAAAAGAAGATTGAATGGTTAAGAAGTTCTTCTTGAGTCCTTTCGTTACGAAAAAACCTATGACATTTGGTATTTTATTTACGTCTGAGTGCATATATGTTGGAGACCCTGTTGAAACTGTCGTAAGACGAAGATCCGCCGTTGCCTTTTCAAATTCCCGCCCTTTTTTCAAGATGATTCTTGATTCCCACATTTCGTTTTTGGCATTGAAATCACCTCCTACTATGAATCTTTGCCCAAGCGATTGGAAGAACTCTTTAAATTCGTCCCTTTTTATTTTATGTTTTGATGGACAATAGAATGCGCTTACAGAGATGGGTTCATATGCATCATTCATTTGGATTTTAGTGGTTTGTGTATGCTCCTTCTGGTATGCCGGCCATTTATCCTGTTCGATTGCTTTATTTAATATTATTGCCGATCTACCATGCGCTGTACTATCTGGATGTTTCGTATCATAAATGTTCTAACCGTGGATTGAGATGAAGATCTTCTCTGTGAAATGCGTTTCTGATATTAGCATTACATCCATGTCTTCATTTTTTAAAAACATATTTAGTTCTGAAATGCTCAGGGATAACCCATTAGCGTTCCATTCTGCAATCCGGTAGGCGTTTTTCATATTTTGGTCATCAGCATAATCATGAGATCGAGTGAAGTGCATATGCATGAATTACTTTCACTTTCTAGTATACTGCTAAAGTAGTATAGATAAGGTATTGTAATGCTGCTGGATATACGGCGATTTTTGGACAGAAAAATTCGGCCAAATTGCCGGGATCTGGTAAAGGAAAAGTGTATAAATCATGTATTTTCTATATTTAGTAAAGTACTTCCTCTAACATGTTGTGTAGTCAGAATCCATGTTTTCTGGGTACTTGATATCGCAAAATCGATTGATGGCAAAACGTCTGTCTGTTCGTCTGTGGGTGTTGTCAACGCTAGCTCCTAAACCGTTCAATTTTCTCCAACATTGATATTCCTTGAACGATCTAAACGAACTCGGAGCCTGCATGTTTGAAACACATTTTGATTTTTAGGGATACTTTACGTCTCAAAACATTTTCAAAATTTTCCCAAAATTGTTTATGAAACTTTGTCCTTCTAAAGCGTAAATAACTCTTAAAAAGTGGCGTGTATATATATATATATATATATATATATATATATATATATATATATATATATATATATATATATATATATATTAATATTATATATAATATATATATATAATTTTAATATTATATATATAATATATATATATATTATTTTCATTGAAATACCTGGTTTTTCGAAAAAATAAATATTTTCTGCGTATTCTCACAACTTCAATATTAAAGATAATGATTTTCTTATTAATGAAATGTGTTGTTCTAAGGCAGATCGTGAACTAAGGTCAAATACAATCTTTCGAAAATATGAGCAATTTTTGGATAATTATGCGTGAAAAATAGAGAAATTTTAAAGTTCAATTTTATAAAATGCCACTCCTAATGTTTTATTTAAATTTTCTCCTCGGATGTACCAAAAGATGATATGAAAAGTGGTGTTGATTCCATTTTCAACGAACTCGGTAATTTAAAAAATTGAAAAATATAACGTTGGAAAAGAACAATATTGAAAATTGAGATTTTTGTATAAAATGAAATTTGTTCTAAAAATTTAGATCTTTAAAAAATATCATGCACATTTAAAAAAACTAGTTTTCAAGTAATTTCTGGTTGAAGTTAATGCATTTAAAAAAATCTCAAACCCTGCTCTAGATTTTTTCTATAATGTTTTTCATATTAAGAAGAAAAGACACTTGAAAACGGCACAGGTCCCATTTTCGTTAAACTATCTGAATTTTTGAAAATTGCAAAAATGTAGCATTGTAAAACTACAATATTGATATTTTTTACACAATGAAATATGTTCATCAAAATTAGATCTTAAATAAAGTCATGTTCATTATTTTGAAAATACGAACAGTTTCGCAAAATTTGTGGAAATTTTGGAAATTGCAATTTCGAATTTCCGCACATTTCTTGCTAAAATCTTTCTGGAGCGATCAGATTGGAATACAATGGCAACGCCGCCACATGGCAGTTTGAAATTCTCAAAATAACTCATCATTGTTGGGAGGTGTTTCTGACTGAATGGAACAGAGTTTGGGAATGCCGAATTTGTGTTAATGTATTAGCGTTAAATGCATTATCTTCTTGTACCTAAAGATCTACGATTGGTAATGAGTTTTACAAGTAATAGTTAACATATGTTAAAATGGAAAGAAATTGCGGTATTATAATTTTACGTATCCTTTACTGATGCGAGAAAGTATGTGATGTTGTAGAACCACTACTTTTAAATATACTCAAATCGTCATAAAATGTAACAAAAAATCATTTCTAATGGCAATACTTAATGTGCTTACACTTGTGCCCAACTTTTCAACAATATTTTCAATCAATTTTTTAACATTCTATTGACGTAAATGTTACTCAAGAACATTCTTAAAGCGAGTTCAGTCCAGTAGTTTCAATTAACCAACACGAATTAATACCATTGCTTTAAAAAAGTATATATTTCATCTCTCTAGTAATCGAAATAGTTCTTTTCTGAAAGATACTTCTTGTATCCGTCTATCTTTAATATCGTTTAGAGCGAAATGAGTAGTAGAAAGATATGTTTTCTTCTGATTGTGAGAATATTGAATTTAATTTCTAGTTTAAACGTTATTTATGCCGTATAGGGTACCTCATCCTGCAAAGTAGAAATAAGTTTCTTTATGTGTCATTCGTCTGAATGATTGGAGACTGCTCGTCTGGAACGCTTGCTTTCTACGAAAATCATAGGAATGACCGTATATTGAAATAGTTATTCCCCCTTGGCAGAATTCGTGCAAATGAATATACATTTCACTGAATGTGAAACTAAGCATTTAGAATGAGCATAAGAAACTTAGATAGAAATAGATAAATAGAAAATGAAGAACATGTAGGCGTTATGCCAATAGGTTTCAATGCTTTACTTTTTTATGGGAGGACTCGACTATTTAATTACGCTTATTAATTCGACGAGTAAAAATTCTATATGAGTTACATTAAATTAAAAATTAATCTTGCAAATAAAAAAAGTTGAATGTACAGTTCAGTGAGGCATCATGAGTTCAACGCGTCATTTCATATGATTCGCTTTTTTCTTTGTAAATATGTTACACATGTGTATATTTATATCTTCATGCCACAACTCACCGATAAATAGTATTTCCTTGTTAACATTCTTCATTTGTTGACATCATGTTTCATCTTTGGGTATTTTTTTTCAACTTTCCGTTTGAATTTCAACGCGAATGTGATTCATGCAAGTATCTCAATGAAAATTCAAATGTTGTGAAAGAATTTTCGACAGTCAATATTTTTTTGAATGCTTTTCGTACATCTCCTATCTCATTGTTTTGCTGAGACTAACCCACATCGACGTGCCTTTTCTAGTGGAGAGTGACTTAATAGCTCTCCGTGGGAGGCTGTGTTGTCACCAAGAAGGTTACTTGTTTGTTTTAGAGGGAATAGACTTATAGCCTAGTCGTGGATAGAAGAACTAGCAACATGCAAAAGAGGAAAATTATGAAGTGAAAATACGAATGAAGGAAATTAAAAGATACAAGAGAAAGAATACAAGACACGTAAAACTTTTGTAACTAACGTGAGGTATGAACATATAATATGAATAACTGAATGGGTTCTATTTGATATGATCAGAATAAATCATATATAAATCATTGACACAACATAATAGTATACAGTTTATGAATGATTTTATTATCATTGTCTTCTATTGCGTGGTAAAACATTTTATTTACTTGATTATCCTGTTGTAAATGCATCAAAAACATTAAGAAGTTAACACTTCTGAGGTTTCCATATAATTTGCGAAGGCAGATATGAGGAGGTTTTGATGCGGAAAGATCTACACATTCCACGTCTTATTTTCAGATTAATGAACGACTCTAGTAGACTGAATTTCAAACAATATTACTATTAAAAGATTTAAGGAAAAGAAAGTTTCATATTAAATGTTTTAAAAAATGTGAATGAAGTCATGAAGTAAACCATTCCATAAATATAATCTGATTTATCCCAAAATAATCTAAATATAGCTGAGAGTATTACTTATTTCATTCCGGAGAGTACCTGTTCAGATTTTAGGAAGAATCTCTTGAGTAGTATGGTAAATGAACACACACGACAGAACGTAAGTCACCAAGATACATACACACGACCTGTGCCAAGAGGTAAGATTCGAATTCTCAAATCTTGCGTGTTTCTTAGCAATGTCTTCCGCACAAAATAAATGTGCTCTGCGCTAATGCACCGCACTGGAGGCTACTGTACAAAACTGAACAACAATTATTTTCACATTGAATGGTTCATAGTTGCATTGGCATACTTAATAAAAACGAATGTAATTATAAGACGACCACAACAACAAAATTGCAGATACGAACAGACTTTAAAAGATTTTGTAACAGATTTTCTCTCAGAAGTTATACGTTTCACATTTATTACGTTATCCATTCACATTATGATGAAATTTATGAATATGTAGGTGGAAAGTATAGGAGCTAATAATTTGTTAATTTTTTATTATTAAATGTATTTGTTATTTAGAGAGAATAATGTATAAAGCTTGATGTTAAGTTAGGTTTTACTAATTTATTATTTACATTTCATTCAAAAGTAGTTATTTGTGTTTATTATATTTATTACACATCTCTTTGAAGAACTAAGGTGAATTGCATTACTAGTGCATAACCGGCAAATCGCCAACGACACCCTCAGACAAAAGCTTATAAATATAGCCATCGCAACTACAGTTCAAGGAATGGGAACAAGATGACCCAATAGAGGTGGAACTTCTATAAAAAATTCAAAAGTATTAAATGCGCACAAATAATCACTTTATGTATGTAACATCACACTCACTCCATGGCACCCCTTGCATATCTGATTTTCGATTGAACATTAAAAAACACAAATAATAGAATAAAGCAATAAAAATAATGTTTAATTTATAATTAGTGGTTTCAAGCCATTTGTATTTGCCTTTAATGATATTGACGAAACTATTATTTTTTATCGCATTTATAACACATGGCACAATATTTTTATTTCTTTTACGGTAAATTAAACTTCTCCGGATAACGCAGGAAATCGTCATTCTAAAGGTGAATTTATTAAACTGCTCAGTTTCGAAATTAATGTAAAAATCTAAATTTTTGACATTTGTATTTTATAGAAAATATTGCCAAATTGCCCCCGAGAAAGTCCCAGATTTACAAGAAAAGATAAAAACGTTCATCTTTGGTGAAGGAATTTTACGGGAAGGTATCCAAACAACAACAACAACAATAATAATAATAATAATAATAATAATAATAATAATAATAATAATAATAAATATTTTACAATTCTTTCCTTAACACAAAAACACTGCTAAATGAACTTACAATATGAAACAGAAGGATAAGAAAAGTATACCTCACGAAAGATTTAAAGAAAAAAACATGAGCGCAGAGGTTCGGTATCGGCGGGATATGACGGGCTACGGGCGTAATGCGGAAGGCTGTCCAAGGCCATGGAGCCACCGCCCCCCGCCCGCCGTTCTGCCAACCCAAATACGCTGAATTATGGGCCGCTGCCCCCGCGATTCGCACGGCAGCCACCGCCATCTCCGCCGCCCCGGCCCTCGCCTCGACCGCACGTACCACACCCCCTCACGCCCGTGATGCTGCTTCTCTGTAAAACGAGAGGTTGCGCAGAATCACATGGCATAGGTCAAGGACCTCCCCACACCACACGGACGTTAAATCTCGGCGAAACGAGGTTAGGTATTGCAGATTTCGCAGGAGGAAAGTATTAAATGATGGTTATTTCTAAGAAAAGAAAATAAGCAAACCAAGGAAATATTCAGTGTGAATGGTAGATAAATGTCTATTGCGAGAGATATTGAAGCGTGCTGCCCTTCCGATGGTGTTGACCGTCCGGAGGGGGTGCGTGGGCACTGGCGCCCGCGGCCGCCGCAAACTGGGTCCCCGGCTGGCGAGGGGGCTCGGCCGCGGGTGCCCTCAAGGGGAGTGGGGGCGGGGCGGGATGGTGCGGGGTGGTGCGGGGCGGGGCAGGGCGGGATGGGCGGGGCGGGGGGTGCGGCCGCGGGGTGAGGAACCAGCCGTGACCGAGCCCCGCCGATGGCCAGCCCTGCCCGCGACAATCGCCCGTCTGACTAAGCCGCCTCCGCCGCCGCTGCCACCGCCGCCACCGCCGCCGCGGCTGCGGTATTTTCGTGGGACGTGGCCCCGCCGCCACCGCCGCCTCCACCGCCTCCGCCGCCACCGCCGCGCCCGACCCGCCCGGGGCCCGGCCGGCGCTACCATTGCGCCTAAAAAGGTAGACCGGGGGGTGCGCAGTGAGCTCGTTTCTGATTGGTGGGTGGCGCGGGCCAATCGCGACGCGCGACGCATCCCGGGATCACGTTGCAGACGTTTATAGGGGCTGAGCACCCTGGCCCGGCCGACAGAACGGCTTTCGAACGTAAGTGTGCTGCGTGCGCCAGCGCTGTTGCCGGCGCTTCAGAGTGAGTGCTGCGAGTGAGTGCCCGACGCTGCGGCCGCCGCCGCCGCCTCCGCCGCTTGTGGATTACGACCCAGTGCCGCCAACGCCCACGCCGCCGCCGCGGCCGCCCATCCGCCGCCTGCCCTCAGTGCTGTGAGACGAGACCTGTGACCACGTGCATCGGCGACGGGTGCCAGTGCAGTAGGTAGCCCACATACACACACGTGCGACACGGGACAGTGCGACTCCATACAACGGGTGAAGTCCAGTGACACCAGTGAGTGGGAAGTCATCGACAGCGATGACTGATGGCGTGCTAGGGTGATGATGGGTGGGGCCAACATGGCTGCCGAGTAACACGTGACTCAGCAAACAGCTAGACAGGGCATAAGTGAAACAGTGAGTTTGTTTAGTCCTTTAAATACAACACAGGAAGAATACAACACCAAATTGTGTACTTTTGAATTATGAATATTTTTGCAAACATGAATACAACAGAATCAGGGAATGACAGGGAATATACAGTAGAGTTTAAAGTGGAGAACATTTAAAAAGCTAGTGGGGAAGCGATAAACAACAACAAAAGGGAATAGTTCACATTTGAGAATAAATAATTAATTCATTACTTTAAATGCAAACACTAAATAGTAGCTAATGGCTTTAAATATGAATACAAGTTCCAATCATTATAAAATAATTAAGAGGGAACGTGAAAACAAATCACTACTATTCTACTCTAATAATTCTTGATTTTAATTCGACATCCAAACTTGAATTAGAACGCGTTCCTATTCAGTGACAAGCACCCACGGGCCACTATTCGCGAGCGACAGAGAGGGCAATGGAGGCGGCTGGCGTGGCGGCGTCGGCGTCGGCGGCGGCGGCGGCGGCGGAAGGCGGAGGAGGCGGCCAGCGGCGGCACCCGGAGAGTGTGTGCTGGAGAGTGGACCTGAGAGTGTGTGCTGGAGAGTGGAGGAGGAGCCGGAGCGGAGCGGTGTATTCCGAGTGTGCACAGTGCAGAAACAAGAGAGTGCGCCCGGGGCAGGAGAGGAGCGTCGGCGGCCGCAGCCAGAACGCTTCGCCATCCCTCTGAGAACGAGAGGAAGCTTCTGGAAGGTGGCAGGTTGCACGAGCGCTGGGCGCGGGAGTTGGGCGCCGCGACTGAAATAAACCGCGGTTGCGCGCGCCCGCCGCCAGAGCGCTCGCCGGGCGGGTGCTCAAAGCTCGCTTCAAATTCGCCAAGTAACTGTAAACTCTAAATTTCATCTCAAGGCACTACAGCCATTTCTAATTCTCAAATCACGGGTATTGACTTAGACAAATCATATTTCGATATTCGATATTGCTTTTGCTTTAGCATGTATTAAATCAAACCTATTTTAACGTCATAATATTAAGGAATACAGTAAAATATTTTATACTAGCAACTGAAATTCGATTGAAAGGATACTAATCGTTCATAGCAATCATAAAGCATTGGGGCGATCTTGGCAGACATGTTGCTCCGTAAATGTACAACGGGTTGCATACCGGGAGCGCGAAAAGGGGGTTGCCAATTGAACGATCTGTCACCATGGATCCTAACAGTTCAGTTCGCAACTATCTGGCAACAGCACAGTTCCAAGGAACTCGTAACGTTTCGCGCAGCCGTTGCTCCGTGGCAGCGGTCGGTCGCGGTGAGTGCACGCGCGCGAGGGGCGGGCGGGCGGTCGCGTGTGCGACGGCGGCGGCGGCGGCAGAGGTGGCCAACCTGTGCGTCCGCCTCCTCGCCCGGGAGGGGTTATTTCGGTCGCTGGACCGCCGCCCGCGGCCCCGGCGCCCACTCCGCGCCCCACTTGCCGCCACGGTGGCTGCCATGGCGCCCACCTCGTGCCCCGCCCCGCCCCGCCCCGCCCCCCGCACGGCGCGACTGCTCGGAATCACGCTCGCGCGCGCGCTGCCATTTTGGTTCTCATTAAATTCCGTGGCGCGACGAGAAAATAGTTAGCATTTCGCAATATGAATTGATTGATCTTGATTGACCATTAATATAGAATCTGAAGTAAATGTTTGGAGTGTTGAAAGTCAACTAGAACATTTATTCATTTTCAATAAGATTCATTAAATTCCTTTGCGTGTCAAGAGAACGGATTACATTTGGTGATATGAATTGATTGAATTTGATTGAATTGACTGATATTGATTGAAAATTAATACTGAACCTGAAATAAATACTTAGAGTATTTAATATGTTTAAACTCAACTAGAAAATTTATTCATTTTCAGTACGGTTCATTTAGTACAAAATAAAGAAAAAGACGAAAAATAAATCAATGTATTACTTGCTTCATTTTCTTCGATCTAAACTTTTATTTTTGAAATTCGGAAACTTAATGGGGGGAAATCGAAGATAAAAATCAGAAATGTATGCTTTCTACAAGACAGTGTGATGTTTTGCAGTAATTTCCGAAATTCATAGTTAATTTCTGTAACTATTTATCCTTTTTAAAGTAAATTGTTGAATAAAAATGTAAGTTTGTGGGAATGATAAACTGTTTCTTTCAATACTACTAAAATTTGGATTCGGAGTGCACGTTAGAAGGCGCGTGAAATTAAAGTAAAACGAAAGCCGAGCGTTAAAAGGTTTCTTAAGCGGTGCGACCTCGAAACGGACGACTGATCGCGAAAGAGAGCATCGCGAAACACGCTCACGTTACGCAAATACCAGAGCGCCGGTTGTTTTCAACGGCTGTTCTTCGTCAAGCGTGATCCAACACTCCCGCGACAAACAACCCTCACTCGTTACGCATGACGTAATTTTCACGAAACTCGAAAAATCGTCGGTCGCGCCAAGCGTGTGACATAACGGGGACGAAAAGGCCCGCGAAAAATGAGTCAGGCGGTTCGGACGGGTGCCACAACGGCGCGAAACGCGACAAAAAGGGGGCGGAGGCGGAAGGGTCGTTAGCGTCGACCGTGAAGGGGAGGGGGTGGTGCGCGACACCTCCCGCGAAAAAATTAGCGAGGAGGGCGGGCGCGGCGCCAAAGCCAGGGGTGAAAATTCGGCCGCTGAGCGGGTGGGCCAGAGGTGCTCCGAAATAGAGAAGGGGGCGACCCTTTTGTTGGCCAAAAGCGCCGTTATCAGCGGGCGGCCGGGGGTGGGCCGAGAATAGCGCCGAGACACCCGAGACGGGGGCGGCAGCGCGGGCGAGCGGGCGGGCGGAATCCGAAGCGCGATTGTTCGGGCCGCGCGCGCTGCCAGGCGTGTATTTATAACCGCGCAAGCGCCCGCGTCTGCGCCCGGCTCAGCCGACGGCCGCTATTTCCAACCGGCGCACAAAGGGGGGCGTGGGGAGGCGGCGGTGGCGGGCCGCCGGCGCGATGGCCGCCTGACGCAATGCCCGAGACGCCCCGCCGATCGCTATTTCTGCGGATCGAACGTATAAATAGGCCCTCGAACTCGGGACTAGGCCCCGACGAACGGCACCCGGGGACCACTGAGCCCGAACAGCGGACACGGCCCGTGACGGTTCGTGGCCGTCCCTACTCGGCGACAATGAGAGCATGGGACGACAGCAATGCGGAAGAGGGCGAGGGGAAGGAAAGTGAATGCGCGAAGGACGTGAAACCTCCGCAAAGGGTTGCCTGTTGACAAATATCTCGAAATTGCCCGAACATTTTGTGGGAAGAGACCAGTCAGCCTGGAAACAAATTGAGTAATCAGTCGCCGGATGTGGAGACCGGAAAAGTTAATCGCCGATAGGCATGGTTTCCCTGGACTCCATCTGGAGCGGAATGATCGCGGGGCATTCTGGCAATTGGGCGCCAATGGGGCAGAGCTGGCGATGATGTGGGAATCGGTTAGAAAAGTGATACGTCGGAACGTCCGGTGTGGCACTTTGCCGTCACTCTCCGGTGTCTTCCGGGTCCGGCAAGGGGGACGGAGAGATAGCTGGAGAGTGGGCAGGGGTTCAACGTTTGCGGTAATTAGGCATCTCGTTCACAGTGGAGACACGCGATTCGTACAAATAGTATCGCAGAGCTGTTGGCACTGATGGACTTCGCGCTTTGGGGGGCAGGCACGTAGCCAGGGAGGCGGCCCGCCCGCGCCCTTCCCCGCTCACGTGACCGGTGTGCACGTGACCCCACCTCTCGCGCACGTGATCGCACGCAGGAATGCGCGGCTTATTTGTCAAGGCTTCGGACGCAGTGTATGCCCGCGAGTCCGGGGTTAAATATACAACCTGTCGAATAATCACGTCCATTGCCCGGTGACATTCAATTCAATTCAATTCAATTCAATTCTGCTTTATTGATTTTAGCATGTCTGAAGGGACCAACCGACTGTGGATCTATCTACCGGGAGGTTACGTCATCGCCAGCCTCCGGCAATGAGGCTTATGGGGAAAATGCAGATGAAATGACTCACTCCGTCGACCAATCCAAAAGTAGATAGAGGACATTTCGTGGTCGTGATGCTAAACTGCGATGTTTATTTACACGCTGATTCAAAATTTTATATAGATAGACTTCACTATATATTATGAATGAATCAACATCTTTTGAATTTATTTAAAACAAACGTAGCTTTTAATCTCGCAAATAATTATTGAAATTAAATTATATAACAAAAACGAATTTTTTGACTGTTTAATTTATGTAATGTCGATTGAGTCGATTACTTGACCATTGAATCATTTAGTAACGTCAAAAGAAAACGGTCCTTCTTCTTCTTCTCTAGACCAACAATAAAATTGATCACATGACCGAGCCCCCTCCCACCGCAGGTAGCACGTCTCTCCCATCTAAGTATCGGTGTCTCCAGGAGCAAGGCGCGCGATCGAAATATCCTCACGCTTCGGCGTCACGCCAACATTCTCAATGACAAGGCGCAACTTCATATTCGTTTCAAAGAAAAAGATAAACAAGTGGGTGAGGCTGTTTAATTTTAGGGGCGGGACGTTATTGGAGACGCGGGGGAGGAATCTGCTTATTTTCTCGCGAGTCGCCTCGCCGGGCGCGCGGAGCGGAGCGGAGTGGAGCGAGGCGTGGCGGGGCGGGGCGCGGAGAGGCGGGGGTGTGGGCCGTTGCGGCCCGCGCCCTTTGATGTGGCTGCCAAACGGAGCGAAGGCGCAGCCAAGGAGGTTACCGCAGACGCCCAGACCTCAATGCTCTCGAGTAACGGAATCGCTGGCTTCCCGAGGGCGCATGCCGAGTAGTGAACCGAACACCAGACATTACTCACGCAACTTCCATTGCTCGTTTTTTTTACAACTAGAATAAATAATTGAGCTTCGGTTAAATAAATTAAACTTCATTTTTGCTCACTTCATTTTCGTATCGTTGAAACTAAATATAATTACTTGTGCAAAACGAATGATTGATAGAGCAGTTTCAAAAATTATTTCAATAATTTCCTTTTACTGTGAAATTAATAACTCGAGATAACCAAGGTGTTTCTTCTTTACACTCGAGGTAACCACTTCTAATGAAATAAAGAAAAATTTCCAAATTTCCTTTTTTATGATGTTACCTACATTTTATCACACACGTGACAAAATAATTACAGATACAATAATATATTTCAATCCTTTCAATTAACGTCGTGGTAACTTCCGTGTACTTTCTATTCATTAACTGGTCAGAATCAGAAAAAATGTGCAAGGGCACAATACCCATTCAATCAAAAATCTGTTTGTTACCCGGCAGTTCGTCTTTCTGAAATGCTTTCGAATTCCGACAACTTCAGGATGGCTGACGAGTTTCCTGTCACCCATGTGTATCTTGTCTCACGCTACCGTCTACTACCCCTGGCACTTCGTCAACACCCACTCACCCACGACCGCTCGTCTCCGCGTCGTCTGTGCCGATGCGCGTGAGAGAGAGAGAGAGAGAGAGAGAGAGAGAGAGAGAGAGAGAGAGAGAGAGAGAGGGAAGCAGAGGGAGGGGGATGTCCCCACCACCAGAACTTTCTCTCCCGACCGTTAATAGTCGCAGCGTTTCATCGCAATTTCTCGGCGGCACGAAAATATTCCCTTCAACCCCTCCTGCATTTTGCGCACCGCCGAAATAACTCTGAGTCCGCTGAAAGGGCCGGCAGGGGCGCTGCCGGCCTCTGGGGGGCCGGGCGGGCGCTGGCCGCCATCTGGCGCGTGGCGGGCGTCTGAGCGACCCTTGTCCGCCGTGTTTGCTTGGCGGAGAGTCCTCCACGGACCACAGCGGGCTGTTGATGCCGCGGGCCTCCGAATGCACTCGCCCGCGCAGCTGTTTCCGCCGCGAGCGCCACCTGCGCCATTAGGGGCAAGGAGTCCGAAAAATAGACCCGTAGAATATTCAAATTTCAAATACAGTACTTTTTATTTTTTAATTTTTTTTTTCAAATTCAATAATTAATTGAAGTTTAATAGTTAATCGAAGGGTGCAAAACATGGTAACCCCTCGTGAAACGTGTGCGAGACATACGCAAGTAAACGTTGTTGTTTTTTTATGAGTTTAAATGAGGTACAAAAAGAAGACAAGAGCTGGGGGACAATAATGCGCCATAATTTGGATAATTTTAAAATCACAACATGTGGACAACAGATGGAACCGTACGAAAATGTCAATATAACAAAAACTTTAACTTAGAGGGTTTCCTTCTTTTACTCCCGAACCCTTCAATTACATTTTAATAATCACCCAAAGTTAAGAATAGGAAATTACTTCAAAATAGTCACTAAGAAGTTTCAATTCTGATATGTTTTAATTTCATTGTTTAGATAATTATTGTTTAAGCAGAAATTATGAGTCGTAAAGGTTAACAACACTGCTGTAAATGTTATACGTTAGGATATTTTTGACTGGAGATTAATATATTCACAACTTGCAATGGGAGGATGTTTATACAGAAATTTCTTGTGTCCGGGAGATATTCTGAACCTCAAATCTGAATAGAATGATAATAAATTGACTTATATTTTGACTCATTGAGGTGCAAGTTTACTTACTTACTTTGCTTCGGGAAGCTGAAGTATAATGAAAAATTGCGTATATTTAGAAAATCGAGGCAATGAATTTAGATTTCGAGACTGCATTGTATATTGAAATTAAACACACAAACGTTGCTTTTGGCTGTTCACAAATTTCCATTATTAGGTTTTTCATTCAATGAGCAAACGTCAAAAACCCTTTCGTAGAATTTAGTAGAACCTTGTTATCTTTAACATAAAAGCCTCAGCCCTATGGGATATATTGGAAGAAAACGCTCACTCACGTTCGAGATATCGAGATTTTCTTGTACGTTGAAATTAGACTATCCAAAACTGCCTTTGACTGACCAGGGTTTTTCGTTGTTAACTTTTTTATTCATTCATCAAACGTCGTTAGATTCCACGAACGTTCCTTGGTTTATCCCAGACCCTTCAACATAAAAGCCTTAGCCCCAGTTATACGGGAAGTTATGGCGAGCGCAGCGTCGGCGATGACGTGGCCCTGCGTGCGTCACGCAGTCCACACGCGGCCGCGGGGCACGCGCGTGCGGGCGGCGGCGGGGGAGAGTCGGGGGCGGGGGCGGGGGCGCGCATCTCCGGGCGCGGGCAGCGAAAGCGCTGTTAAATGGCTCCCGAAATAGAGGCGCGATCAAACGCACAGAGGCTCCCGGCACAAGGCCGCTCGTTTCCGCTTGGGGAGCAGCACTGGTCCTCGTCTGCCGTTAGCAGCCTCACTGACCGACACAAGAAAGGCCCCTGCAGTTCATATGGCGCACGAGACTTTTCGACGTAATTACGGGGCTCATTAGGATATGAGTTGCAACGATGTAGGACGCGGATTTCTCGCTTCGGTGGGGTGGGAGCGTAATAACTTAATCGGACTGATATGAATTTCTGATATAGAAAAAAATTACAAATCTCGAGCCCCCTATTACGTTAATTAGATTTGAGAGTTTTAATGAAACTTAATCCCGTTTGTTGCATTCAATTTGCTTTGCGTCGTTGGTATCCAATTACCCCATGAATAAATATTGAATAATTGAGATTTACACGAGAGTGAGAGGAAGTCAGGGCGTTCGATCTGCAAGTAGTAAAGGAAACGTTTGCTCGGCGAGTGGGAGGGGAGTGATGACTTAGTTGCATGCCGGGCCGCGCGCGCCGGCCTGGGTGGGGGTGTCGCGCTATTTCTGTGGAGCGGTGTCCAGTGTCAGGGAGCGGGCGGGCGCGGGTTTGCGCAAGGCGCTGGCGGCGGCGGTGGGTGGCGAGGGGTGGGGCGGGGCGGCGAGGTGGCGGCGGCGGTGGAGGCGAAGGCGCCGCGACCGTTCGCTTGCCAGAGCTTAATATAGCCTTTGTCTGCGCGTCGCGCGGGATTGTCGACGCGCGTGTATTTATACGCGCGTGCGCGCTTCGCGGCTGCCGCATAAGGCGCTCCCGCCGCCGCCGCCCGCCCTCGCCCGCTCTCGCCCGCCCTCGCCCGGCCCCGTTCGAACCCCTCCCCACCGCACGCGGACCTGTTTGCTTTTGTTTCCGGAATCCTCTATACAAATATACAGCGCCGTCCCGAGTACGTTGCTTGTCCGAAGCAGTGACGAGGTGAGAACCAAGGTGGAGTAGAGGGAAAGAACGACTTTTCTCCATCAGACTCCTAGATGTTTGTGTGGGTGGGGAGCCTCTTTTTATTGTTTCGCTGACCGTGGAAATCTCAGACTCTGTTAAAGCGGCGTGTCGATTAAGGATACAAATAGAAACACAATTGAGAACAACTCAGCAGCGTTTCTGCACTGTGTGTGTATGTGTGTGTGTAGTGTACGTGCGGGCGCAATTATTTATTTAAAATGATGTTAGTTTTCTAAGCGATTCTATAAGTTATTAGAAAAATTTAATATTATTCAAATGAATTTTCCTTTTAGAATATCTAATAAATATAGAACTAGTTGCAATTTTCAATAAGTTAAATTATCTAGCAAAAATCTCTTAAAATATTTCAGCTTTAAAAACCAAGCTAAGAAATTTTAATTATTTTTAACCCAAATGAACAAACATTTTATCTTGTGAAACTGCTACTAGGCAGAAACTACGTAAAATATGATATAGAACAAATGCAAGAATCGCCGGAAAACAGTATTTACTAATAACGTGCGAAATGAAAGTCTCTCCGCAATGCTAGAGAGTGTGCTAGCAACATAAATATTGTTAGTAGCACTAGCGGCAACAAATGTTGGAAATGTCTCCTTCACTTGCTTCCTAGTGATTTGGTTGCTACCAACATAATTGCAATTTTTAATAGGAGACCCTTATTCGGCTGGGTGCGGCGAGACTTTCCTGGCGCGCTGTAGAAATGTAAAGTAAACCGGCAGTGATCTAATCACACGTGTTTTTTTTCTTCTGTGTTGCAGGAAGGCTCTAGGGCTGTTCCGTGCCTCGCTTAGCCCGATTCTCTAGTCCGCCACCGCATCAGCATGCCGAAGGTTGTGAAACAGGAAGGGGAGGACCCCGACCCCACTCCCTACCTGTTCGTGTCTCTTGAACAGAAGCGCATCGATCAAACCAAGCCCTACGATGCGAAGAAGGCGTGCTGGGTGCCGGACGAGAAGGAAGGCTACTTGCTCGGCGAGATCAAGGGCACGAAGGGTGACCTCGTCACCGTGTCTCTGCCGGGCGGCGAGGTAAGGCCCTTTGCACTGCACGCGCCACACACCAGCAGAAACACCTACACACGCCACTCACAAGCTTTGTGTACTTTCTGATACAGCGTACAAAGTCACTTTACAGGTCTGAATAGATCATATTCGATTCAGATGTACACAATAATACAGTCACAAGCCTAAGTGAATATAAAGCTTTTTTTCGAGAGGGGTTCGATGCTACAATATATTTTTTTATTTTTAAATATATTTTCTGACACAGCGTACAAAGTCACTTTACAGATCTAAACGGATGATATTCGATTCAGATGTACACAATAATACAGTCACAAGCCTCAGTGAATGTAAAGCTTTTTTTCGAGAGGGGTTCGATGCCACAATATAAAAAGTTTTATTTCTAATTCACGTAAAAGATGTATGTCTACTACACATGCACATCTGAACATTCCGATAGATGTAAAAAATATGTTTGTTGAGACAACTCAACCTAACATATCAAACATATTACTATAATGTATTAAAATATACAGTGATATGAATTCAAAAATTTACATTTAAAAACTCAACAAATAATTGGCACAACATTGTAACAAGTATAATGCAAATACTTTAAGTCACTTTCATAAGAAACACTCTTGAATCCCGTTGTATTTGAGTTCCAACATTCCAAAATTATAAACATCTGAATTACTCTTTACAATTCCCCAGCACAAACAGATTGCAACACGTTAAAAATTATAGATTAATTGTCAATGTTGTAATTTTGTGCATTTCCATGAGGCTTTGCTCCCTTGCCTCATATATTTGATTAGCTTGAGCTATTGTTTAGCTATAGAAACGTTACTCTACTACACGTCTGCTCTCTCCACAAGCTACACACAGCAGGTTTCGCCCTGGATGTCGGAGCCGCTGTGGATCACCACATACCATTCTGGGAACGGCAATCTTTTGAGGAATTAACGGGTAGTGTCATGAACTGTATAGTACTATGGAAATAAACTGAATGAATGTCTTTATATTGGGATTACGTTTAATTTAAGAATATTGCACAATAATAGTGCTATACACGGATAATTACTTTCCTTCTACTATTTCCTTTTTTCAGTTTTGAACTCTTCTTAAATTCTAAAACAATCATGCAAAAAAAGTTACGGTAAAAGTGAAAATTCTGTTACGGTTTTCTGGGAAGGAAATACGTTGGGATTGGTAGGACAGTGGGTGTGACGGCGGCCGATTCGAAAAGCAAACAAGATAACAGGGGTGGGTGGGCGGGTGGGGTATGCCACCTTCACCCACTGACACACAATGTCACCCAGGACAAGACGGTCAAGAAAGAGGCGCTCTCGCAAGTGAACCCACCGAAGTTCGAGCGCGTCGAGGACATGGCCGACCTGACCTACCTGAACGAGGCAGCTGTTCTGCACAACTTGAAGCAGCGCTACTACGTCAAACTAATCTACGTAAGTGCCGCTCCTCTAGCCTTCTAACTCACGCGTCGCTTTCTGTCCCACAGGAGAAGAACTACAAGAAGGAGCAAGTGTCTCAAGTGAACCCCCCCAAGTATGAGAAATGCGAGGACATGTCCAACCTCACGTACCTTAATGACGCTTCTGTCTTGCATAACCTTAAGCAGCGGTACTACCACAAGCTGATCTACGTAAGTTGCTGACGCCCAGGTCAAAGGCTGCCCTGTTGGATGCCCTCTGATTGCCCTGGAATGCCCCTCCCCCGCCTGCATGACCCTGCACGCCCCTGCTCGCCGCCATCGTCTTCTCTCTTCCCCTCTCTGAGTTTTCTGAGTGCTCTCTTTAAGCTTGTTTTCGAAGTAAGTTTGTATCCAAAATTATTCTCATTCGACTTCAATATTTCCTGATGTTCTTTTGTCTAGAAAAAGATACAGTTGATAACACTACTTATAAAATTTCGTAGTTTCGTATCAACTTAACCAAATAAATTATTCTAAAACATAATTTAGCATGCATTTTATAAATTTTTGTTGATAGTTTCCGGATACCTGTTTTAATTATTTGTGTAATTGTCATAGTTCAAAAATATTGAAGGCCATCAGAGGATACGGCCTCTGATCGCCTTTCTCGCGTGCATGCTTTTTTTGTTCCATGTTTTACCTTCGTTTGCTCCGGTGCTGTGTCTGTCTCTTTCTCTTTCTCTCGGCGCTGCCTCACTCCAATTAACTTACCAGAGCTTCTAAGAGTCCCACCCCCAACCCGCCTTCCCACTGCCCACCCCCACTACCACCACCTCCAGGTGGAGGCACCCCGTGTGCAGTGCTTGGACCCTGTAGGGGCTCCCACGGCCAACGCTGGAGTCTCGGCCGGCTACCCGCCGTGCCCTCTTCGTGTCTTTCGAGTGTTTTTCCTGTCTACAGCCGCCCTCGGACCTGTCAATTGTCCGAGTGTTTCAATGTCTGTTACTGTTTCATGAACTTGTGTGAGTGTGTGTGATGTGCGATTTCCCGACGCCGGCTCTGAGAATGAGCGCGGCGTCTATTTGGACTGAAGCAGACTGTCCAAACTATGTTATTCGTCTCTTTTGCGGATGAGTGGTCACTGAATGGTGAATATGTGTGCGTGTCTATATGTAAAATATTTGGACTGAAGGAGACTGTCCAAAGATATCTTTCGCGTCGTGGTCACTTGCGGAGTACTACTTCGGAAGTGATCATCACACGTGATCTTATCTAAGGCCGTAGACCGGACGACGCAGAAATATGAAAATGTAATATTTCTTAATGAGAAAATATTATTTTGTTTTTTTTATTAAAAAACGTGAAATCATTCACTTCATTATTTTCATTTCTGAAAGCCATAAATAATTTTCTGACAATATGTATAACCCCATTTTGCTCAACCAGAAACTTTGTAAGCAAAGTAAGATGGATAAAATTTCTGTATTCATTGTAAAAGCCAAATTTTATGCTCCTTTTTGAGCAAAGAGGTTTTCAAGTAAAAAGCAAACTATGTAAACGGCGGCGTCTGGGCTCGGTCTCAAACTTTTCTTTCGAGATATCTCATTGTCTCTATGCTTCCCAACAGACCTACTCCGGCTTGTTCTGCGTCGCCATCAACCCCTACAAGCGCTTCCCCGTCTACACTCTCCGCTGCGCCAAGATGTACCGTGGTAAGAGGAGGAATGAGGTGCCCCCCCACATCTTCGCCATCTCTGACGGTGCCTACGTCAACATGTTGACCAGTGAGTATTGGTAACCAAGGAAATTGGAAAAGATATCTCTATATTAACCGGTAAAACAGGAGTCTGGAAATTATAGAGAAAGACAAATATATATAGTCAAGTCAAAAGTATTAAGTCAATTATACTGTCAATGTCAAGTTAGAGTCCATACCATATTAACTGAAAACAACATGACTTTACTTCCAACGAACTATAAAATGTTTTTATTTTCTATTTACCCGGTATAAGAAATAATATTATACCCTTTCTTTTGTGAATTTAGATATAACTTAAAATAATTTATTTTGAAGTAGTAAAATTACACTTTTTTCTCGATTTGTGTTCTCGATTTATTTCTAATATTTTCTCTCCATCTATTTCAGACCGCGAGAACCAGTCTATGCTTATCACGTAAGTACTTTTGAGCATATTAGGATAGTCTTCTCTGATAACCAATTTCTTACCCGAAAAACATGTGAATTAAATACGAAAAACTAGTTGCATTCCTGTTAAAATAGTACTTTGTCATTTTCTTGCACAAAAACCCTCAGTTGAATTTGAACAATATCACAGCAAATAATTCATTTTTCCACCAAGAAAATTCGAGTCTTATTGTTTCTAAAGTCATTCATGGCAGACGTATTCTCCCCCTACGTTTCTGAAAAAAACCGTTTTCTTCATGTTCCCTTACTACCGTAAATATCTCTCCCTCTTCTCCTTATGAACTTCACGACGATCACTAACTCGACTTTTCTCCCACAGTGGTGAGTCTGGTGCCGGAAAGACTGAGAACACGAAGAAGGTAATTGCCTACTTCGCCACTGTCGGCGCCAGCTCAAAGAAGGAAGAGACATCAGAACAGAAGAAGAAGGTTTGTACAAGTTTGTGTTCAAAAGAATTTAGGATCAACACTTACAAAATTTTAAAAAGTCACTCTACAGTTCTTAAAATTATTACTTTCTCAATGCATCACTCTGGATATACTGACATTTTGTTTCACACTTTCTCGAGGATTTTTCACCCCATTTTGTCGTTTTAGTACGAACTCTTACGTGGTGATTTTGTCTCTTGCAGGGCACTCTGGAGGATCAGGTCGTCCAGACCAATCCTGTACTTGAGGCCTTTGGTAACGCTAAGACCGTGCGTAATGACAACTCCTCTCGCTTCGTAAGTATTAAAGAATTGCTCAAGTAAGCGCTTATCAGATACGAAAAAATACAAACACCATGCGACTCATGTTCCTCCTTACTCCCTAGGGTAAGTTCATCCGTATCCACTTCGGCCCCTCTGGTAAACTGGCCGGTGCTGATATTGAGACCTGTAAGTTGACATTTTACTTTTCTTAACTTCTGACTCGAGGAAGAAGACAATAAGACTCTATTGCAAGTGGAATTATAAACATTTCATTAAAATAAAACGTCTGCAATGCAATATTGCAGACATTTTATTTCATAAAAACACAATATTTGCATTTTTTAGATGATTACGAACATTAAATGTTAACACTAAATTATGGTTAGGTACTACTTTTCTTTCGAAACGAACAATAATAAAGAGAAAAATGTCGAGTTAAAATTGTTGTCTTCTGCTTCTGGTCTTGGTCTTCATCGTATCAAATTCTTCACTAACTGCGACTTCTACCCTACAGATCTGCTGGAGAAGGCCCGTGTCATCTCCCAACAGTCTCTGGAGCGCTCCTACCATATTTTCTACCAAATGATGTCCGGTTCTGTCCCCGGCCTCAAGGGTAAGCACACACTCCCAAGCACACACACATTCAGTTGAAATTTCACTTTAAATCGATGAGAAAAATTTATAATTAAATTACTAGTATACACATATACAACAGAAACTTACACTTCCTACTTAAACACAATAATTTTTTGAGTCACTCATTATGATCATTTTTATGCAGTATGAAATCATAATGTGAATCAAAACAGACCACGAAATGATAAAACACTAACTGAAGGCTTTATTTCTTCACGGAAGCATCCAGACAGAGCACATGGAGAAAAGCAGACCAGCAACATTTCAAGACTACAGTTCCTTCCACAGCAGTACTACATAAGAAAACACAATAACATATTTTCTTTTTCAGCTTTCTATGAGGGGGGTGGCTAAGAATAATTGAAATTATAAATTAACATGTGCAGCACCACGCGAAGAGAAAGTAAAATTCATGAACTCTAAATTGTTAAGTCGCGAAAGTATACTTTCAAGAAAAATATGTGTCAGGGATATAATAGATTGGAATATAAAATAAATAGTAGAAAGTAATTAGTTTAGACGTCCGCTGAGAACCATCAGTCCTCTATTACCTCAGGAGATGGGAAACGACAAGGGTAATGATATTTCAAGAGAAGCTGTTCAAGGATTATAGAAATCTAATGGATGGTCGTAATGGTTTTAACGTCTGTCAGTATACGGGCGCTGACTCGCCTATCAAATGAGGTGGTATTGGGCGGGATCCTAGCCTCTTAACTGAGCGTGTGTGAGTAAATCCTCTCGAGAGTTCTTTGACTTTGTGGCTCGACGAGTTTGTACGTCATATTGTTTTGAAAACCGAGCTGTTTTGGGCGTTAGTGTGCGGTTCATGATACATTGTCATTGCATTAATGTATAGGGCTACGAGAGACAGAATGTCAATTCATTACATAATTGGGTAGGGGCGATGATCCATTTCGTTTGTACTGGACGTGATGAAATGAATATCTTCTGACCAAATTAATTGCCCGTCCTGGAGTAATGTTTAGGCTGGAGTATTTTTGCCGGTGAAAGGGCTAGGGGAGGCAGTTGTGAAGGGACCGAACGCGTGCTCGAGAGGTGCCACCAACGCAAGAATCGCCCTTGTCTTCCGCCCGCGCTCACGCTTTTCTCTCCTGCGCAGACATGTGCCTGCTATCCAACGACATCTCCGATTATTACTTCGTGTCACAAGGCAAAACGACAATTCCCAACGTCGACGACGGCGAAGAATGTCAGCTGACGGACGTAAGTCTGTCAGAGGACAGGCATGACCCCGCATGCCCCCCACCCCGAGCGCCGCCGAGCTGGGCCTGGGAGCCCGCCGCTCGGCGGGGCGAGTGCTCTTGAGTAGTTTGGAATCTCTTTCTATCTATCTGTACATCACATTCCGACCCCCCCCACCCCGCACCCCCCCACCATCACCCGTAGCCAGTAGCCACCGCCCCCACGAAAGGGAGCCGGCGCAACCGAGCCAAAGGAACAGCCGGCACGCACCCTCCGCACCCACGCGCTCGCGGTTACACCGAGCAGCGCTGCCAACCTTCTCGGCGGCAGCCGCGAGCGCCCGCGCGGACTGCACGGGGGACTCGCCCCGGCGGCCTCGACCGGCGCCGGGCGCGCCCCACCCCCTCCCCGCCACCCCACCCCCCACACGGCCCACCGGTGCGCGAGACGACCACGAGCCGCCCCCCGCCCCCCCACCACCCCGCCCCGTCGGCCGCGCCCGCAGGGACCGGCGCGCGCTGACCCCGAATGCTCCCGCCCGCAGAAATCTGTCTCCTCACCAACGAAGTGAACGACTATCCGGCCCAGTCCCAGGGCAAGACCAGCATCCCGGGCGTCGACGACGGCGAGGAGATGACCATCACCGACGTAAGCCCTTCCCGAGCCCACTGGGCGTCTCTGTGCCTCTTTGTGCCTCATGTGCCTTTGTTCTGTGCCTCTGTGCCTTTCACAGCCTCTCTCTCTGTCTGTCTCTCTCTCATTGAGCCGCTCAGCGCTATGCGCGTTGCCTGCGCGGCCACGCCCCCTGGGCGCCCGCGCCCGTGCAGATGCGAGGGCTCGCCTCTGTGCCTGCCTTGCGCGCCGCTGGCCTCGCGCGCCTCTCAACAGCCTGCCTCGCCTGTCGCCTGTCCGAGCCCCTCGCTCGGCCTAACGACGCCTCTCTGCCCTTGGCCTCTGTTGTGTGGCTTCGCACACACCCTCTGATTCTCTCTCTTTCTCTCACCGCCTCTCTCTCTCTCTCTCTCTCTCTCTCTCTCTCTCTCTCTCTCTCTCTCTGGCTGTCTCTGCCTCTTTCTATCTCCCAGCCACTCTATCTTTCAGGGAACCTTATGTCTTAACTCTGTGCCTCTCACTTATACTCATTTCCCAACACACATTGACACACCATTAAATTCTCGCACCAATAAATGCAATCTCTAAGCAAATCCTACTCCGTATCTACCAAAAATATTAAGTCAATGCTTTTCAAAGTGAGTACAACAAGACTTACGTTCCAGGCAACTATACGTTTCTAAAATTCTGGAACGAAGTAATACATGTCAGATCTCGGTAAATAATGTTATAAAAGGGAGATTATTGTGCTAGAATGTACTTACAGTGCCAGATTCTCCTCTCGCACCGGACACAGGCTCACACTAGCTTGGCGCTGCTCATGTAGCCGCCGCCTCCGCCGCCACTGCAGTTGCCACAACAGCTGCCGCCAGAGCGGCCATCCCTCGCAGCTGATGCAAAGTTGCCTCTGTGTCTCTCTCTCTCACTCACATACACTTCTCTTTTAGCACTCCCTTTTGTACTGTACAGATAGACATGTATCGAGTTTGGTACCGTAGTTGTACAATTCTTAGTAATGTATAAACATTTTAGAAATTTGATGGATTGTTTTGTACATAGAAGTAGTCATTACTATTTGTAAAATAGTAAAAATTGTACACACGTAATATATAACGGTTTTTATGCATATAGTACTTTGATTCTAGTAATGTAGAACGTTGATTTTGTACACATAGTTGTATACTTTAAACACAGTTTAGTCTACTCCGATAAATCACAATCCTATTTCTCTCTTGTATACTAAACCACTTTCTCTATTTCTTTAGTATAGCAAACTTTCTTTGTAAAAGCATCCTTTCTGTATTATAATATATCTGTACTATATCTCTTTTTGCTATACTCATCTATTTTCTATTTCTATTTTTCTCTATTACTCAACTATCTCTTTCTATTCTAGCCTTCAATTTCTCTCTGGGGCTTTCGGCACATTTTCTTTCCTCTTTGCAAAAATAATTCCAAATCTCTCTTTGTAGCTTTGAGCGTGCATTCCTTCTGTACATAGCTGGTGCCTTGGTAGCTACAGCGTGTGCCTGCGTGTTTGACTCTCTGCCTCTATCTTTGTCTCTGTAGCTGTAGCAAGTTTTTTTTTATCCTTTCTGTGTGTGGTGTGATTGCCTCTCTCTCTCTCTCTCTCCGCCTGTGAGCGGCGTGCGGATGCGGGACGCGAGCCAACCAGTGCCCAGTAGCCAGCGCGTCGGGCGCAAAGCCAGCATCGGCCTGCACGCGTCGAGTCGCACCTGACATTCTTTCTTCCTTGTTTCTCGTTTGTTGTGGTTCTCAGCAAAAACCATGTTAACGGACCACATCGAGGAGTACCCGTTTGTAAGTCAGGGTAAGACGCGAATCCCGGGCGTCAACGACTCGGAGGAGATGCTGGCGACGGATGTAAGTGGGCCTGGCTGACGCGCTGCCCCTCCTCCGCGCACGCCCCTCCCCCGCCGCCACGCCCCCTTCTGCATGCACCTGCGACGACACGAACGACGGCCCACCGATGACGACGACGACGACCACTGACCTGAACGAAGGATCGAAGTGTACAGCTGTATAAATACCTGTCATGTTTTCTAACGGTTCAACGCTGGTACGGCATTCTCTATGAATCTACGATAATTGCAAATCAATAAAAAAATTAAATTAATGGAAGCTCTCTCTCTCTCTCTCTCTCTCTCTCTCTCTATATATATATATATATATATATATATATATATATATATAATCTTCCATTAATTGAATTTTTGAATTGATGTGTCTGTATATAATGTATATATATCTTCCACGAAAAGAGATTATTCGTCTTTTGATTTTTCACATGCGCATTACTTCTCAGACATCCTCTACGAGGGGAAGAAGTATAATGTAATGCCACTACCTACTTTGAACCTGAAATGGCTTCATGGTGTACTTGTCATTGTATTAAATATGCTTCAGTCATGTGTCTGCTAATGGCTTCTAGCGTGGTGACATTCTGGCTTCTGCGGGGCTGCGCTTATTTGTAGCTTCACATTTTTATACATGTTACAAATACACACATATCACTTTCCAATGTTACTCTGTGCATCATTCACTGCACAATGCGCTAGATGAATACTTTTTTAGTTTCATCAAGTGCACAATAACTGCCCGAAAAAAAAAAACAACAAATTTCTGTAAATATTTCTGCGATAATTTTTACAAAAAATGTGCTAACAAATTAATTTAATTATCTGAATAGACGAAAGAAATTAACATTTCAAACCTCATATCCAAAATGTACAAATTGTGTAAAATTCATCGAAAAATCACTTGTTTATAGTTAAAATTGTTAATAGGTCATTTAACATATTTAAATGACATAGTAGATGCTTAACATTAGTATTGAATGTAGAGAGTTTCTGATTATATTCACAAGAAGATTGTCAAGTAACATATTCCTTCATAAGAACTAATAGTATTAAAAACAACATACCGTATCCTCAAAAGAGTATATCGGTCTACTAGTGTCATAAACGAGTGACAAAATCATTATATTTATAAAATTATTTTTCCGGGCAGTTCCAACCACAAAGCTTTGCTAGTTACGATTTGAGATATTTATCTCGGCCGTAACGCTTCAAAATATATTGGCTTTGTGCTTATTTTGCTTTTTGTAAAGGCTATGTCGAGTGAGAATTTTAAAGGAAAGAACAGAAATACTTTTTCGAAACGAGAACCTATTTTATACTTTTTTTTGTAAATGTTTTGATGAAAATAACGTAGAAGACCGACAAAGTCAATTACTTACGAGATACATTTTATAAAAGTATTAGAAAATTTAAACATACCAATTTAAGAGTAAAAAATAGATTTTATGGGATGTTCTCGTCCTTTATGAGTTCTCTCTCGCTCTCTCCCTCTTCACATCTTGATTCTTTGTCGCTCAATTCCATTCTAATTAATTGAAAAAAACAGAGAGATACAATGAATCAAGATGAGAAGTTACGGCAGTGTAATTATTTTGTAAATATGTGCAATATTTCTAACAATGATAATATTCTAACAATATTAATGACCTATCTCTTCCTTTCACACTATACCTGTTAATTTTTTTGCTTTTCGCTTACCACCCTTCCTTGTTTTTTCATTTCAATATGATAATTTTTGTAGAAAGTACAACATAATTTTCTTCCTAACTGCCCTACAATGGAATCTTAAATGAACATCCGAATTGCGCTCCATCCATAACTTTTCACCAATGAACCCTTGTCCCTCGTCACTTGCGTGCCACATTGTCTAAGTGTGTGTTGCTTGTTGCTCCATGCAGAGATGTGTTTGTTGTCCAATGACATCTACGACTACTACAACGTCGCCCAGGGTAAGATCACCATCCCCAACGTGGATGACGGCGAGGAATGTCAGTTGACTGACGTAAGTATAGCTCCCAGAGCGGGATATGCCCCTTGTACATGCCTCCCCCCACCACGACCGAGACTGGACGACCCAAAGGCCACGAAGACTGTTGCCTCAGCCATGGACTGTTTCTCTCGGGTGTCCGTACCATCGTCTCTTAAAATTTAACTACCTGCACCTTGCATGAAATTGGTAAATCTTTAAGTAAATATGTTTGAGAAGAAAATTTGATTCATTTCGACTGTCGTCTTCCAATAGAAATAACACCTATTGGACAACCCGAGTGGAACAATTTTAACTCTCTGCCTGTAACAAATATATCTTGCTGTGTTGCTCTACTTAACACCTGTAATCATATCATCACATTTTCGGAACTGAGGTCTTAAGAATAGAACATATCAGCAGACCTGATTATATGTATGTCTCTTCTTAATGAGGGACACATTTCTACCGACTAATTACCCCAATTTTTGATATTATTGTTTTAAAATTTCGAAGTAGCGAGTAAAATCATTAACTAAAATAACAGCAATCATAAAAGTATTGCCCTTACCCACATCACTCCGTTACCAAATTTTGCGTGAGAATATTTGGTTCTGAGACCTCGTTCCGCGCTCCTGCGTCTTCTGGTAGGCTCAGTCTAATGCGTGTATATGATTCTTTCAACAGCAAGCCTTCGACGTGTTGGGCTTCACCCAGGAGGAGAAGGACGACATCTACAAGATCACCGCCTCCGTCATGCACATGGGTGGCATGAAGTTCAAGCAGAGGGGTCGCGAGGAGCAGGCTGAAGCTGATGGCACTGCTGTAAGTTATTCCTTCCTTTCTTCCCCTAAACCTCTAGCCGAAATGTCATTCTTAATCCACACAATCAAACTTTATATCTTTTTGCCATGATCATTTCCAAGCAATAAGTTCTAAATAACGCCTAAAATACAAAATATGTTTCCTCAAAAATTCCAATTTTTCCAGCTAGACTTTGCCAGACTATTTACCGACAAAGTCGACTTGTCTTTATCTTAAATTATTTTTACGATATTTTCAGTGCACGTTTTAGATACATTTTGAAATTGTATTATTTGGTTGTCTCCTTAATTCTTTCTGTTTTCTTGTAGTTAACGTTTTCATATTATTCTGCTACAGGAGGGTGAGCGTGTAGCTAAGCTGCTGGGCACCAACCACGATGACTTGTACAAGAACTTGCTGAAGCCCAGGATCAAGGTCGGCAACGAATTCGTGACCCAGGGCAGAAACAAGGACCAGGTGAGATTTAAAAGTTTCAGAATGAATCTTAAAAAGCTATAGTAAGCACTGGATTCAAAATTTTGCTGCAAATACTAAGTTAATTTCCAAGAAGGTTACATGTTTTAACCGTTTTCTTACCGACGATGAATGTTTCCAATCGTGCTGTGTTTTGTCGTAGGTCGCCTACTCCGTAGGTGCCATGTCCAAGGGCATGTTCGACAGGCTGTTCAAGTGGTTGGTGAAGAAGTGTAACGAGACTCTTGACACCAAGCAGAAGAGACAGCACTTCATTGGTGTACTGGATATTGCCGGTTTCGAGATTTTCGACGTAAGTTTCCCAAAAGACTTGAGACAAAATCTTGTCATATAAAATCAAGCTTCACTATTTGAAATGAAAACAATTCAATCAACATTTAACTCTTGAGATTGAAATAAAATTATTTGTCATTCATCTGATTAGAAACTATATAGCTCAAAATTATTATTGACATTAACTTTGACTTTCAATCTGTTTATTACAATAAGTCACACAAATCATTCCACTTAAAAGGAAGTCACTTCCTTCAAATTGTTTTGTAAAACGAATTCATATAGAAGTCTAATGACAATTTATTTAGTGTACTTTTGTTAGGGCATTGGAAACTGTGTTCTCTCTCCACACAGTGATTTAATTACAACTTCTGAAAACATTTTCAGGATATTTGTGTTATTGTTCAACTGACATTACTTCTTTGTTTCAGTATTACTGTATCATTTATGTTATATGTCATTCAATGTACTTACACTGATATAATTAGTTGTATATAGCAATGTGAATAGCTCAAAAACCCCACTGCAGGACCTAATTTCCTACATTCCTCTACATTATACAGGTTTTTTGTTTCGTCGTTTTGTTTTATGTTTAAACACTGGTAAAATACATGTTTTAAATATATTTCTTAAAGTCTTTTTGCAGACATATTTTAAACCTACTTTTTAAATTTTGGATCAATTATAAAACAGCTTCTCTAAATGTATATTATATTCGTCTTTCGCAAGTAGCTAAATAATTCATTCTAACATTAACACATTTATCTCGCTAACCAGCGTCTTGCTTAGATACAAAATTAAACCAACTGCACATAGAAATTGTCATCATGGTAGAGATTAAAAATGAAAACGCTTGCTTGGTAGTACAACGGCTTCGAGCAGCTTTGCATCAACTTCACCAACGAGAAGCTGCAGCAGTTCTTCAACCACCACATGTTCGTCCTGGAGCAGGAAGAGTACAAGAAGGAGGGCATTGTGTGGGCTTTCATTGACTTCGGCATGGACTTGTTGGCTTGCATTGAGCTGATTGAGAAGGTAGCCTAAAAGTAACACTTAGCACAGCAGAATTCAGCCAAGTCGCTGAGGGACTTATAATTTGTACTTCTAAGCCTCTTTTGCCTTTCAATACTTGTAGCTTTTATCTAATCCTGCTATAATAGATAATAACCGCAATATTAAGTACAAATTTGAGACCATCGCGATGTGGTATGAAAGGCTGAATATAATGTAAAAAGCTATATTTCATGGGAGAGTATATGCCATAGGGGCAGAGCATTGCATAATTCTTCGCTTGCAAACGCGCTGTACATAGTGCATCCAATGAAGGTACGTAGCTTGAAAGTTAACCTAGTAACGTCTACTACCTCTAACAACACTAACATTTCCAGCATATCGGGACAGCTACGAGGAAAGAAGAAAATAAACCACCCTTCCCTATGTCTGTGTTTGTGTGAACGTCCATTTCCGTGTTGTGTGTCAGTCCTTTCAATGTCCAAGTCTTACCAATTTTTTCTAACTATGTACCTTTCTGGATCACAATGAACCCGTTTTAGTTCAACGGCTTTGAGCAACTGTGCATCAACTTCACCAACGAGAAGCTGCAGCAGTTCTTCAACCACCACATGTTCGTCCTGGAGCAGGAGGAGTACAAACGCGAAGGAATCGAGTGGACTTTCATTGACTTTGGCATGGACCTGCAGGCTTGCATTGAGCTGATTGAGAAGGTAACCTCGGGGCCGACTTTCGCCTAGAATCGTCAGTCGCCGCCCGAGACTCCGCTCCCAAGGTTTGGTCCTCGTGAGAACAAGACACACATCGTAGTGCCTACCCTGGCCCCCTCGGAAGCACCGAGCATATGGAATGCCGCGGTGACTTTCTTACATGATACACTCTCTTGCAGGTGGCACCCAGCATTTGGAATGCCCGAGGTGTCCCCCGACCGGTCCACGGCCACACGCCGGTTGCACTTAATCTCTTTCTCTTCCAGCATGATCCCGGCGGACCGCAGGGGCCACGCATGGGAAATGTAGGTGGCACCCACGGGCCGCCTCTTGTAGCAAGCCGGCAAAAGACATTTGGAATGTCGCCGACTCCCTTTGTTCATTGTGTTTTCTCCCTGTTTCATTGTGTTTTCTCCCTGTGTGTGTTTGTGCCCCTCCCAAACCGATCACTCTGCCGACGGGAATGTGGGTATATCGTTGTTCGACTCTTGAGCTGCGGACGTTTTCGACAACGAGGATTGCTATTCATTCTCGCTTTCGGAATCTCTACAGACGTGAGTCGACCCTCGGTGGCCCTGCCTGCGGTTCCTCTCAAATTGTCTTCTCGCCAATGAGACAAGCGAGGCTGACATTTGTTATTTTTTGTGCACCTACCCTGTAGTTCAATAGCTTCGAGCAGCTTTGCATCAACTTCACGAACGAAAAGCTGCAACAATTCTTCAACCACCACATGTTCGTGCTGGAGCAGGAAGAGTACACTCGCGAGGGAATCGAGTGGGCTTTCATTGACTTTGGCATGGACCTGCAGGCTTGCATTGAGCTGATCGAGAAGGTAACTCGCTGAGCTCTCAGGATACCGGGCTCTGCGGGTACCGCTCGCCCGCCCAGGTTTGGCGCGGTGCCGTCGGAGTGTGCTGCCTGGTGTGTGTTGCCTGCCTGTCGGGTTGGTGTACGCCTGCCACCGACTTCCGACAACAACCCCGCACCCTCTCTCTCTCCCCCCAATCCCCCCTTGCACGGTCGTGCCAGCACGCGAGTGGCCTTCAGGCGATCTAACGTTCTGTCCCACCCTTGACAGTTCAACAGCTTCGAACAGTTATGCATCAACTTCACCAACGAGAAGCTGCAGCAGTTCTTCAACCACCACATGTTCATTCTTGAACAAGAAGAATACAAACGAGAAGGGATTCAGTGGACCTTCATTGACTTTGGCTTGGACCTTCAGGCTTGCATTGATCTGATTGAGAAGGTACCGGACAGCGGGACCTTTGGTTCGGCGTCCGCTGCGCTGTCCGGAGACGGTCGCGCTGTTGGGAGTGACGGCGTCGCGTGGCGAGCGTTCGATCGATCGGTCCAAGATCGATCAATCGATGGCTCGCCACGCCCGGCCAACACTCCCCGGCGCGACTGCCCATTGATGTTTGACTAACTGGCTGTTCTGGTGTCTTGCACAATTACTTTCTGTGTGCTCTTTCAGGTTCGCTGGAGCTTTCTGTGACCTAAGCGGCTATCGCTTGTCTTGCCTGTCTCTGTGCTGTTCGATGTGTCAATATACCCTACCACACAGCCCGTCGCGTTTGACTGTGCTCAAGCGGTACATCGATGCTGAAATTTTTATCCAAATGATTTTTATACGAATACTGTAAACATTTTATTTTTTTCATTTTGAACTCAAACTGACCTACGTTATTTTACGCTAACATTACACGAAAATTTCCGTTTTGAAATAGTTCAATGGCTTCGAGCAGCTGTGCATTAACTTCACGAACGAGAAACTGCAGCAGTTCTTCAACCACCACATGTTCATTCTCGAACAAGAAGAGTACGAACGCGAAGGCATCAAATGGACCTTCATAGATTTTGGCATGGACCTCCAGGAGACGATAAACCTTATTGAGAAGGTAGCCGGGTGGTCGGCGTAGAGAGCGGTCGACGCTCTATCGCTCACGCCGACGCACGAGTAGCTTAGGCGTAAAGCATTGTTGACAGTAGTTCGAGACAGTAATCACCTTAATAGTAAGCGTATAAGCAAACTTTTGGGTAATTCTTAATCTTGCATATAATAACGTATTCTTAATGAAATAATCGCCGTAATCAAGTTGAGAGTAACGAGTTGGGAGATTTTCGTAGTATATTTTTTCTAACCTCCACAACTGGCAATCCTCGAAAACTACACCTGTATTTTGCCTATCGCGATAACCTATAACCAGGTACTGCCACATCAACCAGTATCAGCGCACAAGCATCAGTTGAGCCCTTCGCCACATAGCATCGGCGCTTGCATGCTTTGCTTTGCATTTTGTGGTTTGGAGATTGGCTAAAATGTAGTAGAACGAGCAGATCCGTCTGTAATATGCAGATGCTTACGAGTATCTCGCCATGAACATCAAAATTACACCTATCCCCACACACAATCACGCTCGCGTTCGCACGAAACAGCCGCACGGCTGCAGCCCAAGGAGGTAAGCTAGTCGTAAGCTCGCCCATCCTGTCACTGGTGTAGCACAAGTAGATAAGCATACTCCGCGCTCGGTGGAAGATGGCGGACGTTTCGACACGAGACGAATGTGTTTGCGCACGTGTTACTAGACGTTTGTCACACTCCTGTGAATTATATGATCTGATCTCATACTTTCTCATTTTATCGGGTTTGAAGATGCAATTAATTCTTAAATTAGCTAAAACTTTTTCATTTTAAAATTTTTAATCACCTTTTCTTTCACTTTCTTGATATTTTGTGTTATTTCACATGGCTGTCTGTCCTGTTTCAGTATTAATAATAAATTCAAGTAGCCTTAAATAAATATCACAAATTGTAGAAATGGTCATTGGAATTTGTTCTCACTAGCAAAATTTAGAAGATTAAAATCTCATTCAGCCAATAAATGTTGGGAATTAGTGAAATAGATTTGCCAACGGTATCACGTCTTCAAAAGTTTTCCGATTTGGAAATATTCCCTGCACAAGACTGCATAATTCAAGTACAATTCAGGAGCAACCACACGCCGACAATTAACATGGCGCACTGTTGGCAATGAACATGGCCCCATGGAGCGCGGCCAGGACTCAGAACGTTTACTCGTCCCTTGAAGACGGCTTCACACATTGGTTACTCGGCGATTAGAGAACAACCGCTCGCTGAATCCCGAGTAGTGTGGATGGGTTGTTTGTTATTTGTCGAGTGACGGACATTCGCTCCTCACCCTACCCATCGCGAATCGGTCTTTTGGACATCCAAAGAAGCGAACATTCGCCGAACACCTCAGCTGTTCGGCATTGGGCGAGAAGCAACTCGTTCCTCGCCGACTGCCGAATGTGTTGAGCCGCCTTAAGACGTCACGTGTCCAGCGACGCCTCCGCCGTCGTCCCCAGCGCACTGGGAGCGTCCGGGAGCCGCGGTGAGGGTGGCGGCGCAGCCTTAGTCGTTGCCGTAGTCGTAGCCCGTAGCGGTAGCTCGCTAGTGGTAGCTCGCACGCCTTGCGCTTGTAGCCAGACAGCGCCGCCGCCTGCCTCGCCCGCCGCCGTGCTCCGCTAACTCCGTCCGCCCCGCCACGCCCGCCCCGCCAGCCCCGCCACGCCGGCGCGGGAGGCATGGCGGGGCGTGGGCGCGGTGTCGCCTCCCGCGTCCTCCTCGCCACAGAACAAAACGCGTTCACTTCTGTTGCTTGCTTAATGTTTCATGGAATAAAATTTTCGACTTCCCTTTCATATTCGTGACTTGTATTCTGTAAATGTAATTTGCTCTGAAGGAAAACTACAGATTCAAAATTTAATCTTCCATGAAAGTTAAACATGTAGATCGCAAAAATTATTATAAAAGTCGTTTTGAGGCATAAATTATGTTGCTTATAAATATATCCAAAATGTTATCAATGCAAATAATTGCTTCCTCGCACCATGAAAGTAAAATTAAAAACCCTAAAATTTTTAAAGACTCTGTAACTGTATTCGCGGTTATTTCTTTCAAAAGCAATATTTTAAAATGTCGAAAGGCATTGACTCGAGAAACGGAGGACACGGGTACAATAAGTGCTAATCGTTCCTTAGTCAGTAGATCCCCTATCCCATTGTTGTATGTAATCTGTAAGTGGACGACATCATACACGTGTTCTTTTACCGAGTGTATTCAAGGGCACGTGCATGAATGTATAAAAATGGGTTAGTCAGAGTGTTCGAGTATAGCCCTGACTTTAACAACTTGTCGTGCAAGACGTTTTCATCTTTTTAGTATATATTACTTGAAAAAAACCGCAAGAAATAGTTACAAAACGTCTGCAACAACCTATTTTTATGAGTTCATCAATTGCCTCTTGATTTCAACAAGAGCAATGTCAAATTCGCGAAATTGATCAATTCTTTTCAATTGTCATGATCGCTAGTACATTAAATATAAATTGTATAAAATATTTACGTGAAATCGTATTTGTTTTTGTTTAAAATTCAAACCGCAATTTAATTGCAACCTGCTCACGAGCTTCAGGGCAAAATATCGCCACTCTGTGCTGCCCGTGAAAGACGACTTTCTCACGTCACTTGTTCAATGTTCCTCGCAGCCTATGGGTATCTTGTCAATCCTGGAGGAAGAGTCTATGTTCCCCAAGGCTACTGACAAGACCTTTGAGGAGAAGTTGCTGAGCCACCACTTGGGCAAGTCCCCCAACTTCCAGAAGCCCAAGCCTCCTAAGCCTGGCCAGGTTGCTGCCCACTTCGCCATCGGCCATTATGCCGGCACTGTAAGTACACACTATTTGCGTACTGAGGCGTGTGTTTCATGCCTATGAAATGTTTACGTTTGCCGTTTACGTTTCGTGCCTATGAAATGAAACGTTTAAATTTTATTTTCATAATGAAATATTATTTTTAAGTAAACCAATTGCAATCATTGGATTCTCGTATATCTTGATGAATGATGACATGAATATTAATAAATTTTAATTTTAAAAATGTCATTAGTAAAGAGTCTTTCACATATTTAATGCTGTTTTAATCGAAAAAATTCCAAGAGATCGTAATGGATTCAATGACTTGTATTTTTATATTTTCCCACATTTTTTCCAAAACAAATCCTTTTCGTTCTCTCTCAATCTCAAATCGTTGTCGACAATCATGTTTCTCTGTCCTTAAACTTCACCCTTTCCAGGAGAGTCTGATGTTTTACTTTGTCTGACTCAGGTGTCCTACAACATCACCGGCTGGCTTGAGAAGAACAAGGACCCCTTGAACGACACTGTTGTCGACCAGTTCAAGAAGTCCACCAACAAACTGCTGGTTGAGATCTTCGCTGACCATCCTGGCCAGTCTGCTGCTGCTGATGCCGGTGGCGGCGGCAAGGGTAAATATACACTCACACGGGGCACACACCTAGAGAGGTAACTAATAGGGTTCATTTCATAGAGAACAAAGGGGTTCTAAATTTGCTCATAATTTATTAACGTTTAGGAACACACGAATTCAGTCAACTAAGATACATAGAGAAAAAATAAGGTTTTTCATGATAAAGAATTCTCAGTTTACATAGGAAACATTTCGCAAACCGTTGGGCTTACATAAAGTTAATTATAATAATAATAATACTCGTAAGATTTTGTGAACAGTTTTTGACAGAGTAAATTTCTTACTTAACACAGATTTTCCCTCAAAATGAGATGCAGGAAAATGGGGTGGGGGGATTTTCACTTTTAATTGATTTTGTTGTTCAGTACTATTAATACAGGGAATATACAATAGTATCAAAAGAGGTAATACTCATCGCCTCGTCCCTGAATGAAATCCTCACACTTGCAAAGCACTGTCCTGCCTCTGAGAGCCGTGTTGGAAATTCAACTCAGATTTTAGCGAAATGAAATTCTTAAATGTCATCGTTACGACTGGGAGCTTTACTTAAATTAAATATCTAGCTCTACTACTTCATCATTAAATCATGTGAAAAAGTTAACAATTAGTATAAATAGTCTGTAATTCGAATACTCACGTTTTGGATGAAACTCATGAAAAAACAAAATTATAGAACAAATGTTGTGCAAATACTCTAGTTAGCACTCATTAGATTTAAAAATAAATAATATTTTGCCTAACCAAAAATATACCTACTAGCAAGATTTATAAAGAATTTGAAATTAGTTAATTTTATTTCAAATATTCCGTTGCAATGAAAACATGTGATAGGGGCAGTGTTTAAAAATATGAGCTTCGTTATCTTCATTAGCAATTTGCTATGAAGTGGGCATGAAACATTAAGAGTTGACCAACCGGCGGCGACACGGGGTGCGAGGCAAGATGGCGGCCCGAGTGCGCGCCGAAACCCTTGTTCAAGTGCATTGACTTTCCAGGAGGAGCCACCAAGCGCCACCTCGGCTCCGCCTTCCAGTCCGTCTCCCAGAAGCACAGGGTAAACACATACCCACGCCCGTCACTCGCCGCGACGAGCCGGGCCCGTGCTCTCTCTCTTTCTCTCTCACTCTCACTGTCACTCACCCACTCTTTTTTTTTTCTCTGGCTCACTTTCCGCTGGAGCTTCACTCTCACTCTCTGTCTCTCTCACTCTCTCGCCCACTTATCCTCACAACTCCTTCGGTGTTCCTTGTCACCTCGCAATGTTGCTCCTCACTGATTGACGACCGCTGGACAACCGCGCTTTTGCCAGTGGTCTGTGACGCTGTCGTCTCGCATACGAGATCTCAAGTGACTGAAACAGCCAATTTAAACCATGTCTATTTCCTATAAACTACGTCTAAACAAAAATATTCAAAACTATTTTCTATGGAATTTTCTGAACATTTGAATGGGATCACACCTTCGTTCTAAACTGAAAACCCGAGTGGGCTGTAGTAATTGCTTGAGATCCTGTGCGGAGCGCGGCGTTCGGCCATGGCGACGGCGCCGTCCCCGTGCCAGCCCTCGTCGCAGCAGCTCTTCACGCTCGTTGTCTGTCTAACAGGTGGCCGTGGCAAGAAGGGCGGTGGCTTCGCCACTGTGTCCTCCTCCTACAAGGTCCGTCTTACGCGCTTCGTCTCCGGGTACCGGGCGGTCGGGTTGCCTCCTCCCGGCGCCCGACCGCCCTGCACGGCATAGTAGATCGACCGCGTGGCGTGTGTTTTTTTTTTTCTCGGGTGGCCGATACCCATTGCCTGGCCTGATTCTGCTTCTGGTGGATGTTGAGCTATTCTGCGGTTAGGTGGCCTCGGGAACAGTAGCCTAGTTTAATTTTCTGTAGGATATTTGGACAACTAGACTGTAACAGAAGATGAATTACTTAGGAATGTCTTGGATTTCAATACATCATTTCGTATTTGACGATCAGAATGTCAGACTTCGTGCCCTTAAAGTAAATTAAGCCTTCGACTCATTTGACATAAGAATCAAGAAAAAATATTATTTGAATCAATCATTCGGATTTTTAAATTCACTTCAATGAGCTGAAGCGTTGAAATGAATAACAGTTACACATATTCTTACTTGAAAACATAATTGACCATTACATTCAGAAAATAATTAATACGTAAATAATTGTATATAGTCGATATTATATTGTTTCAATACTGAAAGAAGCCACATTGTCGATTCAATCGAATTTCATTGTAGAAAGACAATATTTTTAGATGAATATTTTAGCACAGAGAAATAAAGACATTATTCGATAATATTGTTGTTACAAAAAAATTCCACTTACACTTCAATCACAAAGCAGTTTAGTTAAAACATCCACCACCAGAGGCGCAGAGTCGTTGTGGCAGCTCCTCAAGACGGGGTTGGCCACCAGTTGCAGCATGTTTGCCTTTTCCAGCTTGCATATTCTATCTTCTCTTTGTGTGTGTGTGTTTTCCCACGACGCCCCTGTAACAAGCAGCGTGGGGCGTCGGTGGGTGGCTCAGCATTCAGGAACACTGCGCTCTTTACTTCGTGGCAGTACCTGTCTGTTGAGCCATCGTACTTTACTTCCACAGTACGTTACATAGTGATAATTTATTCGCAAATGATTGTAGTCTGACGTAGATGGTTTTACATTGATTTTGAATGCAGTATCAGCTTCCAGTTTGATTGGAATGCAGAAATATAAGAATGCAGTTTGAGTTACTTAGATTTTTGATTTTGTACAAACGTTTGATTTTAGTTACTTTTATTTTTGCACATTTCAATCTTAGAATTAAGTTCATCTTGCCATTTTTGAAAAACTACCTACCGTGACGGTCGCATACTCACGCATCAGCGTTGTCTCAGACAGACTGAGCATGTGACCTAAGCGGCTAGCACCCACCACTCACTGTACAGCTGAGTTTGGTTTGTTCTTTGATTTTGATCCTATGACTTTATAACCCTGTTATTTTGCATTTTGGTTCCCGTAAGTTAAAATGACATGCTCTGCGCTGTCCTTGTTTCTTGGAGACTGAAACACCGGATGGCAACACTGTATGAAACAGTGAAGAACATTTGCTCTGCCTCGAGATGAACGTGACGATAACTCGAAATGAGCATGACACGAGTGATATACCTTGACAAGATCACTTTCTAAGCTTCGCATGCTAGATTCAAATATATAAATAGTTCTTCAAATATTTTATCTCTTTTTAAGAGAGCGCATGTTGCATAAATTGTGCATAAATTGTTTTGAAGATTTTTGATGAACATTAAGATAATTATGATTATTATTGCAAAACATAATTTCTAAAATTATAAGGATATGTAAAGTTATATTATATAAAAAATATTTTTTAAATACATGAAGACAAAACATTATCACTTTTTAGAGAAAACAAAAAAACTTTTTTCTTCATTTCAAGAACAATTTCTTTTTACATTTCACGGGCTCGGTAGAAAAATCATTTCGGGCCCTTGACATGGTTTTTATAACGTAATAAAAGCAATCCCAAAGTTATTTTTGCGAACAAGTACTACATCGCCGTTTCCTGGACTTACAGGAGCAGCTGAACAACCTGATGACCACCTTGAAGAGCACACAGCCTCACTTTGTGCGTTGTATCATCCCCAACGAGTTGAAGCAGGCAGGTTAGTATCACAGTTCACATCATACTTGACACACTTCTTACAACCAACACAAAAGTCGAAGACTTCGTTGTGATCTCTAAGACGATTTAATTATTTCCATTAAATGTAATTATTTTGCAAGTAAACTATTACTATCAGAGTATTCAAAGTAGGTGATACGCAATTATGTTATATTTTAAGAAATCGTGAGGATTGTATTCTTGCCAGAACCTTAGACGACGTTCTTTCAAGTAATTCCGAATTATCCCGCTAGAGTGAGCACGTAGTCTCTCTCGGGCCTTTATTTCAGATAGCTGTTGCGCCTTGGTGTGACATCAGTACAGGCAATACGCTCAACACTAGTGTTCTGCAAGATGCATGTACAAAAGGATTCCTCATGAAATAATTTCTGGTAGAAATGTGTACTCACTCGGATTGTAAATGCGCAGAATTCCACCTAACATATCGGGCATTCTTCTATAAGAACACTAAAAATAAAAAAAATAGTGCACAGAATGTTTTCAAAGTAATTCTCTGTACTTTTTTTGTTCGTTTATTGCAATCAATGATATTTACATATGAAATTACAAAGAATCTTGGTTTGGGTTTCCCCACGCAAATATTCAGTATAAACTACACTTGGTATATTTTCAATATTTTTCATTGTTTCTTAACTTCCTTACAAGCACTTACTCGGCGTTTCTCTCCCAACAGGTCTTATTGACTCTCACCTGGTAATGCATCAGCTCACTTGCAACGGTGTACTTGAAGGCATCCGTATTTGCCGTAAGGGCTTCCCCAACCGTATGGTCTACCCTGACTTCAAGCTCCGGTAGGTAAACACATCCGACACAAACATTTACATTAGCATTTCAACACTTTATGGTCGTATGCATTCGTACTCATAACAAAAAGTTTTTTCTTTTCGACTTTACATTCACTTAGGAGCGAAAACCTTTTAGCTCTTGTATAATTACAGACAAACACGAAATTTCAATAAAATATATTTCTACCACACACATCTAAAGATGCAACAAAGTACTAATATTTATTTCTTGAAGAAATAAGACAATACTTAAACAAAGTCTGCATATCCACATTATCACGTTAAATTTACTTTGCTAAACAACTTGCGAAACATAATTTATTTCACACACACGAAACCTTTCACATTTTTTAATCAAAATATGAAAGAAACATACCTAGATTATACTTACAATTGAAGAGTATACTGATGAAGTGCAACGCTGGTTGAATTTCTGAAATGACTATTGAGTATAAGATGCACTTGCAGTTAGTGACAGATAGCAGAATTGCAGAACACGTGCCAAAAGCCAGCCTTGCTCTCATCTCACTGTAGATGTTTGATCTAATGCATGGCCCCAGTTGGCCCTTTCTCTTCACAGTCAGTCCCTGCATCGACACTCATCAACCCCTTCGACTCGGGGAATTCCTTGGCCTCGAACTCTCCCCTAACCGTAAATGTAGGCCCCAAATGGTAGGCGAGTTCTCTCCCTTTACAAATAGGTCACTTATGACATGTCCTATTTAATTTAATATACACTTCTTGAATATTATAATTAGAACTTGAAGGAGTAACAAACTTACAAGACGTATCTATATTTCCCTTGAATATAATTATTAAAATAACAGTATCTTTTGAAAAACTCTTTCTCATTGAGCTGTATCTGTTGAAGTTAGTGAACATATCCCAATAATTAATTATTACTTTCCCCGTCGCTGTAACAATTGGAGGAAAGTATCCAAGTTCATTATTTAGAACATTCATTTGTATTCAGATACCTCGTAATATCTTTACTATTTCTATCTCTCTCTCTCTCTCTGCTACTGAATGTACCTTGTCGTACTTCTTTTCTCCCTGAAACCATGCACGTCGTTCTTCTGCACGCCCATTCTGCACGAGCCACTCTTTCTCAAATTCCGTTTCTCTGACGTCGGCCGCTGCGCTGTGTCTAGTTACATGATCCTTGCGCCCGCCATCATGCAGGCTGAGAAGGACCCCAAGACCGCTGCCGCTAAGTGCTTGGAAGCCGTCGCTTTGGACCCTGACAGCTACCGCATCGGTCACACCAAGGCAAGCTGTGACCCCGAGAAATGACCTCCCCCTCACCCCACATTCTGTTTCTCACTCTTATCTCTTCTCTCCAAATTATTTCTCTCTTTTCTTTTTCTCTCAGTTGGCATGATGCAAGTTGTGACTTGGTCCCCCCATCTCATCACAATCCGTGGACACGACTGTAAGGTCACAGTCTCCATAAGCACTTTATATAAAAATATTACACCCTCTATTGGAATATGATCCCCTCAGTTGTTATTTCTTACAGTAAGTCTGCACGATTTGGAGAAACAGCTGAAGGTTCTCAGTCTCCGAAAAGACTTCATACCTGAATGCATAATCGTTGCCTCGATTTCGACCCTCTACGGTATGGTATTGTTCCTCCAGTTCCCCGAGACTTGACCCTTGCCCGCCCCAAGCATGCGTAGCGCCCGGTCGCGAGTCGACGCGAGCCGGGGGTTGAGAGAACTTGTCCCAATGTGTGTTGTTGCCGCCTGTTCCACGCTAGATACAAGATTCTAGCCCCTCAGGCCGTCGACTCCGCTGGTGAGGACCTGAAGAAGGCTGCTGGCAACATCCTGGACTCCGTGAACTTGGATGCCGAGAGTTTCCGCCTGGGTCACACAAAGGCATGTAGTGTTGCGTTTGGAGTTTGCCCACCGTCTGCGACGGCTGTTTCCGCCACTAGCTGCCGCTGACGTCACCGGATGACGTCGCCTCCGCCCCTCGGCCCACACCGCGGGGGGTGGAGGCGCTCTCGACTCCGACACGAGTTTTTCCCTCTTTTTAGTTTTATTTTGAGTGCTGGCGCCTTTGCTCGTCGCAGCCGAACCATCAGCTTCAGAGGCACACAAAACATTTTCTACCGAGGAGCATATCTAATTACCATTTTAATACCTTTTTTCGGCGTATCTGCTATTTCAACTATTGCTCAAATGCATCACGGAGGCACGGTAATTTTGATTAGACGATTTTGTTCTCAAAGTTTTCTTGAATAAAAATAATACCTAAGCAAAATTATTTTCAACATAAACCCGAACTCATAGTTTAACGTTTCATACATTTTATTTCGTGATTGTTGTATATTATATTCATAAAAAAAATTAAAGGAGCTGTTTATTTCTTAACAGGCTCTTCGTATCTCATAGTTACGTGCACTTCGGGATATTCGGATTTGTTTGTGAGCAATATCCTGCTAGCTCTTACTGTAAATACGGTTCAATGAAATTCGTTCATGGAAACCTGACCCTAACAGGATCTTACTTCTCCCAGCACGCATCACGATTGCCGTTCCTAGGGTAGCTTCTACCTCTACGCCATTCGCGACGCGAACTACTGCCTCGGAAGCCCGACGCACTCGGCGGCGACGACTCAACGGCGCCCCCTTCTCCAACACCCTCAACTGCGGCGACAG
Source organism: Teleogryllus occipitalis (assembly GCA_011170035.1). NCBI lineage: Eukaryota > Metazoa > Arthropoda > Insecta > Orthoptera > Gryllidae > Teleogryllus > Teleogryllus occipitalis. Next base: position 122,761 of record BLKR01000686.1, on the reverse strand, counting down.
GACGCCGCAGCGCATGCCCCCCGCCCCGCCCCGCCCCCCGGAGCCGCGGGTGCCCCCGGCGCAGACCGCCGGCGGGCGCCGCCCCCTCGCCCTCTCTCTTCCAGCGCAGAGGCGCGGCGCGGCGCCCCCGCCGCTGACAGCGGGGCGCGCCGCCGCCGCGCGGGGCCTCCGCCGCCAGGGGCGCCTTCTCTTTCAGCCACCGCCCGCGCAGACCGCGGCGGCGCATGCGCCGAGACGCTTCGATTTACTCCACGCTGCACCTCACGGTACATCAGCTGGCATCCAATCGGAAGGTTGAACGCCGCCATAGCGACGTCACTGTTGTGACGTGTAAGCTCCCGATTGGATGGCACCGTAACAGATGACGATCTGTCAGAGGAAGCTCTAAATAAATAGCAGTGTACTTGAATTTATTCAAAGCTGGTCTGACGTAAATCAGTTGTTACCGTGTTATCCAACCCGAAGGTTGAACGTGGCCATAGCGACGTCACTGTAGTGACGTGTGTCCCGATTGGATGGCACCGTAACAGCTGATGACCTGCCAGACGCATCTCTGAATAAGTTGCAGTATACGTTCGAGTTTGTTGTGCTCCGGCCGTTGGCGCGATCGTCCGGAGATGGCTCACCTGAGCTTTCAAATCTCTCGAAACTATCTTTAACCTAACCTTTCATTCTTGAAACCTTAATGAATGAGTAAAAACGTAGAATTTCTGCACCTGTACTGGGCAGCGCTTACAGGCTAGCAGACACGTCAGTATAATCGAACATACATAAGTTGCACTTCAACCGTTCTGGGCCAGGTAACTTAATATCTCTGGATCATGTCAACGGCTGGAGGAAAAAATTGGCGACCTAAAAGATGCACAACTTTTGACATGATAAATTATTGTGAAATGAACTGTTTTCCTAACAAACAGTTTTCGAATCCAAAAACTCATATTGTCTTTACGTGTTGAAATTTGAAAATCACATTCTGATTCAACGAAAAAAAAATTGATATCTTCATGCATCTCCTTAGGCATCGTCATGAGCCTTCAAATAGAAGTGAAGAGTTTGATACATTCCATAAATGAAAACTGCTTTGAATGAGTGAGAGCGTTGCGTCTCGGCGGGCCGTCGAGGCCACGCCCCCTCGGGCGGGAGGCGGCCGGGCGCAGACCGCCCGTGCTGCCCCACCCGCCCCGCCCCGTGTGCCTTTTCTCTTGCAGCTTGTCCCTTGCACGTTGGCGGCGGCGTCGCCCCGCCCGCGCTGACGGGGCGTGGGCGGCGACCGCCGCGGGGGCCGCGGGCGCGTGCACGCCCCTCGGGCGGCTTGGGAGGGGCAGGGGGACCGACTCCCCGAGCCCCCCCACGCCCCCCTGTCACGCGCCCGCACGCCCCTCTCTGCCCCAGATACACTATCCTGTGCTCCAACCTCGTCAAGGAGATCTCCAACCCGCGGGACGCCACGCAAGTCATTATGGAGCACGTTCAGATCGACACGGAGCAGTACCGCATGGGCAACACCAAGGTAGAGCCTTGTGTCTCGCTGCCCCCGCGCTGCCTGCCAGGCGGCCGGGTCTTTGTCGCAGCTCTGTGGGCTTTGTGGAGACGGGAGACAGCGCGGTTATCCTCGCATTGCGTGCAACGAGAAAAAAAATCGCTCTTAATAGTCTTCGAAATTTATTTCCTGAAACGTATGTAAAACGAACCATTTCTCATTAAAAACATTTCATATAAATTGATATACGTGCACAAGTAGATATAAATAAAAGCAAATACCAGTGATATATTGGAACGAAAAAATGTTCAAGAAAATTTTATTAATTGCGCTTTTCTCTCAAATTACCTGGCTTATTATCTGACAGTTCTATATGTTCTGTATCTATCAGAAAAAAATTAACAGCCTTGTAGGTACAAAATTTTAATATTTGTGCAAATAGAAAGAAGACTTGAAAGTTTAATCAAAATGATAGCAGATCACGACCTCTCATCGAAACGAATAGTATGACACGTTCGAGACACTTTCGTAAATTCACACGACGATTCATTCCATCCCGTGCGACCTTGTGTTTATTCAAAAATACTTCCCGAATCTGGCATCGCTTAGCTAAACTACCCCCGCGTTTCGCAAACGCAAAGGGGGAGCTTGCCTGGCCTCCTGGCTATATCAAACCTCCACCGCGCGATTTCTTGTTAGCGATGACGTCAAAGGGGCTCCCGTCGCTCGCCAAGGACGTCGCCCGGCCCCGCACACTCCCCGCGCATCCGACGACGCTGCCACCTCCACCCCGCGCCCACGCTCCGCGCGCTAAATGCGTCTACGCTCGCCAGCAACGCTCGCCGCGATCTTAACGAGGCGCACGCCCGCCGTAACGACTTCCGGAAATGCTCCGCACCGCACGCGCAGCCCCGCGCCCACGCACGACACGCCGCCATTTTGCTCTTCGCGAAATTAATCGCCAAGCTGGGAGAGAAAAAATTGCTCTTGTATCCATGCGTGCACAGCGTTGCCAATTAGATTACTTAGGTTCTTCCTCTTTATCAGATTGTCATGCCAAATCTCTCATTAGAACTTTTATTAAATTCTTTCAAAATTATACCGCACCGCTTTATTCCTAACATTTTCTCAATGGATTCTCGAATGATATTACTTAGAAGAAGCAACACAATTTTTTAGAAAAACTATAAATTATAGCTATAAACATCTAAAATTGATAACGAAATTTCAAGTAATTTTAACTTATAACGACAATCGTCTTGTGCAGTTAATTGACACCGTCCTTTCACGAGAATTGGAGATTCATTATAGAGGGTATATTCCGTTTATTAAGAGGTAAAAAATTAGTATCCCTAACAGAAAGGAGCGTAGAAATCACACTGAAATCTTCTCGTCCCTGGGTGTATCGGGGCTCCTTTTCGGTTCCGGGCAGCTGCGGTCGCGACGCGGGGCTGTAGGTCGCTTAGCGGGTGACCGCCTTTGGCAGCGTCACGCGCTTTTCTCCGTCGACGGAATGCGGAGGGGGAGCAGGGGGAGGGGTAGGGCGACCCTAACGAGGTGTAGAGCTGGCGACGAGGGACGTAATGAGCGTGAAGGAGAGAGAGAGGCTCAAAGGATTCGGACGTCACGTTGATTCATGGGCCCTCCGCTCGGGCGATGCTGTGTGCAAACAACGTGTCTTGGGAAACTGACGCCAGCACACACCGCTTCGATAGAATTCTTTTTCAGAACTTACGAAACGGTTGTAGAAACGTATTTATGACACGCAGAAAACGTAAACGTTGCATTTTTTCAGTTCGTCTCAAAATTCAGTTATGTTCTTCTCGTTGGGAATATTATCAAAAATCTTTTGAAATTATTTTTCCAGTTTAATAACGCTTCGAATATTTAAAAAATTTAAAATGAAACTTCATTTTGACACATAGATAAAATTTTAACTTCTTTTTCTCCTTGCTTGAGAAGAACCAATACAACAAAAATTATATCCAATGGTGCATTTAATGTGAATCGATTCATGCTTTTATTTAACAATACATTCTTAATTTTACACAATCGAGTTGCATAGCGTTTTGGAGGTCAAACCGCAACAAAATGGCTGCTCCCCTCGAGATGAACGACATCTCGTGCGCCGCCATAAACATGGCGCCGATTTCGCGCGCCGGAGGTGGCAAATATCGCAGCGGGAAAGCGGAAACGGCGGCGTCGGCGGATGGGCAGCGGTTGGGTCGCGTGGTTGGGGCTCCGTTTCGGGGGTCGGAGGAAACCGGAGCCCGGACAGGCGGCCCGCGTGCCAGGACGCATTTACCGGGCACCGGAAGACCCTGCCCCGCCCCGACCGCCGCCGTTGCCTTCGGATTAATGAGAGCGAGTGACAGCGCTATTTATACCCGCGCTCGCCGCCCCTCGGGGACAGCGCGCCCGCGCCCCGCCGCCCCCGGCAACCGCTCACTGTACTGCACGGTTGTTAGGAAAACAAAACGAACGTGACGGACAACACCGGAAGTCAGGACTTATATATGTGTCCGTATGTGTAGGTAATTCCAAAGAAACATGTCACTGGCAATGTGTTCCTATCAGACAGGTCGCAAACATAAGTTACTCCGAGTTACGTCAAATTAAAAATTCCGCTTTTCTGCATGTTGGTAAAGAAAACAAAACGAGCGTTACGGACAACATTGGAAGTCGAGGAATTGGATGTATGTGCACGTCGTTCAAAATAAATATATTTCACTGGCAGCGTGTTTGTATCAAGCAAGTTGCAAACACAAGTTACTGCGAGTTCACTCAAATTCAAAATTCCGCTATGTGGCATGTTCGTTTTGCAAAACAAATCCAACATGACAGACAGCACTGAAAGTTTAAAACTTAGATATGTATGTGCACGTCATAAAATCGAAAGGTTCGTTTCAAACTGAATTCGTCTTTAATGTTCCGTTTCAAATAAACTTCCACATAGTATTCACGGTTCCGATCTGACGCCCTGCTACCGTGTGCCTTGACTGTCTCCCATGAGTGTATTTGAATGTTGCCTGCAGCTTGCTATCCCCCCCCCCAGCAATCATCCTTTCTGTTTCACAACATCCTTTTCCTTTCGATATTTCGCCTTCTGTTTCTCCGCCTACGTCCTCGCGGTGTTGTGCTTGTCCGCTACGCTGTTTCGCCTCGCGCTCGCTTGAGTGCGCTGGTGTTGCTGTCGGCCATGTGGCTTAGAGTTTGTTGGACGATTCTAAAAAAAATCGTTTGTAAAACCACTTCGAAAAATCGGCGGCATCTCTGAAAAAAATTCATTTGATGAGATTCTCGGAAACTATTATTTTCTCTAAATAACCATAAAATAGCGCTTCAACTGAAAAATTTATCTTTTAATAAATACATCTTTTTTGATATTCCTCTGATTTTTTTAAATTTATATTTGTCGTATTTTTTTATCAATTAAATTTCTAAAATCGACTCCATAACGCTTTTTTTAAGAGATAAAATGATTCGTATAATTGTATAATAAATAACGTTTCAGAAACTTATACAACAAACTAGTAAAGTTCCAATGTGAAAACTAACAGCATACAATTGCAGTCCGAAAGGAAGTAAAATAAAATTGCAAATGTTTATTTCTTACCGAAGTTTTAACAATATACTCACAAACGTCTGTCGCTGATTTTTAATTGAAATTTAAAACACTTTCTTTTACTGATTTTGCTTCATTCAAGTCACTTTCACTTACTTCAGTTTGAATATATTTAAAAGTGACACAGTTAGAAAGTACCGCCTTCATCACCACTGAATATTTTAATGAAAATACGTTTTAAATTCTTCTTGCAAACTTCAATAACTTCCATTCGTGTCGTAAAAGTCCTCTAAAATGCGAGAGCCGCCGCGTAGGCCTGCCCGGGTGAGAGGTGATGTGCTGACCCGGCCTCTGCGCCCCACAGGTGTTCTTCCGTGCCGGCGTCCTGGGTCAGATGGAGGAACTTCGTGATGAGCGTCTGGGCAAGATCATCTCCTGGATGCAGGCCTGGATCCGTGGTTACTTGGCCCGCAAGGAGTACAAGAAGCTGCAGGACCAGAGGTGAGTGGCTTCGGCTGTTGTCGCGACTCCAAGACTATTCAGCCAACGGCTCGCACTTCTTCGATACCCGTCGTCATTTATAGATAGCTCACTGTTTTAGAACTACATTTAAAATTGGAGAATGGTGATCAAAGATTACTTTCGTCGCTCTTCGAAACGCTTTTATAAACATCACATATCAATATTAATACTTCTACCTAAACTTAGTTTTAAAAGTGAGACAGATAGAAAGTACCGCCGTCATCCCCACTGAATATTTTAATGAAAATATGTTTTAAAATTTTCATGTTAACTTTAATAACTTACTTAATTGCAGTTACACAAATTTGCCTATAGATAGACATTTTAATTTGAGAAAACGTCCGAGTCTTGAACTATTCCGGGATTCAAACGGTTCGGAGCGAATATACGCCACAGGCAATCGATTCTGTTTGATGTTGTCTGGCTACAGGCAAACTGCGACATAAAACTCGTCATTTAGACGGAGTACGCAGTTTCTAGGAGCACAGACGCAGACATTCTGTTTGCGCAAACGCCGTCTCCGTCATCGCCACCGTCACCCGTGTGGTCTCCGAGAAAGCTCGGTCGCGTTGATTCACCCTGGCAGATTAATGGCCGCCGCCTCGTTAGCCACGAAATACATGGGTTGCGGGCGCGATGACTACCCTCCGACTCGGCTCCCTCCGTCAGGGCGCGTTCTAAATTGCGAACAATTTGTTGCGAAAGAACAGGGTCTTACTCTCCTCGGACTTTGCGATTCTGATCGCAATGAGGTAAACAAAATCGAACATACAATTCGCAGTACATCTCTCATAATAATTCGTTCTAAGAATTTGTTTCTCTACAAACTCATTTTCTGGATGCGCCTTTACATTTTATATTTTAATGAGTTCAAACAAAAAAGAACAGAACAATGAAAAATAGAAATTCAGAAAGAACTGTGTTCCAATCTGCCTTTCATTAAAACATTAAAATTTTTTATATCTGACTTTGATGAATCCCGATAGAAACTCGTGTAGTCTACATTGAGCAGTATACTTGCCATTTGTTTTATTATATCAAAATGTTTAATACAGTATTCGTATTTTCTCTTTCTATTTTTACTCGTTTATTATTTTAAACGAAATTACTTGTGTCTATTTAAAAAAATACCTTAATGAGTTTTGGATTGCATCAAGGCAATATTTAAGATAAATATTTTGAGAATTCAGTATACAAATGACATAATATACTTATATGTTAATAATAATAATAATAATAATAATAATAATAATAATAATAATAATAATATATAAAATCATATTTAAACTGATATTAAATATAGATTTTGAGTTATAGTGCTTCCTACAAAGTTTAATAGTCCAGACGTGACTCACAACCCAAGAATTTTCCGCATTTTTGTTTTTGTGATGAATAACATCGCCAATTATACGAAAACCCAAAATAAATGTGGTCGGGATAATACTAAATTATCATGTTTTTCCGTTGACTCGTTGACACATTTCGAGTTAAACCGACCTCCCGTCACCGGTTCGTCATCCCAAGAATCCACGGCATACCCGAAAAACCGACGTCGCTCGTCGGAAATAGCCCCGATAACCCACGCCCTGTCTCGGAGTCGTATCTTGAGTTCACGCCTCGGCGGGTCCATTCCGCAGATATGGGAGCGCGTGCGTTGGGAAGCACCGGCGGGCTCGGGGGGTCAGCGGGGTATTTCGGCGAGAGTGAGGTTGACGGCAACAGGTGTAGCGGGTCATGAGGCGCGGCCGGGAGGGGACGGAAGAGGACGCGGGGAGGACGGGTGACGAAGCCAAGGCGGCTGACGCGCGTCGGGGTTGCGCATTCCGGTGGCTGGGGGAGGGGGGACGGGTGAGTGTGCACCGGGGGGCGGGGCGCCCGAAGCAGAAGAGGCGCCGCTTAAAACGGACCGCCGCGAGGGGGCGTTCCAGTCAGAACGCTATTTGCAGCAGCGGCGGCGAGCCGCGTCAACGTGTTGTGAAGTGCGCGGATGATGTACGCGCGTCCGAGCTGTCGCCCCCGCCCCCGCCCCCGCCCCCGCCGCCCTCCGCCGTCCTCCGTCGTCCTCCTCCGTCTTCGGGTCGGGGGACGACGACGCGAGGGCGACCGGCCGGCCGACCGGCCAGCGGCCTTGGCGCTGGGGGAAAGAATGCGTGGAGAGGGCCGCGAATAGCAGTCATCCATCACTGGGACCGCGGAACGTTTGAAGCCGTAAACAAACGAATCGAAGTGGGGAATTCGGAGAGCAACTCGGGCACTAATCATGTTCACAGAACAGTGTTAAAATATACATCTTAGAAATATGATAGAGGTAGATGTTTCAAGCTTAAAAACGTTACAATGTATGCGAAAAGAGCAACGTATGTTTTAGAAAGGACTAGAGTAGAACCGAAAACTAAGTGCTAATCACTCAAATGAAGGCACAGAAATTTGGAAATCATATTTAAAATACTTATTAAAAATACTGATTTAAAAACACAAAAAATAAAATTGTATAAAAATTAATCAAGCCAAGCATACTAGAAGTTACAGGGAGCTTGGCATTAAATGAAGAGCATTAAACGAGTCTGCATTTACCCTACCCTCAGTACTTATATACGCAATACTCGCAGCACTCACAGCATATTAAAATAATTATGGTTGACCAAAAATAAAAAAATGTTCAGAAAAACAGTTAAACTAAGAGCTATCAAGACGGTAAAAAAATGACGGGCCTCGAAATGTGGAGCACATTTGGAGGGTCGAGTGTGAGACGAGTCTTCTTCCGTGCGCAGAATCGCCCTCCAAGTCGTCCAGCGCAACCTGCGCAAGTACCTTCAGCTCCGCACTTGGCCCTGGTGGAAGCTGTGGCAGAAGGTCAAGCCTCTGCTCAATGTCACCCGCGTGGAGGACGAGATGAAGGTGGGTCTTCTTCCCCAAATGGTCGCGAGCGAGCGCGAACGCGCGGAGCGGTGGGGAAAAAAAGGCAGGGAAAGAGAGGGAGGGGGAGAGAGAGAGAGGTACTCCTAGCCAGGCTCTGGAGTGCGATGATGTTCCCTTATCATCTCGCGAAACCCCCCCAAATTTAAGACTGTCATAAATTATTTCCTCGAGATGTCTCTCGAGTGCTCCAGAGTGGGATACACCTGTCATCCGAGAGACACTCGATACCCGACCTCACAGCTGCCTTAAAGTAAGAAAAACGCAGCGAAAGTCTAGGAATACGTTTCTATTTCTAAATTGCTCATTAGACTTCATTAAAATTTCTCTTGTCCGCTCGTAAATTTATTTGTTTTTTCTGTATGAATCATCATTAGATCTCCAGATTTAACATGAGAAAAATGCAGTTGAATTACAATATTTCGTGAACTCCGAATTTTAACTGACTGTACGGAGATGTTGCTACTTAGAATCTGTCCATGAACGGAGAGTCTGGTGATCCAGATGAGAGTCCCGCTTGCCTTATAAATTATCGCCATTAGAACAGAAGCACCTACTTGCAGCGGTCGGCGCGGCCTCTGCGCGAAGCAGGGCCCCTCTCCTCCCTTCCCCTTCCTTTCCCCCACTTCCCCTCGACTTCCCCCTCCCGAGGCGTCTATTTCCGGCGCCGGCCGCATTTTTAGGGCGATGCGGCTAAATATGAAATTGCCCCCTCCCCGGGCCCGGCGGCGCGGCTCCAGCGGGCTCCAGCGCCCACGCGGGGCCGCGGCCGGCGGCGGGGGGCAGGGGGGCGGGGCGCCGGCCTGGGCCGCCGCGCCTCGGCCAGTCGCACCCCGAACCCCGCCGCCACCGCCACCGCCGCCGCCGACCGCCGCTCCCTCCGGTCGTCTCCGACCCTCCCCGACCCGATCCGAACCCGGCCCCGGTCCAGGCCCCCGGCCTACCCTCCCGCCCGCCTCCGCCGCGGCAGCCGCAGCCGCAGTGCCCGACCCCAGTCGCCCGCCCGGCCACCGCCGCTCCGCGCCGCTCCGCGCCCGCCCCGTCACACTCGGCTCGGCAACGCTCGCGCGCCGCCATGGACCCGGTCGACCTGCACGATCTGCACCCTGAATTGCAGAAACTGGAGGAGAAGGCCCAGAAGGCCGAGGAGGCCCTCGCCAAGGAGGAGAAGCTGCGCAAGGAGGTTGAGGCCCTCAACGCCAAGCTGCTCGAGGAGAAGACCAACCTGCTGTCTTCCCTTGAGGGAGAGAAGGGCTCTCTCGCCGACATCCAGGAGCGCAGCGCCAAGCTCGCTGCCCAGAAGGCCGACCTCGAGTCCCAGCTCCACGTGAGTACTCGCCCTTCTTCCTTTTCGCAGGGTGCTCAGTTCTCACGCTCATGTGCGGCTGTCTCGGGCTCCGAGTCGTAGCCATGGATCTTCTCTAAACAACTCGCAATCGCCTCGTACCAAATTAATTGCGATTCAGACAACAAACATTCAGGCCTATCACAAAATTTTAGACAATTTTTAGTGCAAGGATGGAACATATTATATACCATATACAAGCGCTTTTGCAATTCAGGGCTGAATTTCCAGATCTTTCAAGTTTAATAAGAAAACTCCGGATATTATTTTTATACAATTCTTTCGGTTAATACATATAACTATAATCTTACTATATTTATTGAAATGAATGTAGAGACGCCTCAAAATATTTCTCAAATATGCTCGGTGAACATTAAAAATCGAAAATTAGGGCACAAGTGCACAGATATTTTAATCTCTCAATTTTCATGTATATGTGTGAATATTAACGTTATTGCATCAGCTTCTAGTGAGACACACATATCCATTTAGATTATCCCATTGTGTCAGAATATTCGCTATGCCATATGAGTTCTTTGAGGTTAATTCACGAATACTGAGTAGCTCAAATTCTCATGTTACTATACATATCTTCAAATTATATCCTTGGTGTTCGTTTCTTGGATTATTTCCAGTATATGAAGACTTGAATTAGTGCCAGTACTTCCATCTCAGCTTTAAAAAGTGTCATAAAATTACATCAAAATACAGAAAATAAAGTGAAGATAAATTTGAGTGCTTACAAAAAATTCACTGAAATACCCATTAGAAATCACGTTAAGTAAAGTCAGAAGTAAATGAATCGTGTTCCTTCATATATAGCTATTCTAAATCTATCACGCACGTCTGGAATATAAATTGAAAAATCTCTCTTAGCTAACGACTGCAGCTGTTAATCCTACGAAATATCAGGTAGAAAGATATTTGGTGTCTGCCACGTGTGAATTAGCAGTCACCGCTCTCATTCTATATCTCAGTCGGTTTCCGGGACACGATATTATTTCTCGAAACCACACGGAACAAAAGAGATTTCAACGCGCAATAAAGAACGAAACTCGCAACATCCACGTGTCACAGCCAAATTTACCCCTGGTGATGCACCACAGCGGCTCTAGACATGTCTTCCAGAGCCGCCCACGGCATTATTTTTAGCATAGGCGAGGTTCGAACATGAAGTCTTCCGGCTGCGCCGTGAGACAGGGCGCAAACGGACGCCGCATGGCACCTCTCGGCGCCCGACGTCCGTGCCCTGTCCGCGCCGGTCTCTGGGCCGTGCCGCTGTCACTCTCAACAACAAACACTTCGACCTCGACCCTCCATTGTTATTCATGGCTGCTGAGATCGCTGCCGCAGAGGCGTAGGAACCGAATTTCAAAGATTTCTCTCGCGGAATATTCACGTCACGTTCCTAACCGTTAGATTGCGAATCAGAACAAGCTTAAGTGAAAAATTCATCGGGTGTTAATACTGTTTCTTATTCTTCAGTATATAATTACTCGTCATTTATTCATTATATCAGTATATTTTTATATTAATATTTTAAAAAATTCAAAATTATTATTCAGATATCCGTGGGTTTTGAATGTATTTTCAGCCGTTGGCAGTGGGGAAACAAAAAGGTTAATTTTACAGTAATTAAAATTTCTCTCAAAAGCAAACAAAAATTCCACGAACGAGAAAATGTGCAAATGTCGGCTCCTCTGTCCAAACCTTTTTTCTCTAATCCCACGCACATTTTAGCGCGTGTACAGCCGCGGCGGTATTTTTATGAAACGCGTCTAGGGCGGACGGCAAGGTGTAAATATATTCGCGCACGCGGCGGCCGCCGCCCCGCCGGCGCCCGCCTCCATCGCCGCCTCCGTTGCCTCCGCAACTCCATCGCCGCCTCCCTCGCCTCCGCCGGCGCTGTGACCGCAGAGTGCACATTTTTGGTGCTCCACTGCGGCGGCGGTCGCGGTGGTGGCGGTGACGGCGGTGGTGGCGGGTCGGGGGTCGGCGGCGGGCGTGGGTCGCGCCTGGCTCTCGGCCGACCGCCGCCGCCGCCACCACCGCCACCACCGCCTCTCCGCCGCCTCACCACCGCCGCCTCCAGAAGTTATTTCTGGAGTGCACCTGACTCACGCTCGGCCCCGCTCTCCGGTTGCTGGGCGGACACCCGAACCGCGCGTTCGAAACTCTCCACCGCTCCGCACTGGCCCCATCGGCTGACGCGACGCGGCGACGAAAAACCACGCGCTGACGGCGGTGTTTTCCAGTCGCGGGATCGTAAAAACGTCGCGATCGCCTGTTTGATGTATTTAGGCCCTGAAAACGTCCACGCCACATCGCATGAAAAATGATGTTTTTCTGTTATTTGTTCGGATTTTTTGGGCGAATGAGTAATCCTAAATACCAGACCGGTCGAGTTATTTTGCTTATATTTAAGAGCTGCGAAGTTGACGAATGAGCAGAAAATTTAGCCTTCGACAATATTACAATATTTTTTCTTTTTTAGCGGGGGGTGGAGGCTGGAGGAAACTGGCAGCAATTTTGCTTTCTATTAACTAAAAAACAATTTAATTTCGGGCCATTCGTTTAGTTTATGCGATACAAAACGATAATAATACGGGCCCCCTGACCTGCAGCACAGATTTTCCCCCATCGCCGGGGTCTGCGCCTGGGGGCCTAGTGACCGCTGGCTGTGGCGGGTGCAGGCGACCCAGATCGGCGGCGCGGGGTGGGCGACCTGACCCACGGTGGGCCGCACCGCCGATCAAGGGCAGCGGAGCGGTAAGCCGAAACCGCGGCGGGACGTGTGGCGCGCCGCCAACGGCCGGATATAGCCCCCGGGGGCGGCCGCGAGAGGCGACAGGGGGGCGGCGCGGGGGCCGGAATTAATAACGCGCACGCGGCGTGCGAGTTATGTCTCCCCCTGGCATGCCTGGCTACTTGCGGGAGCCCCCGGGCGGCCTGTAAGCCCACGCTCTCCACGTTATAGGTGGTTTCTGGGAGAGGTTGGGAGTTTCTTGACCGGAACCTAGTGTTCATATAACCGATCGACCCACTGATATTCTTCAGCGACACTCGATAAATGGATGAACTTACTAGGAATCACTAATATTACAGCGCTAATTATTATAAAAGCAAACCCCACGTATTAAACACTAAAGCCAATCGATAGCAATCAGCCACTCGATAAAGCAAAATTTCCGCGGGAGATATACAACGGAAACGGATAAGTGACAACTATTTGAATAGTAGAGTACTGGGAAACAAATGACACAACGGAACATCTGCGCTTCTCGGAAACCGCAGTGAGCGTTTATTTTCCGTCGCTGCAATCTCACTGCTGCCCTAGAGCCACCCGCTCAAATTATACGCCCGGTTCAACGAAATGGAGCCTGCTATTAAGGCGCGTTTATTTTTCCTGCGGCCGCGCGCGTACGCTGAGGTCAGCGGGAGACTCACCGCCGCCCGCTGACGTCCCGCCGCACTCGCACGCGCGCCCACTCCACCACTTCTTTCGCACAGTAGCAGCGGCGGCGGCGGCAAGAGCAGATGTCCCGCCGCATTAAGATGCGCACGCGAGCCCCATAAACCGCAAGCACCGTAAACGCAGCTGCCCCGAGACTAAACACCGGCGGTGCAGCTTCCGGCACGAGGAGAGGATTCGCCCGCGTTCGACACATAACCGGAAACGGAACTTCACGAGTCTAGGAGAGATCACTTTACTTCAACTTTTGTTCAAAATTTGGGCATACACAGTTCCAGAATCGCTATGCAATTGAAATTGAGTAGACATTTTACGAAGAATAAATGCGAATGTAGTATTTAGAATAGTTTTATTTAATTGAATTTACATTCATTAGGTGAACACTCATATTACATTTCTATGCTAATTGTCTTGTGCATTTAAATTTAAAAAATATTCAGTCGTACATTTTTGCAAGTGATGGTAGGCATTATTGCACCAAATACCAGAGAGCCGAAACAAACTGGTAATATTAGTACAATTAAGTAAATCACGATTTTTGGAAATGTAAAAACAATGTAATGACGTTCGTGCGAATTCGTGCTAGCAGACAAAATCCACACATCTGACTCATCAGGAGGGAGAGAAAAAGCAAATGTTCGGCAATCCGGCAGAAGATGTCTCACTTCGCCGCCGATTCAGATCCCGAACCACGCGTCAGGCCCTGCAATCGTAGGCCCAGGCTGCGAGACACCCCTGGCGGGGCGGTAAACAGGCGGAAGTGTTTGGTCCGTGAATCACCCTTTCCACCGGCGTGATTCACTCGGCGCCCCCCCCTCCCCGCTCCCGACGGCCCCTCCGGACGGATTCCAGCTCGGCCGTTAAAACGCCGCTCTGGAAATAGACGCCGCCCGCCAGCGCCGCCGCCTTCGCCGCCGCCTTCGCCGCCGACACCGCCGCCGCGGCCGCCCCACGGAACTGAACGTATACGGGCCGCGCCGTCGTAGGCCGCCTCGCTGCTCGGAACGTCTATTCGCGTCGGCCTCCCTGCGATTCGCTCGCCTTTCTCTATGACCTCTCCGCTCTGAGAGAATCGTTTGAACTATTTTCGAGCCCCCTTTTCATTCTCTCCTGGATCCGCATGGCGGGCGATTCGTTGCGCGTCTAGGAGGAAAGAATATAACGTTCGAAATGCATGAAATGACGTAACGCTTTAAGAATTCGCTTGGAAGTAAAGAGAAACAAGTTACTTTGTTATAAAACGGATTGGTGGAGCCAACTAGGAATTTTGACGTCGTCTTATTCCAGAAAACCGAATTACCATTTTCGTGTTGGCAGTTTAGAGGAGGGAAGCAAGCGTATCATTCATGCATTTCATTCGATGAACGGTTAGACACATATATCACCATTCAAACATACGTCAAAAAATCACATTAAAATGCTACTCTTTATTACGTTTGATGCCACATTATTACATTAGATAAATGTTTATTAAAAAATTGTAAAAATGAGACATTTTTTAAAGTGCAATTACAGTACAAAAATTATATTTTTAAATAGTATTATATATTTTTCAAAAAATTAAAAAGAGGTATGGGGAATAAGCATAATTTGCGGACGTTTTCTTGAGCTCCAGGAATTCATCCACACTCTTTCACTTTAATGATGGACGAATATATCAACAAACTGAGGTTACCAATATTTGAAAAGTAGAAATGTTTCCTCCCGAGTGAAAGAAAAATTATTTCCATCGGTAAACGAACTACAGTTTTGAATTTATAGTACTGCTAACAAAATAGCAATACACACTTTTGGATCTACTCCTAGTGCAACTAACGAAAAGGAGAGCTGAAGGGAACGTGCAGCTAATGAAGATATATATTTATGCCCAGGAACAAAGCAAGGGTTAATCTCAGAATTGCTAAAAGGATCGGGTAAATCGGACCAAAAAACCTGATCGGGGTTGGAAGATCGAAACGCAGGACAAAAAAGCTCTAAAGTGACCCATATTTACTAAAAATAGCCTACTTCGCGATGCACTCACGGGCGGGTGACACAAAACCGCAGACGGAAAACCCAGGCACAAGCCGCGCGCCACGTAACCGCCTCTCCGCGCCAGTTGCGTGTCGCCGGGAAGCGCCGTCTTCGCGACGCGGCCGCAGTTAAATCGGGTCGCGTTCCGCGCAGCGCCACAGCGGCTCCGCCCGGAAGACGCGTCGCGCCAAATCTGATAGACGCGCTGCGTTCCGCTCACAATACCCGGCGGCGCCAGATCAGATCTCTCGTACAATGAGGCGACGCGACGCCGCCGGCGAGTAATGGTTGCATGAAAGCGCTCCGTTGTTGCGGGCTGCCAGCCATTCACCGGGACAACTCCTTCTCCCCGTGTACGAAGGCCTCGGGCACGGTTAAAAATACGCTGCGGTGCGGGCAAGCTGCGGGAAATAAAAAAAGCGAAAGTACTTACCTCAGGTGGTTGAACCACAGGAGACCGCGTTGTTGGCAGAAACTTCTAGTTTGAGTTGTAGGACGACGCATTTGGCACCTCGTTAACTCGTCTGTCATTGACGAGAGTGTCAACTTTTGAGACAAATTTTGGTGTTTCCATGGCACCCGACCACCAGAACTGCAACGTTCACACGGCCTTTACGTCACAGACGTCTTCTTCCTAAATTGGATCCCGGTGGTCCTCCCCTGGGGACAGAAAAAGTTCCACATGTGATTCCTAGGTCGTCTATAATTAGCGCGGTGATCGACGAGTCGACGAGAGAAGTGCGATTAGAAAAAAAAAAGTCGTAAACCGCAGGATGTGTTACTTTAAATGCTGCGCGCGACGTGGGATGAGATGTGGTTTTCTGAGGCACTTGCAGCTGAAAGCTTCTTGACACAAACGATGTCTCAGCCCAGGCGGGGGCTTTCGTGGACGCCGGCCAAAGTACACATGCAAAGGATAATGAGATGCTCATACACTCATCACGCGGCTAATTGTTTGGCGACATCTTCTGCATAATGACGCGTGAGAACTGAGTACTTTCTGCACGTTTCTACACATCATCAATTTTCTCTGAGATAAATAAAACTTCTGTAACAATTAGTCACTGGTGATTTAGTTAGTTCAACCAATTCATTGGGTCAATTACACATGTAATTTTGAAATTATTTAACTTAATAAAACAACTATTTTAATGTTGACTATCAAATGATACACAAAACTAGTATGTTTCAAGCAAATGTTTATATTCAGTATTGATGTGTAAGATTTATATTTGAAATTGTTGTTAAAACTTAATTTATTTACATTTTCAAGTATGTTTGAAACTAAATAAATGTGAAATTTGCAATTCAGTAGTAAATTTTAATAAAAATAAATTCCAATAAATTATTTCAATAGCATAAATTCCGTATTTTTTTATATTCGCAGTTCAAATTCCTCATCCGAAAGCAATATATCTCAGAGAAAATTGTATTGAATTAATCTTTCTTGCCGATGGTGAAACTGGTTAACTAACACGAGTCGTCTTCTGTAACCCACAGGACACCCAGGAGCGCCTGCAGCAGGAGGAAGATGCCCGCAACCAGCTCTTCCAGAGCAAGAAGAAGCTCGAGCAGGAGATCTCCGGCCTGAAGAAGGACATCGAGGACTTGGAACTGTCCGTCCAGAAGTCCGAGCAGGACAAGGCCACCAAGGACCACCAGATCCGCAACCTCAACGACGAGATCGCGCACCAGGATGAGCTCATCAACAAGCTCAACAAGGAGAAGAAGAACCAGTCTGAGAGCACGCAGAAGACCGCTGAGGAGCTCCAGGCCGCCGAGGACAAGGTCAACCACCTGAACAAGGTTAAGGCCAAGCTCGAGCAGACCCTGGACGAGCTCGAGGACTCCCTGGAGCGCGAGAAGAAGCTGCGGTGAGTACAACACTCGAAATAAAAAACTCCTGATTCCCTTCTACATTTCCATTCATGTACACACTTGAGAACGAGATTTTTTAGATAGATTTTTAATTTTTTTATGAATCGTACCTTAGAACAAATTTCACTCTTTATCGTAAACGAAAATATTTGTAGTACAGAATAATACATCATCAGAAATAATCTTGTAGAAAATTCACACCTTACGAACGATAACATCTTTACATAAAACATGGTTGTGACACATCCCTGAACATGTAACGAAAGAGTAGTCATGTAGGTTTTCTTGTACTTTATTACATTAATTATCAAGATCCTCTAGATTTCTTATGATACAAAATTCTTAATTTCCTTATAAAAGTATTCTTCGTATTTTGAGATAGTATCTGAGATATCTATCTCTAATGTTATGTGTTTACTGATGAGGTTCACATCATTATTTTCTTGTCTCACACGAACCAACTCAACATTCGTAATATTTCACCGAGAGAGGAGGGCACCTTATGACCGCAACTTTCCTCCTTCTGCCCACAGCGGTGATGTTGAGAAGGCCAAGCGCAAGGTTGAGGGTGACCTGAAGCTGACCCAGGAGGCCGTGTCCGACCTGGAGCGCAACAAGAAGGAGCTCGAGCAGACCATCCAGCGCAAGGACAAGGAAATCTCTTCCCTGGCCGCCAAGCTGGAGGATGAGCAGTCCCTCGTCGCCAAGCTGCAGAAGCAGATCAAGGAACTGCAGTCCCGCATCGAGGAGCTCGAGGAGGAGGTCGAGGCCGAACGCCAGGCTCGCGCCAAGGTGAGTCTCCTCGCCCCGCCCCCAACGCACATCCGGTGATTTAACTCGCAATCGTAAAATCTCACAAACGCGGGAATGGAAACAAAATATTTAGTATTCGCGGTAAATTAATATCATCGCTACACGACGGCATGTATTAGGAGAAAACATCACAAACCAGTCAGAAACGACACAGAATAAATATATTAACAAATGAAATATTACAAAAACAATAATAAAGTACAAATCCAAATATCATGGGAATAATATTTAGAAATAATGTAGGGATACTTCTTTTGGCTCCACTGGGTACGTCGGCAGCTCCCCTCCATCACCAAAGAAAGAAGATGGGATACCTCCGAAAGCTGACGACGGGGATGGGTGACCAGCCGACACTTAGTGGAATGGATAATGCACAGTAAGTGGGACGGGACATTGTATCCGGAACCCACGAACTAGGAAGGCTTTCGAGGTATAGGGGACGGCACGACATTACAGAGCCTAGTATCCTCATCCAAAAAATGTGTGAACGTATGTGTAACGCAGGGACGTTTCTTTTCGAGACAATGACATTTTAAATGCATCAGTACTAGGATTTGGAAAACGATAATTCTATTTGAAAAGGAGAAACATTCATACATCTGAAATTCTTCGAGAGAAGTATGTGGGTTTAAACAACGATAGCTGAAAAATTCAGAAATGATCGAAATTCTTGAAAGAAACACATTTCCATTAAATTGCTCCTCGATTCTCCAGCGGAAGTCGTAGGCAAATGGAGTAACGTCGATCGCCCTTTGTAACGCGCTCGCTTCCGCCCTGTCGCGCAGGCTGAGAAGCAGCGCTCCGACCTCGCCCGCGAGCTGGAGGAGCTGGGCGAGCGCCTGGAGGAAGCCGGCGGTGCCACCTCCGCCCAGATCGAGCTCAACAAGAAGCGTGAGGCCGAGCTCAGCAAGCTGCGCCGCGACCTGGAGGAGGCCAACATCCAGCACGAGAGCACCCTGGCCAACCTGCGCAAGAAGCACAACGATGCCGTGGCTGAGATGGGCGAGCAGATCGACCAGCTCAACAAGCTGAAGGCCAAGTGAGTAGACACGGGCAGCGCCTGCGAAACTCCGCGATACCACCCGATAAACACAGCTTTCGAGCAGGTTATCTCGCAGTGCAATTGCAGGGGATTCAAAAAAACATTGCCACGTGTAATGATAAGGACGAAAAGGGGGATATACTCAATTGAACGCTCTAGCGATACACTAAATAGACACACATTGTAGAAGCATAAAATAATATTTTTCTGGAATTTAAATCTGTAAATGTTAATCTCTAAACATTACATTTTTTATAATATTTACAATTCAATGGGTAGTCACTAAATTTAGAAAAAAGTCATTTCACTTTGGTGCAATGGAATAATAAAAACTCGCCTCGAAAGAACTTCCGAATAATTGGTGCAAGGAGAAAAAATATTTATGTAACCATTACTCAAAAACTGTTTATTTCAGAGTGGTTCCTCATCAAAGCAGTTGCTTACTTTGTGCTTGAGTGAGAGGTCGAGTGAATGGATGTAAATGTTTGAAAGTGACGAAGTGCTATTGATAGTACCGATTCCGTACTTTGCATTAAGTTGCCAAGTAAACCAAGCATAGCTTTCAGTTCACTGACAGAATAAGAGTTGAGTACAGGAGTGTGATAGAACGAGTGAAAGTGATAGCCGAATGTTGGAGCGAGCGAAAGCGAGAATGTTGTGGAAAAGTGTGAGTTGTGCGAGCGGGTGCTGACGCCATGTCTGCCACAGGGCCGAGCATGACCGCTCCTCTGCCATCAACGAGCTGAACAACACCCGTGGTGCCATCGACTCCTTGGCTCGCGACAAGGTAACCCCCCTCCCCTCTCAGCCCTGTCGTAGCGGCATGGAAGCGGCATGGACCCCCCTCCACTGCCCGCCCCGCCACGGACCTCCGCTCGCCTCCCCGCTCCGCCTCGATTACGCGAGGAGGGCATTCTCTAATCAGATCACCCCTTTCATTTACGCTGGTCATAACGATATTGGCAATGGACATTCGAATATTCTAAATATACAGGATATAGGAGAATAACTGTACCTTCTTTTACATTTTGGAAATTAAATTATTTACGTGTTCATAATTTAATTTTATACCTTTTTCTTAAAAAAGTGGTTTTGAATTTATTACTGAACTACATCGCTGAATATTCAAAAATATTGTTTCAGAATTTGTATTTCCGCTTCTAAATTAGATTGCTCTAATTAAGTTTTCTATTTTAGTATCTTGTGTTTCATGGCAGGTAAAGCATATAATAATTCATAAGAGCTAATTTTACAACTGAATAGTCAGTTTGTTAGATATTTTTAGAGCAATTATTCCTTGTCCCAAATTCGCATTCAGGTAGGACGGGAGTGGGCGTGGTTCTGGCGAGGCACAACTCCTTCAGTAGATTTGGCAACCCTCCATTCTCTACAAACAGAGACACCGGTCTTCGGGCAGATACAACAGCAGCATGAGTTCCTGACTGAACCCCTTGTGTCTGTGTCCATATTGTGTTCTTTCCACCTCACGAACACTTATCGGGATGGCGAACAACCAGTAAACTCTGTCCGTGTTTGGCTGCAGGGCTGAAAAGGATAAGTCCCAGTTCGCTGCCGAGTTGAACGACCTCCGAGCGGGCGTCGATCATTTGGGCAACGAGAAGGTACCGGAGTGGCTTTCGTGTTTCTGAGTTCTGCTGACGCACTCACAGGAGCAGTGGTGGCAAAGTTGCAGAAGCAGCAGTAGCAGTAACCCTGTACAAAGAGTCGCTAACGCCACGATCAGTCGCCGCTGAAGAAGCAAACTCACACCATTCGTCGTTTGAACCCTTGGACCCACAGTACGTTCCAGCCCCTCTGTATTGATAACTTCCCGCAGAACGCCTCTATAACATTGTGTCCGCACAAGTGTGTTGGTAACTCAATGGACGGCCGCAGTCAGTGGTCGGTGCTCCTAACGCAGCCTGCTGACCCTAACATCTCTGTGACTAACGGAGTGTCTGTGTGATGTCTTTTTCAGTTCTGGCCCGGATGATTCGCTGGGGGGGGGATACACACGTCTTGACTTTATTGACGTTAGGCTTTAAATTTATCAGACGGATGTGCTTGGGGATAACTGTGAGAGACATTAAATAAGGATCATTTTGTAAATATCATACTAAACAAAATCAAACGTGATCAACGGAATAAACTGCCAGAAAATCAGAAGCAACTTCAAAATTGGATGTGAGATCCTTGATGAAGTGTTAGACTATATTGAAAGTAGAAAAAAATTGTCACTAATCGTTAGACTACAGCCACCCGGAAAATATTCGTAATCGTAAAACATTTTTATATTCAAATATACAATATTACATAAATATAAAATAATTATAATAATATATAATAAACGTATTAGTTTAGTATTCTTACATCCCCATTAATGGCGTCCGAAATGACACTGATCAACTTATAGAAATAGTTTGCCTAGCTTTCTCACATTCCTATCGATAGAGTTGTTCAAGTCAATTTGAAAGAATATAATTTCAGAACATCAGTAATTATGACGTAAATCAATCCCCAATCTCTCCGCGTCATTAATTCGAAATCATTTTCCTTCCACCTCGCTCCATCGGAGCACTCGCTGCTCGAGTCCCTCATGTGCAGCGGCTCATCCATCGGAACGCTCCGGACTTTCTCTCTCGCGGGCGCGGGGTCCCGCACGGGAAGGGAAAAAGCCGGCCGGCCGGCCGATCTGGCCCGGCGCGCCCGCCGCCGAGGCCCTGGCTGGGACCGAGGCGCTATTTCGGGGACCACTGGCCTGCACGACTCCTCCAGCGCCGCGGGCTGTTTACGCGCCTGTCCGACTTGGGAATGACGTCATCGCGCCGCCGCCGCCGCCGTCGAGTCTGTCCGCTCGCTCGACGTCAGTTTCCGGTGGAAATGCCCGATAGTTTAAAAAATAATTAAATCGTCTAAAACTTTAAACTCATTTAAGCGTGGAACAAAAATAAAAGTGTTTTAATAAATTGTTGCTAATTTTGTTTTGTTCTGTCGAAAAAGTCAGGAATTTTTTATAAAATAGTACTAAGAGTAATGAAAATAGTAATATCTAATTCTCAAACTTTGGGATGATCTTTATTCGTCTCATAAAAACAATAATTTATTTCATATTGGGAAATATTAATTCCGAATACTCGTGATAATACAAGACCGATGTATCCATTTGGCTACATCATATTCGTAACAGCTGTGTAATCTCATTTCCCACTATACGAAAAACACTTTTTTGGCTGCACAAACTCGTTTCGTTCGGATTCTAAATACCTCTCTACGCGACGAGATTCCGGCGGCCATTTCGGGCCCCGCCGGCACCAAATATTTGCGACCACGCCCCCTCCTCCGAAATAGCCCTCGGGCGGGGCGCTGGGGGCCCTAGGCGCTGTCCATATAAGCCGCCCTCGACCGCCCGGGCGCCTTTGCTCTGTCTGTCCACAGGCACGCAACGCCCGCGCGCTTAATAAAATATATAAACACTCGCCGCGCGGTTTGTTAACACGACGCGCCCAAACGGCCACCGAGAGGTTGCAAATAATCATTACGAGAGCCCTGACGATCCCCGTTCCCGGGAATTTTATTTCCAGGTCTAATAATCGTAATGTGTCGGAAATAGTCTGGTACTTAGTTTTTGGTCGCGAAAAAATATACATTTCTCGAAATGTTTTCACAATATTACCCCAGCACTATTTTTATGGAGTAAAGAAAGAAATTATTTCCATGGTTTAGTTTTTCAACGAAATGAGCATATAATTCTCGTATTCTACCAACAACCATTAGGGATATAATTAATATAATTTTTTGAGAATTTTAGTAGTTTTAGTGATTTTAAAAATAACATATTTTTACTTAAATTAAAAACAAAATAAATATTCAAAATAGACTAAATTGTGTCACAACGTTAGCACTCGCACTAAAATAATTTTACTAGGTACAATAAAATTTACAATAAACGGACATAGTATTGCAATCGAAGGAATAGTTCCTAATGGGCAATTGATAAATCTCATAACTATTCGTAATTATTATACGAAGCGAACAAACATAAGAGTTGCTGTAAAAACGGAAAACAGCGTTATCCGAAGGGCCAGAACTTATGGCTAGGCGCGCCCTTGCCGATGGAACAAGAAATTTAACCCCCCGTTGCTGTCCGCCCACTTCAGGCCGCCGCCGAGAAGGTCGCCAAGCAGCTGCAGCACAACCTCAACGAAGTCCAGGGCAAGCTGGATGAGTCCAACCGCACCCTCAACGACTTCGATGCCGCCAAGAAGAAGCTCAGCATTGAGAACAGCGACCTCCTGCGCCAGCTCGAGGAGGCTGAGTCTCAGGTGTCTCAGCTTAGCAAGCTCAAGATCTCCCTCACCACCCAGCTCGAGGACACCAAGCGTCTCGCCGACGAGGAGTCCAGGGTAAGTGCATGCCCTCCAGTGAACTTCGCACCCAAAATAAATTCTATCTTTTTGTCTTTATTAAATTTTCCTCGCTAATAAATTATTCCAAATTAATTTGTCTCTTCATTCAGTGTTTTCACATTATTTCTTCAATATCAAATATTAAAATTGTACTTTTTATTCAATATTTCATTCCCTTGCTTTTAATCGTTCCACATTTCTTCGTAACAAACAAATACGATTTCTGAAAAACGTTTTCTACGTTTCTAATATCAAATTATTCCCATCAATAATTTATTCTGATCTAATTGATGCCACAATTCAGTACATTCATATTACTTTCACATTATCCATACCAGTATTTAAATTTTACTTTTTTCTTCATTTCATTCCTTTAAATTTAATTGCTTCAAATTTCTTCGTAAAAACTCTTATTTGGGAGCAGCTTCATATTCTCAACTTCCACTCCAACGGGCTGGTGTTCGAATCCTAACGAGGCACGCTCTTCTTCCCACAGGAGCGCGCGACCTTGCTGGGCAAGTTCCGCAACCTGGAGCACGACTTGGACAACATCCGCGAGCAGCTGGAGGAGGAGGCCGAGGGCAAGGCTGACATCCAGAGGCAGTTGAGCAAGGCCAACGCTGAGGCTCAGCTGTGGCGCTCCAAGTACGAGTCCGAGGGAGTCGCCCGCGCCGAGGAGCTCGAGGAGGCCAAGTGAGTACCGCAACGCTTGCTTATTTATCCTTGAAAATCGATTTTATTACATGGGAGTTTTTTTGTTTTTTTTTTCTCCCTTTCAAAATTCAAAACTTAAGTAGTATATGATTTAGTGTAGGGATCACAGAATTTTGAAAATGTGCACACAATTCACTTTTCCCCATAGCCCGTCATACGCAGTTTTTAACTGTTTTTTTGACGTAAATAAATAAATAAATAAATAAATAAATAAATAAACGCGCGCGACACTCCACCACGACGTCGACCGCACTCTCTCGCGAGAACAATTATTCGTGACACTTGACTTCGCGGAACTGCCAGACACAGGACTCTGATGCTTGGCACTTGCTAACATGGTGAGTTATTCATCAGTTGTTTCTGAGACACGACATAACTTCACAGAACGACTTACCGATTTAGAGCGTACCAACTTAACGATATTTTTTCTTCCATCAACTTGATTTAAATCACCTATTTAAACCTATTGTTTAGTACTTTCCTCCATGAAGTTAGCATTTACAATTGCATTTATAATTTTAATGCGACATTTTTGTTAACTGAGAACATGGTAAATAACATATTGAAACATTTTAAAAAAATTTCATAGTAATATTCCACAGCATTTCACTGTATTTACATGTTCTCACATGACCAGATTTTGGTGTATGATTCAGTAAGTAGATATTCCATCAACTTTTGAATGTATTATCTATGGAATATACTTTATCTTTTTCCCTGTTTATGACTTTTTTATTTTTTCAATTTCACAGAAGTATCGCCCTAAGGGCTAAATACGGACTTGAAAAGACTGACTAAGATTCTTCATACAAAGATATTGTAATGATACGATTGTTACAGTATTTTGTGTATATTGTAAATAGTAAAAATTATGTATGAAAAATAGTAGCTGCTTGTAAATAACTAGATAACCCATATGTTTGTCGTTTCTGTCCTACGTATTACCCTCCTCTCTAGTTCCACGTTATAGTTTTAGACCACAGGGTCGTAATATTTTCGAACGTAGTAGTACTCTGTTCCCCGCCTTTCTTATCCCATTACTTGTATTTACGTGTATGTGCGTGTGTTTCATGTGTGTCGTTTGTGTCCGCCAGGCGCAAGCTGCAGGCCCGCCTCGCCGAAGCCGAGGAGACCATCGAATCCCTCAACCAGAAGGTTGTCGCTCTGGAGAAGACCAAGCAGAGGCTGAGCACCGAAGTCGAGGACTTGCAGCTGGAGGTTGACCGCGCCAACGCCATTGCCAACGCCGCCGAGAAGAAGCAGAAGGCCTTCGACAAGATCATTGGCGAATGGAAGCTCAAGGTCGACGACCTGGCCGCTGAGCTGGATGCCTCCCAGAAGGAGTGCCGCAACTACAGCACTGAGCTCTTCAGACTGAAGGGCGCCTACGAGGAGGGTCAGGAGCAGCTGGAGGCTGTCCGCCGTGAGAACAAGAACCTGGCCGGTGAGTACTTCCCTTCTGTCATTTCCTCAAAATATACACTTATTAACCCATTATAAAAGGATCTGCCAATTTGGCTCTTTAGAATCATATAGCTCGCGGGTTACTATAGTAGCACAACTCAAAATATATGAATTTTGAGTTCATGCAGTCTCCAGAATTGCAGATTGGTATAGCGAACAGTAGCAACAGTAACATACCTTACTGTAAAGTATTCCACCGACAAATGACAGACGTATTAATGCAAGAATGATGCATTTTGAAACAAGGAGAAAACTTCAAATTCATTTATCTCAACATCTCATGTTTTGAGTTGTGTCACTATTGTATCCCACGAAACATACGGTTTCGTATTATATAAAAGGTGATAGAAATGTAATACATCTTATCGAACAATTTAATTAGTTGAAAGTTTCCTTAAGTATTTAGAAAACCATTAAAACATTTTACCATGTTTTTTTCTTGGTTGAGTCATGCTCCCACAATAAGATAGTTCAAATGCATAATGTTTCTTTACAACCCATAACATAAAGCAAATTTTCCTGCATAATACAATACCTAACAATTCCTGACTTTGTGC
Source organism: Teleogryllus occipitalis (assembly GCA_011170035.1). NCBI lineage: Eukaryota > Metazoa > Arthropoda > Insecta > Orthoptera > Gryllidae > Teleogryllus > Teleogryllus occipitalis. The sequence goes on along the minus strand of BLKR01000686.1, from coordinate 96,574 downwards.
GCAGATGAGGTCAAGGACCTGCTGGACCAGATCGGCGAGGGTGGCCGCAACATCCACGAGATCGAGAAGGCCCGCAAGCGCCTGGAGGCTGAGAAGGACGAGCTGCAGGCCGCCCTTGAGGAGGCTGAGGCCGCCCTGGAGCAGGAGGAGAACAAGGTCCTGCGCTCTCAACTGGAGCTGTCCCAGGTGCGCCAGGAGATCGACAGGCGCATCCAGGAGAAGGAGGAGGAATTCGAGAACACCAGGTACGTCTTCCACTTGTTCACTTTCCTTGCCTTTCATTTAGTCGTTCATCAGCACTCATCTCTATTACGTAATCAAGCAGGGACTGTACGCGTAGGTTCAGATTAAAACTCAGAAGAGACGTTTCCAATTATTAATGTTTCATGAACATAGAAAAGTAAGTTCTATTGGTAAAGAGATTCTTGATGAACTGTGCAATATCCTATCGACTGATCGGATATAACAAGAGAAACTTCAGATAAACCTCCTACAGGGGAAAGTGCTCCTTATTACTTCATACGATTCTCTGCTCTTGATTGCTTTAGAGAGATCTATATTGCTTTTCTAAAACAGTAAATAGTTTTCACTAGCAACGAGTGTACAAAAGAAATAAGCATCGTAATACTCAAATATCTTATTCATTCGATTACAAACGAACTTTTGAGGTTTTGGATGAGTGACATCTTTTACCCTCCCCTTGCAGGAAGAACCACCAGCGCGCTCTGGACTCCATGCAAGCCAGCTTGGAGGCCGAGGCCAAGGGCAAGGCCGAGGCTCTGCGCATGAAGAAGAAGCTCGAGGCCGACATCAACGAGCTGGAGATTGCCCTGGACCACGCCAACAAGGTGAGCACATGGACACACACACACGATTAGCTTCTGTGGCAAAACACAACCTACCCACACTGGCACTCATGCGAACAATACCACACTTAATCAAACTATCAGTCACATAATAAAAACATCTACGAATAAATGAATAACATTAAATTGCTCAACATTAAAATTTAGTTGAGATCACTGTTACGGCTTCAAGTAGTCAAGCCAATATACCGGTGTGTTCCTTTTATCTTAATTTGATAATAACATTTCTTTCATATCTTGAAGAATAATTCTCTCTCTTTCAAATTGAATATACACTGTAAATGCAATCTTTCTCAATTTACTTCTGAGAAAAATATAATTCAACGTTTTACTGTCCCTAATGGTAACATAATCCTCTCAGAAAATAACTTTTATTCGCAACCACGAAATCATTCACAAACTAGACTAAACTTTACCAAAACCAACGCACGTACAATTCCTTGAGAAGGGTGGTTACAATCATAATTCACAGCACATACCTGTCAACAGAAACACTCGAACCCAGTTAAACATCACCACTTTGGGATGCCTTGTTTTCCTCAAACGAACGTTCAGTAAAACCATTTCAATCGAGTAGCGCAGAAAGAATAAACAGAACGTGAAAGTGACGTGGTCAATGGTATTCCTTAGGCTAACGCCGAGGCCCAGAAGAACATCAAGCGCTACCAGCAGCAGCTGAAGGACATCCAGACCGCCCTGGAGGAGGAGCAGCGCGCGCGCGACGACGCCCGCGAGCTGCTGGGCATCAGCGAGCGCCGCGCCAACGCCCTGCAGAACGAGCTGGAGGAGTCCCGCACCCTCCTGGAGCAGGCCGACCGCGGCCGCCGCCAGGCCGAGCAGGAGCTCAGCGACGCGCACGAGCAGCTCAACGAGCTCAGCGCGCAGAACACCTCCATCTCCGCCGCCAAGCGCAAGCTCGAGTCCGAGCTGCAGACCCTGCACGTGAGTACCTGCCATTTACTTGGCCAGGATCGATATTCACTGACACACACACGATATAAATCACATAAACGAAACTAATTCAATATAAAAGGATATGTGGATGGATTCATTTAATATGTTATTCAGTTCTCTCACAAGAATTAATCTTAATGATTCCTACTGTCGGGTATATTAAAATTTCTCAGTGCAAGAATATCTAAATCCTAGAGGCGGTTTCTTCTTCTACAATTACGTCAGGAACTTTTTGTTTTTCGATATCCAGCATAGATATTTAGTAACATAAGCAGATAAAGAAAAAAGGTTCAATGTAAACTGGTAGGTAGATCTGCGATAAAATGAAGGATTTATTCAACCTTAATATTCATGTCTCTAGCAGGAATTGATAATAATCAGATAGACAGATAAAACTTGTCATTATATTCAAATTATATATTCAGTTCCGTGTCCTGCAAGCATTCCACAAAATATATTAGACCTTTTTGTCGACTCTAGTTATGACACTTAAAATTCGAGAACAATTTATTGGTCAGAAAAACAATGAATATTCCATTCCGGTTGGCTCATCTATTGCAATAAATTTCAAGAAATATTTAATATTAGTTTCACACAAAAGAAAGTAACAATACTTTTGCAATATTATAGTGACTTTGACTGACTTCTGTATCTTTCTGTACGCAGTCCGACCTGGACGAGCTTCTCAACGAGGCTAAGAACAGCGAGGAGAAGGCCAAGAAGGCCATGGTGGACGCCGCCCGTCTCGCCGACGAGCTGCGCGCCGAGCAGGACCACGCTCAGACACAGGAGAAGCTGCGCAAGGCGCTGGAGACCCAGATCAAGGAACTGCAGGTCCGATTGGACGAGGCCGAGGCGAACGCGCTCAAGGGCGGCAAGAAGGCCATCCAGAAGCTGGAACAGCGCGTGCGCGAGCTGGAGAACGAACTGGACGGCGAGCAGCGAAGGCACGCCGACGCCCAGAAGAACCTGCGCAAGAGCGAGCGCCGCATCAAGGAGCTCAGCTTCCAGGCCGAGGAGGACCGCAAGAACCACGAGCGCATGCAGGACCTGGTTGACAAGCTGCAGCAGAAGATCAAGACCTACAAGAGGCAGATCGAGGAGGCCGTGAGTACACACTTCCATTCGCTTCTTACAACTTAAGAACAACTCCCCCGGGATTCGTTGAATGCAGTGAGAGGCTAGACAAATTAGTTTCAATTCTTTAGGTTTGGTGTCCACAAATCAAAATAACTTATCAATCTGTTATAAAGAACAGTATTTAAATCATTGAAGAATTGAATTTTTCCAAAGAAATATTCGCTTCAAACCGAGAATAGATTAATCATTATTCCTATGAAGATAAAAAGGAAGTAGAACACAATGAATATGGATAATAGCATAAGGGAAAGTTAAGACTTAGTCCATTGAGTCATTTGTCTAATAGAAAGAGGTTGGAAGAAAAATGTAGGGAACAGAATAGGAAATAGAATATAAAGAATAGGAATAGAAAATAAAATTGGTGCAGGAATAGGAAAGGAAATTGAAGATTTAACCCGTCAAGCGATGTATACGGTACCTGTTATAAACGAGAACTTTCATAATCGTGTAGCATTCTCGATTTCACCGGAGAACTTTCGGTCCTTTCTTCGCGGAGGCCCGCCTTAACACCCTCCGCTTGGCTGGCGGCGGCGAGTGACTGACACGAAGCGACGCGTGTGTGCCCGCAGGAGGAAATCGCCGCCCTCAACCTGGCGAAGTTCCGCAAGGCGCAGCAGGAGCTTGAGGAGGCGGAAGAGCGCGCGGACCTCGCGGACCAGGCCATCGCCAAGTACCGCGCCAAGGGACGAGGTGGCTCTGCGGCCAGAGGGCTCTCCCCAGTGGTACGTATCCGTCCGCCCCCACGCCCACACACACCTCACGCCCCCACTCTCCCAGACGCAAATGCGTCTCACGGGGATATAAATTGCTCATGGAAATACATCACACGGCAATTATAGTGCAACATTATTATAAATGACAAGAACTTTTATTCAAACACTTAGAATGACAATTCTCCACCAATATATATATATATATATATATATATATATATATATATATATATATATTAGTCGTTTCGAACAGAAATGAACATAAATATTATTTTGTAATACCATAAGTACTCGATCAACCCTAGCTACCGATGATCAGTAACAGGTAGTCACTCGGTACTCCTTGAGTGATCTTGCATCAGAGTAACCGTGAATCAGTTCAAAAATGTTTGTTTTACCATACACACCTTCCATACTTTCTAATGCCTCTAATGCAATACAAACGGACAATACGTGAAGGTCAATCGCCTCAATAGAAAGTGAACCAGAAAGCAGAATGCATTCGCTGAATGCAGGCTTTGCTGCAACGCACCGTCACGGAGAAAGGATCCGGCTTATCTGACGGTCTAGATCGAATCAAACCGCGGGAGATCTTTTGATGACCATCGTACCAGGCGACACCGCCACCCACACAGCGTATTCGATGGCGCATCCAAGCACTAAACTGTTTCGCGATGCGAGATTTTCCCCCGACCACATACATGAATGAGAGCGAGAGAGTGAATGGGTAGAGAGAGTGAGAGGGAAAGAGAGAACTATAGTGCGCGCGCCATCATCTGCGAGCCTCCGGTGACGAGTACTGTTTTGCCCACAGCCGCAGTCTAAGGGCCGCAAAGTGGAGTAAATTCTGCGACAGTAAGTGATCTAAGTTGTGCCCCGACCCCAACTTCCGTGTGGTTTTTGCTCAGTACCATGGCGCCGAAATCTTGTTTGGAAATTCATTCCGGCGTCCTCCTTTCATGTTACCTCAGATTATTAGCCCCGAACCGCATGTACAAATCAAAACTCCACGACTGTATTATACATTTTTAAATCTCCATGTGGACTCCCCTACCCTGTGATAGCTATCCTTTAGCATCTAGCCCGTCGTGTGATAGAAGACCTGTGTACCAAACCAAAGCCCGCTAGCCCTGTTTCTCTAGGCTGTATGTGTACCTGGAATTCACTCCAGGTGAGCAGGTCCCTTGTTGCCCCCTTTTCTATGTTCGCGTGTGTAGAAAACCCGAGATGGATCGCGGGTGTACCCTGTTGTGTGTGTGTGGTAGATGTGTGGTGTGCAGCTCCCCCTCGCGTCCGCCCACGTAGCCGTAGCTGGTGTGCGGTGTGCCCGAGTCTCGGGGTGCTGATGTGCTACGCCAGCGCCCCGGGGGTGTTTGTAGAGTGTAGCGTGTTGTGATTTCGGGTGAAACGGCCCTCCTCCTCGTGTCGCGGTTCTTGAGAATGCTTGTAGTGCGCTTGTATATTGCTTATACGATTAGCATTCCTTCTAAAAGAACTTTATACAGAGTGATTGGAAATAAAATACATTACAAATAAATTTTAGAAAGAGAAAATAGATTATTAGAATAAATTGCTTCAAATAAAATATTTTTGGGAGAATTAAACATTCTCTGAATGCATCTCATTTTAGGCCGTTCAAAGAGATATAATTAGTAAAACTTAATCAACTTTTAAATGTTTGTTTCTTTTCTCGATAATACTTCGAAGATTATTCTTATTTCAATTCAAAAAAATCGTCGTTAGATTGATATTTTATCCCACACTTAACTAAAAAGCCCTGTATTATATTTCTGGCTTTGTAAATTCGCTTTTATAATAAATTAAACGATGAGGGAAGGATGTCGTCGAGACTAGTCGAAAGTGGAGGGCAACGCTGTAGCAGCTTCCAACCACAACCAGTGTCTAATGCTACGCCTTCTTTCTGTTTAGCACAACCGACCAGTGCCCAGGCCCCAGCTAGACGGATTTCTGCAACACCCGGTGCATGCCGATGGGGATTTCTAGGCGCTGTGCCGACCTGACTACTATATAATAATTATTTTATAATTATTTATTGTCGATATCAATGTATTTATTTAATATTCCACCAAACATCCTTATATATACAAACACAGATATTATGTTTATTATTATGTTATGCTGTCACGTGTGGATGTGTGAACAGTGTTATGAGAGCGGGGGTTGACCGGAGCCGAGCCCGGCGTTGCGCCAGCACGTACATAAGAGAACAGAAGCGAAGCACAAATTTTTGCCATCAAAAGGTTCAACTTGAGACACGCCACAGCCCTACTTTCGTTCGACGCGGCCCCCGGCTCGTCCGGCTCAGCCCCGCGCCGCTCTCCGCGGGACGTGACTTCTGCACAAGATCCGAATAAAGAAGTGCAAACGTCTTACCATCTTCTTATTTGCACCCCAATTCTCTGCCCGTCCTGCTCCTCATTCATACAGCTACAAATTCTGGCTACATATCTAGCTTTGTGCTCCATAAGAAACGTATTAATCTTTGGAGTCACTTTACTTTGATCAAATTAGTATGTAAATGTGAAGAGCTGCCCGAAATTATTCTCCAGACCGCATCACATCCTGATCCTGCTTCGAATTGCTACAAATTCTGGCTACATCTCGAGCTTTGTGTTCCATAACAAACGTATTAATCTTTGGAGTTCGTTAAATTTGCTCGAATTGCTATGTAAATGTGAAATGCTGCCCGAAATGATTCGCCAGACCTCGTCACACTCTGTTCCCGCTTCATATTGCTACAAATTCTAGCTTGAACTCTAGCGTTTTTGCTCCATAAGAAGTATACAGAAATGGTCCTCGCAGTCAGTTTAGTTGGCTTAAGTTACTATGTAAAAGTGAGATGCTGACCGAAATCATACTTCAAGGCTGTAGTTATCCTGCTTCTACTTTATATTTTTACTAATTCTGGCTAGATTTAGTGTGTTTGCACTCCATAAGAAGCATACAGATCTGGTCTCTAGAGTCAGTTTAGTTTGCTGAAATTGCTGTGTAAATGTGAGGTGTTGCCCGTATTGATACTTCATACCTCTATCTCTTATGCTCTTGCTTCATATTTTTACAAATTCTGGATAGCTTTCTAGTGTTTGCACTCTACAAGAAGTATACGGAACTGTTCTTTAGAGTCAGTTAAGTTTGCTCAAATGCCTCTTTAAATGTGAGATGCTGTCCAAAATGATACTTCAGATCTCTGCCCACCCTGATCGCGCTTCATATCGTAATGGTTATTGCCTTCAAAAGAAGAAATTAACTGAGAAATGTATTATTCCCTTCCCTCACATGATAAACCCACACTGCTTCACATTCTGGTTAGATATCTAATACTTGTGTTTCATAAGCAGCCAAATCGGTCTTTAGTCAGTTTGGTTTGCTTAAATAGCTTCGTAAATGTGAGACGCAGCCAAAAATGATACTCCACATCCTATTCTACACTGAAATTATCTCATTCTTTATTAAGTTGCCAAAAAGTCCAGTCAAGTCTCTAGCTTTTGTGCCCCACAATAACTATCGTGGGCATCCTAGTCAGTTTGTAATAAAGCTCAAATAGCTTTATAAATAAGAGAAGCTTTATACTGATTAGTTTCATTAAGTAGAAAAGTAGATTCAGTCAGCCAGGAACTAATAGATTCAGACCAAATAGAAAAAATCCTTTAAATATATCTTCTAGAGATGTCTTTACTATGTACTGTGAGAGAAGACTTAAGAGATATAGAAAATAATTTCTTACCACAATTCATCGTTAGACGTTCCTTTCCCGAAACTAAATAGTACGATATAGATGCGAAAACAGTTTTAAAATACACCAAATAACGTGAAACGGTTTTATATAAATCCCTGTATTAACACCTAGTATTATTTATTGGTCGTATATAATGGCACTGCTGATCAAACCTACATTACAAAACAAATATGAATAATCTCATGGAATTATTTCTTTATCGTGCCTCTGTATCTAAACTCTTGAATTAGCAAGCAAACATTATCATGGAGAAATAGACCCGACAAATAAGAATAGTGAGAGATGATTCACACGGCGACTAAAACGCTGTTTGTATGAGATATGTGTGAGTTTGTATTATTGTACTACACGTTCATTTAATACCCCTACTGGATACTTCTTTCCTGGGAAAGGCTCCATGTAGTTCGGTTGAGTTTCTGAATGTGATGTAATATTATATGCAGTTTGTTTGAGCTGGAACATGATTAGTTTAAACGTACTGGTTCAAAAAGCAATGAAAAGTAGCATTCCGTGTGGAGTTTGGGACATTTATCTATTTTGATGTTGCCCTATCCTGATATATTGTATGCCGGAATTGTCTTGAATCCTTGATTTGTGTTCATAATATTTTTTTATGTCCCGTCCTTCATAAATGGATAGGTATTTTTTTCTCATTTCGCAATAAATGGCAGGTTTTATACTGAATGACCTTTATAAGTGGAGGGAAAATATTTGTTACCCATCGCTCGAAACGTTTTCACATTGAATTTTCTATTATAGTTTTGAAGAACGTTTGTGTAACCCATTGTGGTTGCTATTACAGGGAATTTCAATATTCTTGCAATTATTTCTTATTAAAATATTGTAAGAACTGAGCTTTGTAATTTTCTAATAAGTTATATTAATAGTTCGTTTTCAATGAACTTCCATCTTCTTATAACATTATTTGTGGTCAGAGGCAACGAGAAGACAAATTCTGTGTGTACACTGCACTTGAGTTTATATCAATCTGATTATTAATTACCGTACGATATTTCAGTTGTTCAGTCATCATTTGATCGGACTGTCTATGCGTTGCCAAATCTGCATAACGTAGTTATGCTATTGCTTCATTGTTCCATATTGTATCAAAAGAGACGTCTTTTATTCAGTTTTCCAATTACCTTTGTATATACTGTAAATTGTTCTGTATACTCCGTGTATGCAGATCAATTCACCACTCCACATCTAGAACGGAAAGGGTGTAAGAATTAATGTAGCATTAAATCAAACTATTAGGAAACATGTGATGTGAGTCCGTAAACATTTTTGCTAATGTAATTTACATTACTTTTATTTCTTGTAGTAAAACAACACTTACGCCAACCTAATTTAGGAAACAGTTTATGAATGTAGAAATTATTTTCACTAATACTTAAGAATGAAATGTATCGCTGCATAAATCGCACAAACTATTGAACGCATGAGTTTCCGCGATACATTTGCTCTTCTGGTCAGCTAAAACGTATACGTGTGTAATATTCATGCTCTTTGCCATACTTACAATTTTTTATCATTCTTTCTTTGAGAGTACAATTTTGGTATAAAATTTCACAATTCGCATAGGTACACAAAAATTTGATTGATATAAAAATTTAGGATTTTTTTTCACCGGTGCGGCACTTTTATCTTGTATGCGTTTTTTAATGTACTTTACAAGGTTTGACTAACACTAAAGACCTCTAATGAGGCCAGAAAAATATTTATTAGAAACACGAGATAAAGCAAATGACTGACTAATTATCATAAATAAAAGAAAGTCCTACCAACTAGGCATAACATTATATTAGCGATCTCAAAGATAGTGAAAGGAAAGTCCTAAGATATTCATTTTCTAATTGATTTTTTCTGTCAAAGACTTTTAAACTATTCCGCGAATGTAGTTTTAAAAGTAACTTACAGTTTTTAGTCTATATATGATTACTCAAAACAATGATTTGAAGTTTGTTGAAGTAAATGAAAGAATCAATGTAACAGAACTTTGTAAAAGCTATTTCCTTTCAGATATATCTTTTACTATATAAAGTACCATCATAGTCTTTAATTTTTGGTACAAATAATTCTAATTATTGTTAATGGGGCAGTTTCGTACATTAGAATATAATCAATATTGGTATAGAGAATAAAACAAGAGCAATACTAATAACTGTAGAGTTCCACCTGTGCTAGGGAAGAGAATTATTAATGAACTAGCAAGAACAAGAACAAGAACAAGAAATGAGTTCACAGTTTCGCAAAGCTCAGTACCTGTCTTCAAGCAAAAGGATATCGTATAACGTTCGGCGAAACAATGAATCCCCTGTGTGGAAGACACTCGCTCTATCTTTTTCTCATAGAGAAATCGTTACATCGTCCCGGTAGGTCATAATGAAAGTATCTGATAAATTTTCATTCAATTCTTAACGGGCACTGCAAACAATATTTTTGGCAAATATCAACAGTCAACAGAGAATACTAAAACATAAGAAAAGAAAATATTCTTTTATGATTTATTTTAACATGAATTTATTACACCCTTTAAATATTCTGTCATTAAATACAAGAACGTCATAACTCAAAAATCGTCATTTTAGAGTTTCCTTCGTCGATGGAAACATCTGGCATTGTTCTTGCTACTCCATGAACGTCGCGTCACATTTTACACAGCCAAAATGCAACAATGGCTCTTTTGTTTTCGATTTACTAACTCAAATGGCAGACAATCTTAATCATCAAGTGCTCTTCCTGCAAAATCACTCATTTTTTCTCAAACATCAAAGCAAATATTATTTTGTAATTATTTTACTTGGTAAATACATTCAAAAGAAAAAAATGTGTAAGGATATTCGTCCCTTCCTTCTATTAAGCCCGAGAACTTTGCAACTCACAAAGCTTCCCGCACTATGCAACACGTTTCTGAAGACAGATAACAGATTTAGACGTTTACCATGATCATGACAAAAGATAGTGTGAAGACCTTCCTCATTCAATAAATTCATTTAATTTAGCTCTTTCAAACATCGAAAACAATTTATTTATATTAAGTTCTGTATAAGTGAATATTCAATGCATACAATTGGAGTTCAGTTCCAATTTATTATTTTATTCGCGCTTACCACTTTAGAGCTGAACCCCAAAGTACAAGCGCTCATGCGTTTACCACTCCGATTATTTGCTCCTTCATTCCTGGAAAATTCAATATTATCCCGTGACATGCGAAGCACCTTACTATTATCAGTTCGCACCCGCAATGTTAATTTAATGACGTTCGAAGTTACTGGAGGTCAGTTTTTGAGCTCCATTTTTTTAAAAGAAATCACACGCCTGGTCGTGGATGTCAATTGTTTAGGTGCAAATACTTGTTGTTATTGTGTATACGTACAAGTATGTATATATAGAGTATAAGATAAGAATACTCAGAGGGTATTTATGCTATTTTCAAAAGAGAAATTATATTTTTAACACATCTTAGGATTTAGGTCACGTGAACCGTATAGAGGAGAAAAGTGGCTGCTAAAAGTGTTTGTTACATATATTGTAAACGAAAGGACAGAGTGATCTCGATGGAGGGTAGTACCTTCTGGATTTGTACGTAAACAATATTCACTTAAGTAAGAGGTGTAAAGTGTTAAAAGGACGACATAATATATTTAAAAGGTCAATGTTAGTAATTTCTTAGAGCTATTTCGTGTGTTGCCTCTCTTCATTATTGGGTCAGGACCTCAAGCTCGTTCACATCGATTGGGGAATATCAGTTTTGGAGAAAATCGTCTGAATGGTTTAGGTGCTAGCGTAGACCACCGACAGACAGGACATACAGACGCACAGACAGACGTTTTGCCGTCAATCGAGTTTTCGATACCAATACTCCCAAAACTTGAATTCCGACTACAAAACGTGTTAGAGTAAATAATGCATACTTATATCTACAATATGAGTCCTCTGAGTCGTTACCTGGGCCCATCACTAAGCGTTTTTCTGTCGAAAAATAAGGAAATTAAGTAAAAAGGGGCGCCTGATGAACAATTTATCCAACATTATCAGCATAAATAACTCATGTAGGAGCATCAGTTGATTTAGTCATTGTCTCACCGCATTCAGCAGGTATTTCCTCTAGAGTCAAACGTACGAATTCTGGATTTTGGAATCAAAAAAAAAAAAAAAAAAAACAATTCACAAATTTTTATTGCAATTTTACTAAACATTCTGTAAACCATGGACGTCCTTCAGCTTACAGAAATCAATTCACATCAATCAAAATACTTCAATTATATTTCTTCACGTCAAGCAGATATGAAACATTGCATGAACATGAAAAATACCCTCTCAAACTATCTCACAAGAACAAAATACGATTTACTATTAGCTAAACAAACTAAAAAAAAAATAAAAATTGACTCTTAACAAAAAGTAGCTAATGTGTGACTCAGGGTCGTAACACCTACCTTGAGAAACCGCTCCTGGTCTTTCCCCTTTCCCAGTTCGAGTGCCGCGTCCGACTGTAGGCGACCCTTTGCCCTCAGCAAGTGGGTCTCCTACGAGAGTAGATCGGCGACGTCACTTTCTTCCGCGGGGCGTCGGTGGCCTTGACCTCGATCGGCAGATCGGGAGATCGGCTATCCACACACGCAGCCGCCGACGAGTTCCTCCTCGCCGGTTTCCTTTTCCAGCGCGGACCATCCTCGAGGTGACTCCGCTCCGCTCGCGGAATTCCGCCCGCTAACGAATCTCTGACTCACCGGCGCAGATTCGAGGGGAGTTTGTTGTGTTTGCCAATGAGAGGGAAAACAATGCGCTGAAATTGCACAAAGGGGCTACTGGAAAACAAACGCTTAATTATGTTGCGACCGGTACTGCCGTCTAGGCTCGCCGGATGCGGGAAGAAAGGAATCGTTCACGGTGGGTGAGTCGTTAGCTAAACTGTCTGAACTTCTGGTGCCTGCTGGTTAAAGAGCGTCAAGGATTCGTTTCCGACTTTGCGTTAACTGCAGAGGCAGTTCGTGCTTACCTCACGTACATTCTTCAATAACAAGTTGTGACATGTTTTAATATTAAATTATGTGGTATGGTGACTGTAGTATGCCTGTTATTTAGTGGTACTAGAGTAAGGAATGAATGAGATCAATTCATTAAGTGTTATCTTTCATTTGACAAGTTTCATAAATAGTATATGCTTAGTACATCATTAACGTGAATTAGTTTACTACTAACTTTTATCTTACTTACTATTTAACAGCACAAAATGTTATTTATCAAAGAAATTAAATACAGAAAGAACATCCATAATGTAGATTTGTAAATTTATATTTTGAAATCTTATTTGGTTGGCTAAACTCATATTTCCTAACGAATAATTAGTCTGAATAAGTTATCAAAGGCAATCGATGAATCAAAATCATTCTCTTAAGTTTTGGATAATTAGAATTAATGGAGGTAGCGTCAAAACATGTAATATATAATTTAATTTCATATAATTACGTTCGTTTTTTCATATTTAACGAAGATAATTATAATACTCTATACAAAGAACTTCTGTCCATTTTCCCTTTTCAAATTAAACTTAATAAAAATTATACTTGACATTAATTGGAGTAACTTTAGTTATAATATTACACCAACACTTTTCTCTTGATTGGAGAAGACTAGAAAAGAATGTTTATGCATATAGGATAGTTTTGAAGAAAATTTGAGAACTAGTTTAATGAACACAAGAAATAAAAAACATACTTTCGTTAAGTGTGAGCCATTCTCAGGATCTAGTGAAGTTCTTATAAGTACAACCAGAAACTCTAAGAAGACCGTCTAAAATTAAGCAATTCTTTTTGGGGGGAGGCAACATTTTAACTTGCTCTTAATGTCGAGGTGCAAATATAAATACCATCACTCACACCTATATCTCCGCTTTGGTGTCAGAACATTGCAAATATTTCTTTTAAGTACAACCAGAAACTCTAAGAAGGCCGTCTAAAATTAAGCAATTCTTTTTGGGGGGAAGCTACATTTTAACTTGCTCTTAATGTCGAGGTGCAAATATAAATACCATCACTCACACCTATATCTCCACTTTGGTGTCAGAACATTGCAAATATTTCGCTCAAAACTGCACATACCATGAAAAATAACTTATTTTCGATCACCACAGAAGTCGAATCAGCGACCCTTCCGGTAGAAGAGCTGAGACAAGCATCCAGCACACAGTCCCATAAAAGTTCCCCTCCCGCAAACCGAAGCAGAGAAGTTGAGAAGCGGAAGGGAGTGCAACTGTTTCCTGCGGCCGCTGCCCTGCGCGCGAGCAAAGATGACGCAAAGAAGGAAACGAAATCGACTGCACGAGGCTCCGGACGTCGGACGAAACCTGGAAAGGAAACCTCCGCGTTCGCATCCCCGGCGCGGCGAGGCGCCTGCGCCGGCAGCGACGTCAAAGGGGCCGCGATGCTCTCGCACGCGACGTCCTTCCCAGGCGACTTGACAGGCAGCAGTGACGATGCTCTGGAAGAGAATTCTAGCGTCCGGCTGCTCTGATCGGTAGTTTTCTGTGATTGATTTTTTCGTGTTTCCGGGCGCGTCAACTGTTTTGGTCATTGGTCCCGTTAGTGTAGTGCATGTTTTTTCTCGGGAGATGGGTGTGATCTTCCCCCGCTGGATGGCGAGATCCGGCGCCGACATACTGTCGGCTAGTGGGGTTTCCCCCTAACCAGAACTCTCCCACCAGCGGGGCACCGCCCCAGCCGGGACAAGCTCTAAGCTCCCGACCGGTCTCCCGGAATATGTAGTAGTGCAGTGTATATTAGTATAAGCGTATGTGTAAGGGGAGAGAATAGGACAAGGAAGAGGAAGGACAGATCGCGCGCGGTCCGTTTGGTAGGGTACTGCTCCGGCATTCGCCTGGTGTTGATCGGAGAAACCACGGAAAACTACCGATCAGAGCAGCCAGCCGCTGGAATTCTCCTCCAGACAGCGACTGAATTCGACCTAGCTGAAAAGCTAGTGTCGAAAATCCTGCCGCCATCGGGACTCGAACCTAGGACCTCCCGGTCAGAGGCGCTGCAGTGACATCAGTTGATGCACTGAGCTACCGCGTAGTTTTCTGTGGTAGTTTTCCCGGTAGTTTTCTGTGGTTTCTCCAATCAACACCAGGAGAATGCCGGAGCAGCACCCTACCACACGGGCTACGGACAGCGAGTGATCTTTCCTTCCTCTTCCTTGTCCTATCCTCTCCCCTTACTTACACCCACTGATACTAACATGCACTACACTACCACATATTCCGGGAGACCGCTCGGGAGCTTAGAGCTTGTCCCGGCTGGGGCGGTGCCTCGCTGGTGAGAGATACCTGATTGTCCTCTACCCCGATAGCCGACGGTAGGTCCCCGCCGAATCTCGCTATCCAGCGGGGAAAGATCACCGCCACCTTCCGATGGAAAAAACCCTGCACGGCTCGGCACTTACCGGACTAATGTCCTCAGTACTTGACGTGTCCGGAATCACTAACATCCAACCAACTAACGATGCTCCGCGCAGTAGAGTTGGAGACGTTCTTAACTGACAGTTATTACAAAATTGAAGTTTAACATAATAGTATATTAACAAGTTTAACTTAATAATATATTAACAGAAATATTAATGATTCGTGTAGTATTAATGATTATTTCCGGACAGATAGGATGTGGACCTGTTGGTGTTGATGGGCCAAATGCTTCGTCCACGACTGCGGCAGATGGCTATCAATGGTTGATAGCTTCAGTGGCGGACCTCCCACGATAAAACATGCATTGCACTTACGGGAATAATGACCTTAGCGGTTGACGCGCCTGGAATCAGTAATCAATGAATAAATGAATGAATGAATCAATCAATCATTGAGTGGTGGCGGGGACTAGGGTGAACGGTCCGGGACGCCGGCTGGCTCTTGCGACGTACACGAGTAAACAACATAATTTACACGAAACATTTGGCCCATCAACTCCAATTAGTCAACGGCCTATCAAACCCTGAATTATTCATTAATGTTGACTCCGATCGTGAAAGTCTTTGATTCGTAAAGAAGTTCTTCAGTATCACGTTTCCTTACGTAACATGGCTTTTTTCTGTTTTAACGATAAATAAATAAATGGTTTGTTTCATGATAGCTAACAGATGCACATGTATTACAGAGATACTAGTCAGATTTAAACTAGTGGTACTAAAATAGCACGTAGTACATTCTCGCCCGTATTTTCACGGAAAATTACAGGAAAAGTACTCGAATTTTCAAAAAATTGTACATGACCTTATTTTAAAATATATCTTTAAGAAATACATTTCATCAAGGGAAAAATCTCTATCTTTAATATTTTTGTTGTAGGAAGACGACGAAAAAGTTTTGAACTTTTGCAATTTTCGAAAAATCAGTTTTCAACAAACATGTGACCATTCTCTTAAACGTCCTTCACACACTGCAACAAAATTTAATAAAAAACTATGTAGCCATTATTTTGAAAATTTGGAAAATGTTCCAGGGGCTTTATGTTAAGTACCCTTCAAAATTAAAATATTGGTTTCAAATTCAAGAGGCCGTAACATCAGCCAAATCGATTGAGTAATATTAATTTTGGAAAAAATCGGCTGAATGGTTTAGCCGCTAGCATTGTTCACAGTCGAACGGAATTTGAAACCGATATTTTAATTCTGGGAGTACTTTACATGAAACCCTAGGGACATTTTTAAAATTTGCAAATTTTTTCAAAAAAGAATGGCTCTATCTTTTCTTTATTAAATTTTTTTGTTGGATAGTGAGAACAACGTTTAAGAGAATGGCGTAGGTTTCATATTCGTTGACAAACACTGATTTTTCGAAAATTGGAAAAAGTGGATAAATTCAGATGCTACATTTAGAAAAAATACCTTCTAACATGTAAAGTAGCTAGAATCCATATTTTCTGGGTCCTTCATACCGAAAAATCTAATGAAGGGAAAACGTCTGTCCGTCTGTCTCTCCGTAAACAACGCTAGCCAAATTAATACAATTAGAAATATTTCCAGTTTTTCTACAATGGAGTGAGTAGCCTTCCTGCACGAAGGCTGTCTCTCACACCACTCGGTCACCCACATCTGCACGTGGTTTCCGGCTCCCGCGACTCCGGCGGTGGCAGCGGAGGCAGCGGCGGCGGCGGCGGCGGCGGCGGCATAGACGGCAGCGGCGGCGGCGGCGGCGACGGCATAGACGGCAGCGGCGGCGGCGCTGGCGGTGGCGGTGGCGGTGGCGGTGGCGGGAGGTGCGCGGAGAAACCGCGCGGTGCACGTAATGACGGGCCCGATGGGAAGCCGTTGCACAAAACGTGCATTCAGCACACGCCCGCGCCCTGGGAGTGGGCGGTGGGTAGTGGGCAGTGGGCGGAGGGCGTAGGTGGGAACCGCGCCGAGGGGCGGGTGCCGTGCGACTCGGAGGTGGTGGCAAAGGCGGCGGGGGCGGCGGGGGCGGCGGGGGCGGCGGGGGCGGCGGGGGCGGCGGGGCGGCGGGGGCGGCGTACAAAGTAAGTACAAAATTGTTAACTTCAATAAATGCAGAACTGTAATCATCTTAACCCTGTTTCTAAGAGCGTGAAGTTGAAATGCTGACCAATAAAAAAGAATAAAACACAACACTTGATAATAAAATGTATAATGTGACTGCTCTGTTTTAAGGACGTAGATCAAAACCATGATGAAAAGACAGAGGTGAGCTAGACCTGCGCACCGATTTTTGCTTGTTCTACGTAGCACCAGTTACGTCACGAACCACGAGACCACAACACAGGTACTTCTTTTGAAAAAACAGAGCAGATGCTAGCCGCCATGTTGCCTGGAGGGCGATAGTGTTGAGAAATAATTTGAAAGAGGCAATAAGTAACAATTTTCAACGGATATCAACAAAAATTAAACGATTAATTTTTTTAAAAATTATTCATATATACGTTTCAATGACGTGTAACAAAGAGATAATTTTGGTATCTGTCTGCATTTAAAATTACTGCTAATATTATCTTGCAAACTGGTGTCTGAAGGTCACTGGCTGAAGGCGAATACGATACGCAATAGCTCATCCACATCTTTTCATCATAGATTAGAATACAAGTCAGGTAGCGAGGGAGAATCTCAGCCCAAGCACATTCTAACACTGTTTCTTCAACAGAGGATAGTGTTGCTCAATAGTTGGAGAAAGGAATCATTTGACATGTTATTTCTCTAATGTCAAATACAAAGGGATATGAAAAGTGCAACGTCAAATGTCAAGGAGAAGGTGGGTAGGGATACCGAAGGTATTGCGGAACAATACTTCAAGAGGTCTTTGCGAGTTATAGTGGCGATAGCGAGGCAATGGTGGAAGAGATTGTGCGCATAGATGACCTATCGTATTTAAAATGTAATGTTGCATTTGAGTTCCATAAATGAGAGTTTGACAAAGAAAATGATCAGAAAATATTGTCAGAAAAATTGGATTTTTAATGACATAACAAATGTTCTCAACAACCAAAAAACTAAATAAAACTTATTCTTGTTCGTTTTATTTACATTTTCAACTATAATTCTGAAATAAAATCTCCTTCCAATGTGTAGAATGAGAAAGGTACAATTCGTAACCTTCCGTGAAACAGTAACCATGGACATTTAATTTTATCTTATTTTAGACCATAAATCAGCCTTATGAGGCGTTTGTATGAACATGTTAAACGAAGGGTGAGTCACTTATTACGTGAATAAATAATTTTTAAAGAACTGGGGTTTGAGTATCTAAAAGGTCAAGATTTATTATCTGAAAATCACGTTAGTTTACTTCAATAACAAAACTGGTTTTATTGTTAAATATTATCCTTTCGCAGCCTGTTGCATGACTCTGAACACAGGTGAGTAATCGACGAATATCTAAGGAGGCGAACACTTTCGGGGACTGGTCAAACCTGATGAAAACCTAAGTAAAGACTGTTTAGGCGCAATGGGCAATTTGTACGAGATTAAAAAAGTAAGGTCTGTTTACAGTTATTAATACTTCGGAGAAACTGTAATAGCTATTAACATACCTAGTAATGTTTAAATGTTATTACTGCCGAGACCAAACGTTAAAAATCGAGCCGGAGCGTAGAGGAGCCCAGCCTCCAAAATAATGACAATACTTCTGAATTGTTTGATTCTGATTTGCTTTGTACATCGCCATGTTTTTTTTAACAAACACTTGACTTGCAATGAATCGGTGGTTGTTTACGTTGCTAAGGATGTTAAGAACCGTAGCTAAGGATGTTAAATTTCTTAATATATATGTAGATATAAGGACACTTAACAAACCTGCAGGGTTGCATGTTAACAGGGATTAAAGACGCATGTGACTGATAATAGCTATTAACATAACTATTAATGTTAAGTTCAGTGTAA
Source organism: Teleogryllus occipitalis (assembly GCA_011170035.1). NCBI lineage: Eukaryota > Metazoa > Arthropoda > Insecta > Orthoptera > Gryllidae > Teleogryllus > Teleogryllus occipitalis. Next base: position 77,762 of record BLKR01000686.1, on the reverse strand, counting down.
TTATCGCAGAGGCCAAAAATTAAAAATCGAGGCGGAGCGCAGCAGAGCCGAAATTTTCAATTTGGAAAAAGGCAGTAATAATACTGTAACATTTCGTGCTATGTTCAACATTTGATCGGTCACTATAAAATCTCACGAATAATGCAAAAATGAATTACATTACTGCGATAGTAAATGAATTCTGTTGCTGCGGGACGTTACTACAGTATTGTGAGGTTTGCTTGCGATATATCAATATTCGTTTACCGTGGTTCGAGGAAAATGTGAATGAAAATAATTCTCCTGAACCTAAAAATTCCTAAAGAAATGACGTTCGGTGGGAAAGTTGGCGCGTCGACTTCCAGTGGCGACACCTTCACGTCGTCAGTAAATATCATTGCCAGAAAAGAGTTTTATTTGGTGGAATGCCAAGAAAATGAAATTAATTTACCTAATATATATTTTTAAATAGTACTATTAATAATATTACAATTAATAATTATCCCAAGCACTAATATGAGTTACTTTAATGCTAAATTGTTTGAAACAGATTTGTTATGTACATCTCCATGTTCTTTTTTCTTAATAAATATTTGACTTGTAATGAAGCGATTTATTTACTTTGCTAAGGATGTTAAAACCCGTTGGTAAGGATGTTAAATTTCTTAACATGCAGGTACGTACAAATTTACTTAACAAACGAGTAGGGTAGCATGTTAACAGGGGGTTAAAGACGCATGTGGCCAATAAAATATTTTATGTCGAACGTGTAATTCTTTGTACAGTTAATAATTTTTACTAAAAGACTAAAATATCCTCTCACGATCATATTGTGTTTCATGACGATCATTGAGTCTACGTCGGAACAATTAACGATGTTAAGCTACGTAAATAATATAAATGTTAGTTATGTAGTTTATGTTTAATGAGGTTAAGCTAACATTAATGTCTCATTTATTAAATATCCATAACCAACATCAGAAGCGGAGAGCGTAAACACAACGCCAACGCCTCGAGCGTACCAGTACTAGTATTGGGAGTATTAACTGCTTGATAACAATAAACGATAAAATCTAATTGTAGATTACCCAATGAAAAACAAACCTTCTTCTATTGTTAACTACGGGGAAAACATCGATTCATAATAAAATACATTATTTCCTTCATTCAATTCATTCCTCCGCTAAGAAAATGAAATGTATTACAATTTAAAATCAAATTACAATATCAGTCTCAGTTGTTATAATTTTAAAAAAATCCTCGATTGGAGTGCGCTTCTGGTTTTCTCTGATAATTTCCTTAATATTAATCCCGAACTCAAAATGTTTCTGAAATAAACTAACCTTTGCTGAACACTACGTCACTATATTTCAAATTCCTGCCTCAATTAAGCCATTATTAGAGGTTAAGACGTTTTCATGGTATCGTCGTTATTTTCCTCTCCATACACTCACCGGCTATTTGTGAGCCTGAAGAGGTAACAATTTAACTTGTCTTCTGTTTGTCCAGCAGATATAATGAGCAATCAATTCCCGAAGTTCGTTTTTCGTCATTCGGTGATCGAGTGCACAGGATTTCTTCTCAAAAACATCAAATAGAAACTGCTACTTTGGCAAATTGCGACCCTTTGAAGGCTTAAAACTATGATTAATTGAAATATACTTCAAAATAATGATAACATAACAGAAATTCTGATAACAATGAATTTTTTATTTTAATGTTGCATTATATTCCCGGTCTGAACATTATAAGAATGATACCATTAACCGAATAATAACAATATGCGTGATTAAAATACGCATACGAATCCGCATATGCGTCTACTGTATTACCTTAATGTAGTTAGTCTACTTGTTTACACAATTTTGTCAACCCTTTTATTCAACTCGTTGCCATCAGTCGCAAGTTGCATTTGTTTGGTTACTTCACACTCACCCATGCGTGTGAATTCTTACCAGCCACTCACGCGGCACCCGGCGCCGCAGTAACAAAGGTAACGTGAGTAAACGCCCTCTCTGTGGGCGAAAGTGAAGAGGAGGGCGCCGAGAGGTCGTCGTCTTGCCCCATTGAGCGGAGGAGGGCAGAGAAAGGGAGCGGACGGAGACAGCAAATGACGGAAGGAAACATCAATTTTATGACTTTTACGTGAACAGGAAGCGTTGACATTCAGGTGTAACACAAGGCTGAATTTTGCAGCACGGAGTAGTTATTAGAGACGGGAAATTAGAGGCGAGAAAAAACAAATGCATGCCGCAGAAATGATTTTTGTTTGGACTTGTTAAATGTTGCTGTATCGAAGGACAGATCATAATATGTGTGTATTGACTTCGCACGACAGCTCTTTACTAGCTAAAACCTACCAGGCAGATAATAATATGATGATATTCTTAAGGAACTGAAGAATTTAAAAAAAATTATATTGAGCAAGTTGGCTAATACATAGTGATAGAATAGAGCCGACATATCCCAGAATAACTTGACGCTTACAGAATTAATGAAAGATGAAATGGAATAAATGATAGAATGGTCCCTTTAAGATTCCAACATTCAAAAATCTAAAACCAGAGCAAACCGTTAAATTTAATCACAGCATTTTATTATTTTAATGAAAATAATTAAGGTGAAGAAAAACTTTTAAAAATATTTGGTGCAAGATATTTTTTCTCCGTTAAACTCTGATTTTCAAGTAATAGTACTTTCACCAAAGCTACATTGGAAGGAAATTTACACATGAATAATTCAGATATAATAATCAAGGGTAATAGAACGCATAACACATCCAATAGCGAGAAAATTCATGCATGAGATGCGAAGCGGAAATACGCTCACATCAATCTACAACTCAACTATCTCAGATAATAATAAGCTCAGATAACAGATCCTAGCTGCACGTTAGCGAGTCACTACGAGATTAGAAATGTTAGATGAAGGAAAGAATATAATGCACATCTTTTTACTTTTAAATCGTATTCATTTGAATATACTGTATTTACAATACACATATGTCATAGAAGTAAAGAATGAAAGTAAGTACGATGAATGTTCTCTGTTGAAAGGTATTTCTCAAAAACGACTCCACACGTTTTCTTTATTTTTTCTCTGGATAGAGAAAAGAACACTTAAAATATGTCACAGGTATTAATTCCGTTGAACTGTCTAAATTTCATCGGAAAAGTCAAAAATAATACGAGAAGTATGTATTGTTATAGCACCACTAATTCTAAAGTGCGTATATAATCAGAAAATATTAGTAAACAATAACACTCGCAGAAATTTGGCTACCGAATTACAAATATTATTAACATTTTCTGTCGAGGATATCGAGACAGAGAATGAGAGAGATCAATAGAGAAAGAAAGGGAAAGTGAAACATATTTCGGGTTAGGAAGATATAAAAAGGGAAAGGAGAATAATACTGTCCATTTCATGGTGCATTTTATTGACAATGACCAACTTTAAATGGAAGTAAAACGACCATGATAATATTTCCGAAAGTTTCTAGCAGTTGATTAATTGATTGATTAGTGATTCCGGACACGTCAACGGCTAAGGTAATTAGTCCCGTAAGTGTAATGTATGATTTTATCTCGTGAAGTGGCGGTGATCAGATGGATAGTGAGATCCGGCACCGACCTTCTTTTAGCGGGGTTATTCCTAACCAAGTAACTCTCACCAGCACGGCAGCACCCCAGCGGTGAACCCCTAAGCTCCCGATCGGTCTCCCGGCATGTGTGATAGTGTATTGAATGTAGAAGTATTAAAGTGTAAGTAGGTTTAAGTACGGGTGAGAATAGGACCAGGAAGGTGAAGGAAAGATCGCGCGCGCGGCGTGACCCGTTTGTCAGGGTACTGCTCCGAAATTTACCAGGAGTTGATAGGAGAAACCACGGTATACTACTTATCAGAGAAGCCTGTCGCCAGAATTCTCCTCAAGAAAACGACTCGACTGACGACTTGACCTACCTATCTAGTCCGTGTCTATAATCCTGCCACCGTCGAGACTCAAACCAAGTACCTCCCGATCAGAGGCACTGCAGTAAGAACAGTTAGTGCCCTGAGCCATCTTTACCTGTTTCTTGTGGTATTATGTACGGACTCATGAATGAAAACAATGAAGTTGGAAGTAATTAGACACGAGCGAATGCAATGTATCTAAGTATATGTTTAGATGGGAGAGTATGTTTTTGTAAAGTAGTATACGTTCGGTTACGCTGCTCATGCTAAATTCTGGAAACAAAGTATTTCCTGGCGTGAGGATAGTGCAATCTAAACTATCATGGTTTCGGTATAATATGAATGCTAGAATATTAATATTGTAGCGTTCATGTTGAGAGCAATAAAAATTTAGGTGCATGCAATGAATGTACTTAACTATCCCAAACGCCCTCGATATGTTACAATAGTGAACCCATCGGCTGCGTCACAGCTGTTGCAATTTTTATTTTTAACCCGATCTGTAGCTTGATTCAGTAATTTGAAATAGTAAAATATCTACATTCTGCGTATTGTGAGAATGAACATATTGGAAGGACAACCACATTCGTTAACGATTAAAATATTGAGAAATATATATTTATACCTTCCTTTGTTTACAGTCCGGTCTGAATGTCCCTCATTCACGATTTAAATCTAATGTGTTACATAATACTATGCAGAATTTCATACGTAAATTAAAACTGAATACACAAGAGCTGTTAAATGTCAATTCGAATTTACTAACTTTCTGAAGGCGCTGGAGCCGCTGAGACAGTAAATGCATCGGAGGCAGTCGATGTCATAGACGTGTTCGGAGATCTGGGTTAGCGAGGATGTGGGACCCTTTGTGGTTTCGAAGACGTCCCTGGGAGTGGCAAGGGCCGAGGGGGCGACGAAGAATCCGGGGGCATCGGGGTGGCTCGGGCGATGAGAGTGTACGGAGGGCGACAGGGTATGGGGTAAGTCGGGGACGCCATGGGTGTCGATGGCTTCGGAAGCGTTGTAGGCTTCAGGGGCGTCGGGAGCTTTCAAAGCTTCAGGAGCGTCAGAGGCGTTGGGGCGTCGGGGCAGTCAGATCCGGTGAGGGCGTCGAGGGCGAAAGAGGCGTCGAGGGCTGTGGGGGCTGTCGGGGGCTTCGGAGACATCGAGAGCTTTGAAGGCTTTGGGGGCTTCGGGGTCGTCGACAGCGTCGGAGGCGTCGGGGGATTCGGTGGCGTCGAGGGCGTCGGAGAAATGAGGCGGGGCACATAAGGCGCTTGGCGTGTGTGGGAGGCGTCGGATATTTCGGGGGCGACAGGAGCGACAGAGCTGCCGGGGCAATCGGGGACGTTCCGGTTGACTTGATACGTCGGGAGTCCTCATGTCGCCGGGGGTGTCTGCGGGGGATTAAAAGACACTTCAATAGTTCCGCGAGAGCATCAAGCGTCCCAAAGCAACGACCTCCGAGCTTCTGGGGCAGCACATCGAAGGCATTGTTAATCTGAAAATTTTCGCGACCACGAAGGGCATCGTAATCTTGGAGGCATCAGAGGGCGTTTCCGGGAGAACGCCTTGCCGTTGGTTCTTGGACACCACATCTTAAGCATTGTTAACCTGAATATTTTCGCAAACGCGAAGGGACTCGTAATCTTAGGGGCGTCAGGGTGGCGCCTCCGGGCGAACGCCTTGTCGTTGCTTCTGGGGCACCACATCGAAAACATTGTTAACCTGAAGATTTTCGCGAACGCGAAGGGCATCGTAATCTTGGGGGCGTCTCCGGGCGAACGCCTTGTTCCGCGACGGCACCGCGTGAGGCGCGCGCGCTCCCTCGACGGCGGCGGCGGCGCGTCCCTCGATTTCTCCAACGCGGCGGCGGTACTGCCCCACCTCCTCCGCCGCCACCGCCGCCGCCGCCGCCGCTGCCTCGGCCGCTCCAGCCGCGCCTCTCGCCGCCGTCAGTCTCGCCCGCTCGCGCGCCGCCGCAGCATGTCTTGCGCAGTGCACTCGCCCTCACAGTCGTAGTTGCGCCTCTGGTCAGTGTCTATCTCTCTCCGCAGCGCTACCCTCTCTCAGCCAGCCGCAGCGTCGCCGCACCTAGGGATTCCTCCTCCACGGCGGTGAGTACCTGGCAGTTCTTTCATTGTCACGACGATCTGCTGTGAATCCGACTTCATGATTGTGTATCAAAATGTCTCTATGGGAGTGTCGATCTACGTAGGATTGTGTGTATCTCAAGATATTCAGCTGTCTACCTTTCGTTTGTAGTTATAGAAATGTTTGTTGTTCTTATCAAAAGTTACATATCCAGAGAATGTGGGAAACTTCGTGAAATTTTTACTGTGAACTCTGCAAATTCATATTCTTCGAGCTATCTGGAATTTTGTTTTTCTCGAGCGCTCCTTCGACCAACGACTTTCTATTGGGCACATTTTACAATATATTGAACCTTCACGATCGTTCACAACTTGTTTTATTGTGTACAATATTACGCATTATTATCTACTTACGGTTTTTAATAAGCAAGAAAATTAGTTCAATGTGTCGCCTAATATTTTAATCGTCACCATTCAGTTCTTATTCACAGGATCACGCGTGCTCTTTCAGAGGGTGCCCGTGTCAACTGAATGAAAATTATCCGGTACTCCTCCGACGTATGTCCCCGCGCGCAAATTTCCATCCGCAGACGTTTCGAGCGCGTTTTCACGCTGTTCCTCGCGTCGTAATTGCCCGGCGCGCGCGCCGCCAGACATGGCAGGCGCCACCGGCGGCTGCTCGCGCAGGCGAAGACCTACTTTCTTTTGACGCGGAGTAAACAGCTGAAGGAGATAGACTCCGCGCAGTTCCGCGATGCACCGCGGAATATGCACACGCTGTCGTCCTACTCGGCGGTATCCCGGTTCCCATCAAGTGCTCTCGCCGCTGAAAAGAAAACACAGCGGTTGTCCGTGAAAAATCAGATTTTAATTTTTTAAGTATGTCCGTGCCGACCTGGATGGCCGAGGTGGCTAAGAGCGAGTACCGACTCAGCGCTTCGGTCCGAAGGGTCGCGGGTTCGAGTCCCGCCTTGGGCATGGCTGTTTGTCCCTTGACTTGTTGTCGCGGAGGGCCTAGCGTTCTGCTGACCCCAGATCAGAGGAGCCCGCAAGTGTATTGGTCTAGTGTATGGTCGAATATGCGTCCCTTCGGGACGTAAAGGGCAACCGGCTGTCGGCTAGATAAAAGCCCTAGGAAAACAAAAGTATGTCCGTTCCTCAAAAGTAACCATGAATCTCGGTCGTCATTGCTTCGGGACACTTGATGCTCTCGCGGAGTGACCGAAGTGTCTTTTAATCCCCCGCAGACACTCCCGGCGACCGACGTACCAAGTCAAGTCGAACATCCCCGATTCCTCCGGTAGCTCCGACTCTCCTGCCGTCCCCGACGCACCCCAAGCCTCTTACATTCCCCGCTTCACATCCTCGACGCCCTCGACGACACCAAATCCCCCGACGCCTCCAACGCTTTCAAAACTCCCGACGCCTCCGAGCTTACAACGGTTCCGACGTCCCCGACGCCTCCGAAAAGATCCATGAAGTCAAGTGATCAAGTGCTCTCGCCGTTGAAAAGAAAACACAGCGGTTATCCGTGAAAAATCAGATTTTAATTTTTTAAGTATATTCCATTCCTCAAAAGGTATCATAAAAGGTTCATGAAAATACCTGAAGTGTAAATTCACGAAGTATATATTTTTTGTGGTAGGTTTTGAAATAATTAAAAAGACATATGTGATTTTTTCGCGTTTAAATGGATTAAAAATGCAAATTTCCTTCCAATAATTAACTGTTTTTAATATATGTGTGCAATTTACAAATCTATTCTCAATATTACAACTTTTTACCGTAAGCAGAAAGAAGAGAAATCTAATAAAAACATGTTTTTCTAAAATTGGGTGAGAGTGTCTGAAAACTAGTATATCGTAGGTTCTCTTGATCCTAAACTTATTCCTCACGTAACTGGTCCTCAATGTCGGAGACGTTGTTTATGTCGCTAAAGTCTTTGTAGGAGCGCTGAGCTCGGTGACTTCAATGCGGGGTTCGGCGATGCCGTGGGCGGGGTCTAACGAGCGCTTTCCGATATTATCCCCAAACACTTTCTCTTGGGGTGACAATAACGGCTTACGCAACGGAGGTGCTGGAAGATCTGCGAATTAGGTGGTTGTTGTCGGAAACAAGTGAAATCGTTGTTAAAGGCGTTAATTTGTGAGTTCCTTGAAAAACTGCAGCAGTCCCGTACTGCCAGAAACATTTTTCAGTGAAAATGAATTTCCTGTACATTGTGTTTTGGTGCGTAGATGAGTTTTGATGCATATGTAATACAGTGCGGCAACCCAACTATCACAGTGGAATTAATTCGGGATCCTTTGAAATCTCTTGTCTCAACGGAATTTCTTATTGAAAATTCTCTCACCCATATATGCGGGTTATATTTTCGTTTCCATGTTTATAATAGATAGTATTATACTCAAAATCTAAAAAAAATATAATGCGCTTTCTTAAAGAAAATTGTATCAATGGTTTAATCAATTATCATGTTACATTTTAGCTACAAAGCCTTTATTCAATCAACAATTGAATGGTTTCCCTCGGCATCAATATCACTTCGTCACTACTTGCTCACTTTCGATTTCAGAATATTTCTTCAGTTATTCGAAATGTAACACAACATTACACTCTCACTAGATAGTTGTATCTACATTTTGAAAACAATGCAGTCCTGCAGCGCGGCGATCAATTAACTGATTGGAATCGAGGCAAACAGTACCTCCGTTTTGGAGCGCAATCCGCCTGTTGCTACAGCTGCCGAGCGCAGGGCTCGAACCGGAGGTGCGCGGTCCAGATTCCAACGGCTGAGCTGAAGGACGCCCGCCGCCGCCGCCGCCGTCGCTCCCGCTGCCTTCCAGCTGGTCGCGCTGGCGGCGGCGGTGGCGGCGGTGGCGGAGGTGGCGGCGGCGGCGGCGGCGGCGGCGGTGGCGGCGGTGGCGGCGGTGGCGGCGGCGGTGGCGGTGGCCACGCTCCGCACGTGTTGCTCCCCATGCGGAGCACAGCTCATGTGCGGCCTTTAACGGCTCGTAAAAAGCGCGAATCGTGAGGTCTCCAGCACGAATTGAAGTCTCTGCGGAGGAAACGCCCCCGCCAGATGGGCTGGGTTTATGCTGATGGCTGGGTCACGGTGAGGCGGTCGATCTCGTTTTGGCGAACGCGGTGGGGCGGGATACATTATCATATGGACATTTACGTTGTTTTGACATCCATTCCAAGATGGGATAAAACTGATTTTGTCTTGCTGTTTTGATTTTTTTATTTATTGAAAGACATTATGTAAGCACCAATTGTTATAATAATTTGATCTAGATACGTATTAGCTATTCTCAAGCTTTCAAAGCAATGCTTTCGTTTGATATTTCTTAATAGAGAAAGTGTTTCCTCAGCCCTCGTAGAAGTATTTGATTTATGTACATTATTTGTGATCAGACAATGTTTACATACAGATTCTGGCAGGTTTATTTTTTAGATTATGCACACTCTTTGAATCGCCTGAGCAATTTTATGATCAAAGGGGATTACAAAAAGGCTCAACTGATTTAATGTCTCTATCTGAATATTATCTTTTATTCTACTCAGCTACTACTACTTTGATTCTACTCTACTATTTTGGATCTTATTTACAAAGTGTAGTACCTCGTTTGTGTCAAGTATCAGTCTATAGAACTACGGTTACGATGCAGTTATATTCTATACATTTATAAAAGTATTTCTATAAGTAGTTAATTTCCATTAGAAATATCAAACATTAGGGAGTATTCCTTCAGTTCAATACATCTGCTTATTTTTGAATAGATTCTCCTTGACATGCGTTTTTGAAGCGAGAAAATTGTTAATTTCTAGTACACGGTCAATATTTCCCACTATGTTTAATATGAAGCCAACAATTTATGTATTAAGGACACACTAATCAGAAACACAAAGTATTAATTATTTCCAGCGTGAGAGATGAAGAGCCGGTGAACAGTACAACTTTCTATTCTGGGACAAAGAATGTTGTCAAAAGATACAAACAAAAATATCTCATCAGTTCTGTCCTTGAATTTTCTAATATTCTGTCAGTTAACAGTTACGACTGCTAGTGGAGATTCATGCAGTAAAACTGTACGCCTAATCACTCATAAAAGAAAAACACAAGACAAAAATAACCAAATAACCACGTGCGAGCAAAAATCAACGTAATAGCCGTGTCCTGACAACCTTGAACTATCCGTTATTTTCTTTCGCGACAAGGCCGCGTTAGCCATTCCACACGACTCGCTTTTTACCTCCGCTTATACTGTTAGTGTTCACATTGTTTTCTCCTGCCTCCTGGGCCAACGTCCAACGCAGACAGTCAGGCCGCTCGTTGCGCCCGCATTCTTCGTATACTTGGCGAACGCCCTCCGGACTCAAGTCGATTAGAGGACACGTCGGAGAGGTAGCACGACGAGGAGGCAGACGAAGGGGAGAGTGGATGGGCGGCTGGGCGACGCGCGGGAGAGAACGAAAGTGGACGAGAACGGCAGGTGGAGTGGAAAGGTACGCGAAGGAGTAGTGGAGGGCAAGGCAAAGGTCCCATGAACACGAATAATAATAATAATAATAATAATAATAATAATAATAGTAATAGTAATAGTAATAATAATAATAATGGAATAAATTGTATTGTTAACCGAACAACTTGTTCCAGAAAATTAATATAGTTGAAATTACAATAATAATAATAATAATAATAATAATAATAATAATAGTAATAATAATAATAATAATATTGAACATGACAATTCCTAAAGACGAATACTGATATCGTAAAACAAATTAATCCGCAATTCCTATGAGGTATTTCACATATTTAAAAGTTATGTACGCAGCACAAGCCACAAATTTCTCCTAATAGTACATTCTGTCCAGATTAAATTTCAAGGCAATTAAAAAAATGTTATCCAACAAAAATGCTGTACGCGCACAGGTAGATCACTATCGGATTAAAAAGATGAGTTATGAATGTAATAGGGATGAGAGATGGAATATAACGATAGCATGGATGCGTTTACAACCTACTGTGAAAGAATACAAAGCGATACATTCTATGAGTGGTGTAATAAATCAGATCTTCCGCAAAACAGATCCGTTGTTTTATTAAAAACTGGTAATTTATTTTACTTTACTACCTACTACTACTAATACTAATACTAACTACTACTTAGTTACGTATTAATAAGTAATTATGTGAATATATTTTAACGATACAATCATAACTTTATTTATTAATGATATCTTTATAATCATCATTATTAATTTCCCAAATTCATAAGTCAATTATAGTAATTCAAAGTCATTAATTAAAGTCAATTATAGTTTCATTATCAAATAATGAATCTTCTCACTTCAGTGACTTTCCAGTCAATAAAGAACATCCTTTGTACATACCCATCCAATCGAAAGCTTTAGGCACCACATGATTTCTACAGAGTACCACCTTATAACCAACCGAAAGGAGATATTGGAAGGGGCTTCGATGACAGGTACTTTGCTTACTCAACCGCATAGGTATACTACGAATTCATATAACAAATCACAAAATACGAGCAAGAACAGACATACGACAGGGCGCGCGTGGCAGTCTAGCAATTAGAGATACAGCGATCGTTGTGGTGGCGGCGGCGGCGGCGGCGGCGGCGGCGGCGGCGGCGGCGGCGGCGGCGGCGGCGTGCGCGCGTGACGAGTGAAACCCGCGCCGCGACAAAACGACACACGCGTCCGAATAATGCGGCCGGTGGCGGCGTGCGAGGTGAGGTAAGCCCTCCATAAACGAGACCGGGCGCGGGCTGTGCTGCCGCCGACGCAGCGGTCGCTGCCGGCGGACGCACACGCACGGAATTGGACTGTTTCTTCACAGGCGCTGCGGAATTTGCGTCACGCTGCTAACGATGTGTGCTTTTACTGTGTGTGGTTTCAGTGATAGGGGTTTACTTCGGAGAAGTGTGTTTCTTAAAATTAAGGGTTGGTGGAATTCACTTCATAATAATTGCCCCACTAAGAACAAAAAGAGTGAGAGTAAAATGAGTGAAGTAGATATAATAACATAATCAATGTATCGTATAGGAGAGAATGAAGGCAAGCGACGCTGGCTGAAAATCCGAATTACTATATTTTCTGCGCAGTTGTGACGTGTTTGATCATCTCTCTGTAACCTTGTACTAGATAAAATATTGTAGGAAGATCAAAACATTAGCATTTCTGCTGTGAATAAAGGCGCAGGCTGTCTCAATATTTCTTCGTCTACAGCCTGAAAACTTCCCTTCTAAGTTTTAAAATGATTCAACATTGAACTGAACAGATGACTCAACTTTGCAATCACTGACAGGAAATGGATGAGACAATTCATGACATGAGCCAATGAATGAAATTCCATTAGAGCTTATCTTCCGTCCATCCTTACATCTATCAAGACACGTAATTACATTAACATGGTTTCACGATGTTTGTAAAATAATTATCAAATATTTATCGTGTAATAAATTCGACGATATTAGGTTGAAAAAAACTAAGGGAAGCAGAGAAACAAATTCTAAAACATGTCCTGTTAGTCTTGGAAGAACAAATTCACAATTTACATGGAGGAGTATAATTTCTTTCTGTATTCCTTTAAGAATATGTATGGCTGAATCGTGTTCTACTAGCAAATACCTACGAAACACGTTCAAAACTACCATAATATTATTAACTCATAATATTGTTATGAGATTTCTTTTTTTCAAACAGTCAGAACTACACACACACACACACACAAACACACCGCAAGTATGTGCCCACAGAAAAATAAAAACATTCGAAATAAGCTTAGTGACTTGTCAAACGTGTCCCCATGCATCTTCTTGGCAGACGCCTTTTAACTCCCGCGGAAGCCAGCGCTACCTCAAGAGGCATCGCGTTACGCCTCCGCCGCGACCTTGCGCCCACGCCGAGGAGCCAGCCCACGTGCTCTCCCGCTCCGCTGCTTTCTGCCGTGGACCGCTCATCGCAGAGTCCCGCTCGCCCGACGCGGAGAAGGCCACAAGCCTCTATGAGCCACCACCGGCTGTTTACAGTGCCATCCAACACACGGAAAACCAGCTCGGCGCGGCCCGAGGGCTCCCAATGTCCTCTCTCGGGAAGGGAATCGAAGATAATTACGGGAGAGTGAGTGGGCAGTAAAAGTCTGAATACCGATGAAGCCTCCCAGTGGGAATAACGTCTGCTTTCCCACCAGGATTACGGAGGCTGACTGAATAAGAAGGAGTATACTGCTCTTCAAAAAGGGTTCTTTGAAGCGGTAATGACCGAAGAAGCGATTTATCTTGAGGTTACGCTGACAGCCATTGTTAAATCAAAAACATGAGATGTCATGTCGTATTAGGTTAATTCAAATGTCTTCGTTCTGGTTCACGCTCCGACACCTGCGAACTCTCTTAGAATGTTCGAGAATGATGGCTGCGGTAATATCTTACTTGGTTTTGTTCTCTGCACTTTCTTTCTTAGAATAATTGAATATTCACAGATGTGATTTACTAGATGTATCAAGTTCTTATGAAGAAAGATCTCTAGATTTGAATTATTTTCACTACTGGATTCATATATCAGATGTTTAATTAAATTAAAACTGTCTAGCTATTCATCTGTTATTTTTCGCTGCACACATGCATATTTATGTTACTAATGAATACAGGCACTCCCGTACAACTTACTAGTATTTTAAAAGAGACCTTAAATCACATGTCAAATGTCTTATTTCCTATTTCTTATTAATTTATTACAAAATCATCATTAAGATTTAAGAGCATATTACATAACTACTATAAATGAGTTCAAAACACATCTCAAATTAACCTCAATTTTATTTAATTTTATACGAGGCAGTTATATCAGAACATTTCTCATAATATAAGAATTACTATTCACTCGGTAATCTAGGGTCTTCACTAAATTCACTTGCACTTTCTTTCTTAAGAGTTTGACGTAAGATCATCCGAATATCTATCAGGCAATATTCTCTGCGCACCGGAACATATCTTGTGGAGATTATTCAGAACCGCTTTAAATTGGAAAATTGCGATTTCACAGCCCGCAGCTGTGGCGCCACCATGGCCGGCACAAAGCTCATCGCAAAGGAGGAGAAATCTGGTGCGCAGAGTCGGCACTTTCCGCGCTCGTCATCTACCCGCGCGTTGGAATCTCCGACTGCGGCATCGGCGCACACTGGCACGGAATGGGCCTAAGGGGTACACAGCACATAAATACAGTAAACCCCCATTAACGCTAGTTCCAAAGGACCGAAATTATCGGAGGTCGTGTTATAAAAATTCGTGTTATCCAATTATTATAAATGACTTATTACAGTAATCCCTTGCCGGGACCCAAGTTTTGTTCGTGTTAAGTGAGTTCTCGTTAACAAGAGTTTACTCTAATTATAACAACTTCGGAAATGGATGAATATATCATATTCATCTTCACACAAAAGGCCACCTGACGTAAAAGTCCATACTTCGTGAAAATCTTTTTATAAACGCGTTGGCCACGTTTGGTCACGTTTTTGAAGTTGAGTATTAAAGATAAATACTTAAGTGACAAAAGAAAGGAAAAAATATGTTATTTTATCATCTTGGCTATGGAGTGAAAGAACTAAAATTATGAATCCTTTACAAAGCGGAGCTCCTAATTACGATTGATACAAGAGTCAAATTAGCCCTCGCTTTCCATGATGCGACCCCGGGTTCGATTCCTGGGCGGCCAAGATTATAGTGTGCGTTTCTCTTACAATGTCCTAGTAGACGACAGTTGAGAAGACCAGAACGCGATGTAGGGATGCCTTCGTGCTAACCACAGATACTTCGTAACCCATGGCCGCAAGGCCGACATGCCGTTGGTAGGCCCACATAGATGGTTATAGGTTATTGCGCCAAAGTACATACATACACACATACATAAGAGCGAAATTGTTACTGCATTCATACCAAACTCACGGGACAATTATATAACTTTTAATAGCACAATACTGAATAATGAAATAACACAATTACTGTCGCAAGAAGGAGAACTCAAACCCTGTAAAATAACTTAAGTCTTACTGTTCGTGTTAAATATACTACAAAGAGTTTGGACATTTTTCACATTGAAAATATTCATAATCTAAAAGAGAAACATTGAAATATAATTTTAAATCGTAACTCAATTTATATTTACGGTTAAATTATTTCATCTATGCGGATCTAGCCCAATAGACAGCTCTAGTAGCGACATTTTGTATCTTTCGCTACTGTTGTTTGTACTCTTTCAAGAAAGAAACTCTTGTAATGAGCGAATATTCTCACTTACGAAAGTCCGCTAAGCTCACAACTGGCCTTAGACATGTGTGGTAGTGTAGTGCATGTATAAATACGTAAGGGGTGATGGTAGAATAAGGAAGAGGAAGGAAAGATCGCGCTTGGCCCACGGCCCGTTTGTTAGTATACTGTTACGGCATTCGCCTGGTGTTGGTGGAGAAACCGTGGAAAACTAGAAAAACGAATCAAAACCAATCAAATCCATGGAAAAAACACAATCAAATCAGCTGGCCGCAAGAATTCTCCAGCAATGAGCGGTTGCTCTTAACTTATCTAGTTAGCTAGTGTCAAAAATCCTGCTGCACCATCGGGACTCGAACTCTAGGACCTCCTGGTCAGAGGCAGCGACATCAGTTGACACCCTGTGCCACCTCAGACGATCAATTCTTTATTGGAAATCCTAGCGAAATGTAGAAAAACGCAATCTGCTTGCCTTCGATTTCCGCGCAGAGCGCGCTACTCGCCTCTCGCGCGTCCACGGCGGCCACGCCCCTCGCCCCCACGCGCCACGCGTTGCGTAAGCGCCCACACACGCACCGCCGCGCCGCGCCGCTCCGCGCTGGCCCACTCCCACCCAACGCTCCCACCGCCCGCGCCGCACACGCGCGTTCCCACGTACGCGTGCCCGCCGCGCACGCCCCGACACGCCCCCGAGGTGTGGGACACGGGTTCCGGAAGGAAGTGCGAAGTCGGACAGACAGCTCTGTGCGAGACGTGAGGGGGGGAAATTTTTTGCGTGGGATAATTGTTTCGTTCTATGCCATCCAATCAAAATAACCGGAAACCATACAACTTATTTTACGTATTTCAACCCATGTTTGATCCCATTATTTTTGACAATCAAGAAGAAAGTCGGGGATTTCAAATGAAATTTTATTTTACTAAATATTCACCATATATAATCACAGAGTTTTGACAACGTTCTTCGTTTTCATCAGCGGCTTATTATGAATTAATTTTAACAAATCAAAATACATTTCATACAGCCATTGAATTAATAGAATTAAATACAGCCTGATGACGATGACATCAAATTAGTTTCTCAAAGTTGCTACTAATATTTTTTTTCGAAAAATTCAGTTTCATTTGAAATCACTGTTTTTCTAATAATTTTCATGAAAGAGGGATAAAATATTATAGATTGACATAGTAAAATGGCAATCAAAATGACAGGAAACACATCTTATTTATTACACTTTGGACTTGCAACTATCTCTTCAGATATTTACAAACTATAATTTGCATCTAAGAATGTGTAAACGTGAATGTGTTTCTCATCTAAATGTCACTCATCAAGTGTGTGTTGTGTGTGTGTGTGTGTGTGTGTGATTTTATTTTTTCTTCAATAAAAACTCAGACTTGTATGTTAATAAACTCATTGCATATTGTAAAATGATAACTATGAATATCTCAGTAATCTGAACAAATAACAAGTTATATCCAACCAAACGAACCACGAAAAATGAATCTTTCAAGGAATATGCCGCACAAATCTGTGTCATTGAATATTTTGGGATTAAAGTGTAAAACTGTAAACTATCATCAAGTAATCCTATCATAATATGCACTCTTTTCTGTCTAATGTATTAAGAATGGTCGAATATTTCTCATGAGTTAAGCAACCATGTGAAAAGAAACATCAGAATAAAAGATGGGATATTCACAGAATAATGATAGTATCACAACATGTTAAAGTTGCAATTAATACCACGACCATAAGATATTACAACATTTTTAATCGAGGTTCAAAAGTTAATTGTCATAAAATGGCGGTATTTAATTTAACATAAATATATTAGTCATAACTTTACACATATGTTCAAATAAGAAACATCAACAATTTCCTTAATTTATGTGTACGCACTTTCAACCGAAGCTTGGAAATGATTTAAAGAAATGTTTTCTAAAATTAAAATACACTTATTGATACAATTGTTTGCCAATGTGAAAATAGTTTTGCAATATTTTAAGCCAGAGACGGAGCTTTGGCGTTATCCCAAATAAATTTTACTTTCATCGGTCGTTTTAAGTTGTCAGAGACCAGAACAGAAGATATGCATTATTAATGGTGAAACGGAGTGGAACAGGGACAAAAGAAGTGCTTATGTTCATTCCGGATGCAATTATTTCCTCAAAATCTTCACTCTCATTCCATTCGAAGATAATATTGACAGATTTCACTGCGTTTCCGTAAGTCAAGGAAACAAAAGATGATTCAAAATGACGAAGCAGGCTGAAGCTGAAGTTCCTCAGGAGGCGGTCGCACTCGGCCGACTAACTGAGAAAAGCAACGACAAAAACAAGTCCAAGGAGGAATCTAAAAGTTCGAGGGATCGACAAAAAATATTTTACCTTCACCGCTACATTGCTTCAACATTAGAAGTCCAATCGCGCAACGAATAAAAAAATTGCTTGTGTCGTCACTCGGCCGGAACAGATAGAGAAGCGAGCTTTGTCGAAAGAATACAGCATCGGAGAACAAATCTGAACGTTTGCTACTTTGATTCAGATTTCTGCGTATTGCGGTGGATCAAAGAAGCCCGTAACAGACACGTTAGTTGATATAATGTGCTTAATTGAATGAAAAAGTTGATTGACGCATGAAATATTTGTTCTCACACCGTCAGTGAGATTTATTTCGAGAAACTTTTTCTTCAACGAGGTGCACGAGTCTTATAAGTTTGTTGATCGTACATAATTCAAAATCGTTATTTGATAGACCGTCATTGTGAAAACAAAATACTTCAGTTCTGAATGCTATATCTCTTTCAGTTCAGAACATCAGTGTACAGAACTCAAAATTCAAACATTTTTTATTACTAACTCAACAAAACTTCCGTTCCACAACCGAAGTTTCACAACCGAAAGAAATTCACAGTCATCTTCCCTAACGAGAAGAGTACAAATATTTTTCATTTCCAACATAATGATATTTCTGAAAGATGCTAATGATTTTGTGGCATATTTCAGTAGTAGTAAAATTCAGTAACAAAAATCATTTTCAGTGGTCACAAATTAATTGATACATTCAGCACCACATAAACAACAAATATTAGCATTCTTCAAAAACTAGTTTATACCAATACTTACTGGTTGACTTTGTAGATTCAGAGAGTCATTAATCTACAAATAAATTATCCATTAACGAAGAAATAAAAGCGTTAAAGAGAATATTTAATTGCAGCGTTCGTTTCTCCATCAGGGAAGACGAAAGAAGCTTCCTTTTGCATGATATAACGATACCCACTCATCATACAAAATAGCGAAGCATAACAAGGAAAGAGCCCTAAGTGGTCACGTAACCTCTGTTTGAGCGTCGGAGGCATCGACGGACGGCGACGAGCCGCGGCCAGGTTTCGACTTTACTCCATAAACAAGTGAAAGTCCCTCGCTCCCTCTCGCGCCACCTGACGGACTGACCCACAATTTGCGCGCCATTCATTCTGCGCTGTTGACCACTGCACTCGCCGTTCAGCCGCTACGGCCCACCTTCAAGGAGTATTTATAGAGGGCCCCCGAGGCGGATTACATCAGACAGTTATTGCACTGGTTGTAGTTTGACCAAAAAGGTGAGAACTGTTATTGAAGATTGCTGAATAAGGTCAAGTGCTTTGCAATGATATTGACAAAAACCCTAGAATAAATCCATTTCTCTATTTATATCTACTGTACTAAGTGTGTGTTGTATTCAAGAATCGTTTGCTGCAAATTTTAGCAACTTGCGAGCGTAATATTCTCCATTTATAGACATAACATATTTTAAAGGTAACGCTACTTATATTTCATTATGAGACGGTTGTTTTACTTTCCATCTTCAAATCAGTACATTGATTTTAGTGTTCTAAAACACCGTACGAAAAAGAGGCGTGAAGGAAATAAAAAAATGATGATGGTGGGAATGGTAGTGGTGGTGATGGTGGTATTGGTGATGGCGGTGGCTGATTATATACAGAAAATCCTCTTTAAAGTGTTTTTCATACTTGAAGACAGTTATTTTCTAATGATATGATCCCATTACTCAAACACACGTTGAATTTGAGAGCTAGGAACGTGGCCAATCATATCCTTAGAAGATTCTTCTCTGGGCACACCTCCAGCCCTCAACCGCAGACCAGATTCCCATGGGCGTGGCACAGCGAAACCCAGAGGGCAGCGGTCCTGGGGGTGGAAGTCCCGGCGGGGGAACCCTTCTTCCAACCCCTAACAAGGTATCATTGATGCCATTCCAATCACTGCCACTGGGGCCTCTACCGTCGCCGTCACCATTGTCACCGCCGCCGCCAACGCCCCCATTCTGTCATTGCCGTCATCGTCAATGCCGCTATCGTCATCTCCGTCAGAGGTCAGTCGTCGCCGCTAACTTCACCTCTGTCGTTGCTGCCAACGTCAATGCCGCCACTGCCTGTCTCTGTCATTACATCAATGCCGCCACAGTCATCGACATCACTATTCCCGCCATCTCCACCGCCTCAGTTGTCAATGCCACCCCTGTCTCAGACTCTGCCATCATTGTTAATGCCGCCACCACCATCCCTGCCACCTTTACCGCCTCAGTCGCTGCCACCGTCAACGACACCACTATCTCCACCATCTTCCCCGCTTCATTCGTCACTGCCAACGTTGTTGCCATCGCCGCTTCAGTTGATGCCATCATCGTCAATGCAGCCACCTTAGTCGTAGCCGCCATCGTCAACACCACCACTGCCTCAGAGTCTATCATCGTTAATACCGTCACCGCCATCGACATCGCCGTCCCCACCACCTTCACCGCCTCAGTCCCTGCCGGGCCCCCAAAATCCATGCCGCCTCCGCCTCCACCTTCGCCACTATGCAGCCGCCGTCGCCGCCGTCGTCGTCGTCGCCGCCGCCGCCTTCGGGTAACGGGCCTCCGCGTTGCGTCATCGCTTTCTCCGCGAGACGGCGGCGGTGGCGGTAGGGCGCGCGCCCGGCGCAGCCCCAGGAATGTTGCCGGCCGCTGAGCAATCGGTCTGGTCCACTGAGATTCTGCGACACACGCCGGAGCCCCACTGCACACATAACACACTGAATCTTCGCGCTTTTGCAATAAGAGAATAGATTGATCTCTTACTGCGTAGAATTATTGTTTTACCTGGAAAAATGTCATTCGTTACTTATTACAGTTATTAATCTCAAACTACCTACCGCCTATTAATTTTTCCCCTACTTTTTTGCTCTTTTTTCTTCTCGACTGATATTTTTGTTTAGGTTAAGAAAGATGACGAAACATGAAACGTCAGTTTTCCTCAAGAGTAATTTGTTTAATTCTGATTGACGTGTGTTTCATGAAACCGCTATTGATTTCCGCTTTTTCAAGTATTAATTGCTTATTACGTCATTCAATAAAATAATTAAATTTAAAATTAATAAGCTGGATAATTGTTCGAATTAATTTCATTTGAAATATATTAACTCAATGTGTACATCCAAACTTCTATTGAACTAGAAGGATATCCCTTTTCAATCGAAATGCACTTCAATTAAAATGCAATTTTCAAATAATTCATAATGTCCTGAATTAAACGATGAGTGTCTCCACAAAAACGAATAAAAACACTCTACAGTGTCACTGGATGCGCAATTTGTCCTTTGTTAGAAAGGCAATTCGTTTTCAGCAGTTCTTGAAAATTACTTCTCAAAAAATTTAATTTAAAGTTCCCCTTTTGTTCAGTTGTGAATGTGTTTCGAGGTTGCTCTAATTTCTCCTTTTTAAATAGATGTACCACAATAACCGTATGCATTGCTACATAAATTCAGTCGCTACAGAACTTGCATTCTACATTCATAAGGAACCTGTGTATGTGCTTTTCCACTCCAACACTTTTCTATTCTTTTTACTTTCAGTGTCTTCATGTCGGTTCCATTTACACAATACAAGTGTAAATTCAGGTCACACAATTAGTGTTGAAGTAAAAGTTGATAACCTACATGCTAAAGAAAATACATTGTTGTAATATTTTATAGTAAATGTCAAGTCATTGCAACTGAAACAGCTCCTTAGATACATAAACATGAAAATTCATAAGTTGACCTTTCTTTCTTTCTTTCTTTTAAATGATGGAAACATCATACGTTGTACATTTTTTATCAAATCAATTATTAGAGCGTTATCCTATTATTTTCCCACACTCTCTTCCAATTTGTGGAACCTGTGCCACAGCGCCTTATAGCAGCGGCAAAGTAGACGAGCTAGGAACGTAGTTCAAATACCGCGCGAGGCATGGGATTTTCTCCACGTGATTATGGCTTATTTCTTTTCTCAGTCCACTGAATAACGCGCTTGAACTATCCTTAATATTTTATATCTCATGATACTTCACGCTAAAACATCACTACCATAATCCAGCTAGTGGAATGCAATGGCAATCCATCACTGTGGTCACCTTTGCTTATCATTCGCGGGCACTGAGAGTTAAATCCAGAGAACCACCCTCGATATGGGGTAAAAGTTTTATAGTTGGAAATTTTTCTAGTTGGAATCGTATACGCACTTAGGGTTGCAGATAAATTTTGTCTCTCACATTTACCGCTCGAGAGTGTCATGACAAGAGTCTCAATTATAATTATTCATTACTTATGGCTTACTCCAGCCCAGCGAATATGGGATTTAATTTCAACGAGATTTGTCGGAGGAATTAATTTTGCCATGTCGTTTTCTTGGACCATGTAAATGAATCCTAGATAAAAATGTAGGGTTCATTTTCATGGTCCAAGTATACTACATGGTCACAGAAATCAACAATCTGGAAAAGAAATGCCGCTCATGGTCATGCTTCCTTCCTCTCCGGCATGCAGGGCCACCAACCTTCTGTTTGTATATTGTGCCGGCATCCCACTTTATTGCTTTGCAAGTACCAGGCACCAGAGGTGGGCACTAAGGGTTCTTGATCATATTCTCAACCTGTGAAGCGCGCAAAGACGCCGTCAAGTAAACATCTGGATACGACAGAATCCATTGCTCCATGAAATTCTTCTTCTCAAACTTTGAGTTGGCGATATTAATTTTCATTCTCCAACAATATGTGCTTACATTTAGGAATTTGGACACGCTCCAAAATATCTCCAAATCCCTCCGCATGGTCGGGCGCATGTGTTGGAGCCGCGTTCGTCCCTTAATATTCCAGACAGCCTCAACCGCCTCCTCAAAATGGACTTATCTTTGCGTGACGTGTTTAGATTTTTACCACTCTTTATACGAAATATCGCCCATACCAAAGGTTTCGCGCTTTGGAACAATCTAATAAATTCATTTACAAACATATGGCGATACAAGTTGAAAAAAAAAAATGCAACCAGGTAGCTTCTGCAATGGATATGCACGAAAAGATCATCACGAAAAGAACGCGCGTGATTTGCAGCAAAACGACTTCGAACACTCACGGGTTAAGGTGCAAGCCCACTCCTCGGCATACAGGCTTACCAACCTTCGGGTTGAGATTCATCATCCACCTTCCAATTTCCTTTTGGAGGTTGTGCTTCCATTTTGGAGGTTTGAATTCGCTTCAAAATATCCCCTGAGTCGTCTGCCGGACCGGGTGCCTCCATTAGAGACGAGTTCGGCCCATAATATTCCATACAGAGACAACAGCTTCCACTTGTTGGACTTTTACTTACTTTTGCGTGATGATCTTTAAGTGTTTACTTCATAAAAAGTATCGCCCATGCCAAAGGTTTGGTGCTTTGTCATAATCGAAGAGTTTCATTTACCAACATACGGCGACAAAAGTTGGAAATAGATCCAACCAGAAAGCTACAACTAGTCACGTACGCGGGCAATCATTTACCAACATACGGCGACAAAAGTTGGAAATAGGCCCAACCATAAAGCTACAACTAAGTCACGTACGTGGAAAACCACCATGAAAACAACGCGCGTGACTAGCAGTAAAATGACTTCGAACGTTCACTGATTAAGGCGCAAGCCCACTATCCTGAACACAGGCTTACCAACCTTCAGATTGAGATTTATCATCCTCCTCCTCCAATGGTTCCATCCATGCTAACGGATTAAAGCGCCAGCCCACTCCTCAGCATACAGGCTTACCAACCTTCAGGTTGAGGAGATCTATCATCCCATTTCTTCCATATGTGCTTCCATTTGGAACGTTTGGATACGCTCCAAAATCTCCCCAGAGCCGTCTACCGAGCCGGGGACCTGCGTTGTAGCCGCGTTCGCCCCTTAATATTCCAGACAACCGCCTCGTGATGGCGTCGCGTCGTGTCGCGTCGAGGCGGCTGCGAAAGTTCAAAGGTGACCGCTCTCGGTGCAGCCGGCGACACTTGGCGCGCCCCGCGCGTGGCATAAGAGGACATTGAAAGTCGCGAGGCGCCCCTGCCCGCCGCGGGCTGCGAGACGCCGACCTTTCCACGCTCAGATCGCACGGCTGAGACGGGAGCTGTGACGGCGCTTTGCCAAATGCTGCATCCGCGGTTGGGCAATTGGGAGCTGAGAAGTGACATCAGAACCTAGCGGTTGGTTTCCGGCCTTTCAAATTTTTTTTTTCAGGTGTACATTTTTTGACGTACTATAATTTATAGGCGTATGTTTGTGGACCGACATATTAAAATGTACTTATTCCAAAGGAGTTTTGTGCAAGAAGGTGTTAACTCAAAAAGTTAATTTTTTTCACCTGTGAAATTCTGCCAGATGGGGCTCGCGGACGCATAATGACCCTTGTGAAGTAAAGATTAATTTTTTGAGTTAACGCCTTCTTGAACTGAGCTGATATAGAGTTAAACCATTTTGATCAATTGAACTGCATTTTATACTCCTCTACTCATACATTCAACAATGAATGCTGGTTTAAATTATTACATTTGAAACGTCTTGTTCTGCAATTGATTAACAATTGATTATCATGCACTAGGCATTCCTTCTTCGGAATGCAAACTTACAACATCAGGATAAAATATTGCAGTCGAGGCTGCCTTTCATGTTTATGTCGTTGAATGAAGACATGAGCAAATAAAATTCAGTTAAATTTGAACTCAATCCGTCAACAAACTGCGTTAATTCATTTTTATTTTACATATATCAAAAGACAATACGAGTGTACAATGTTAATTTTCCAAAAATATTTTCTCAGAAATCACTACAGTTTATAACTATTGTGAATCATGATAGCTATAAATCAAGTTCTGAAAACATGTTTATATCTCGCTTCCGAAAACTTGAACGAATGCCTTCATCCATGGTTGTCAATATTTTCGTTAATGTTAAGAAACATTGTATGATTTTCGTATACTTGTATACAGTTATTGAAAGTAACAAATGATCAAGAAATGTGTAGAAGACTACAAATTTCTGGAATGTGCATTACACAATATAATAAAGTGGATTTTATCCTCCATGACCATTGACAAAAAGGTATCCAAAACACCTCAGTACGTAACGGTTTTAAAAGGGGCCGCGTCATGTCCTTGGGCATACCTGTACTTTACCAGATAGCCATGTTCGATTTAAAGTTATGCAAAATACCGTTATTTCGGCAATAGTTCATAAATATTGTGTAGGGAAATTTTATGAGTATAATCACTGGCGACTATGTCGTTGTTAGTTAAACCTCATATGATTCTGGCACCTATCATTTACATAATGCACAAATAACGTCGCCAAAGACGTCTTCTATAATTGACAAGCCAGAAAAATATTTATCAGAAAGCATGTTTTGTAACATCTGTGAAGAATTATTAGTGATTATAAATATAAACTCAAATAATTAGCTTTAGTATCACCGAAAATAACACCAAACGGATAGAAAGTGACCCATAAAAATAATTTCAAGTTTGAAAGTAAAAAATATCAATGAAGATCGTAGGATCTAGAAAAAAGATTTGTGAGACTCCTTTGAGAAACGTCTGCATAACTCATCGTCATGCTGATCGTGTATTTCGTATATGATGCGATACGTTTCCTGTGAAATAGTGTAATATGATATTTTGGAAGATCGTTTTTCAATTTCTGTATTAGTTATTTTAACTTCATTCAATGGCTCATGATAAAGTGTCATTCGAAATTTTCTTGTGCTATATCTAGAAACTCTGGAATACTTGTATATGTATTAGTATCAGATACTAGCAGCAACAAATTGCTGGCTCACTTAATATATTAGAAATAAGACAAAAAAGTTGTAATTAAGAAGCTATTTTAGAGCACCGTTTCAAGAAAGTGCAACATACTCGTACTCGTATATATTTTTGATAATTCTCTCTGTACTCATCGAGTGGCATTCCATTGTCATCTAGCAACATTCTCCGTGCCTCCTCGCCCCTCTCATGCGCAACGTGAACTCCGTTTACTTCCACGCGTCTTCCTACAGACCTAAGCAATAAAAGGTTTTGCATTCCAGAACTTCAGCAGTAATCAATTAACTGTACTCTAGTTGACTCCTCAAGGTAATGTCAGAGCAGATCTGTGTTTGACCGAAGAGAAGTTAATGCACGAATGGGGAACGTCACATTGTATTCGACTGCAACAGTTACTCATCTTCAAATTAGTTCGTTAGTAGTACGTAGTACATCCGACGTAATAGAAGCGAAAATATTAAAACTGTTCTCTAAAGTTGTTTAATGTAAAGAGGTTAAACATTATATGAGATAGATGCTTGTAATCGTATCTTCACATTTCTATCAAATATGATTAGACTCAGATATATCGAACAACACTTTTTTAACTTATTTATAAAATTTTCTGATAATGTTTCTATTGACGTATCTTGAATAAGAAGTTTTCGTTAGAACGAACAGTTCGTAAAGACAAAGTTTGTTAATGTCTGAGTTCGAGGGTTTAGTTCAGACAAATAGTCAAGTTTATTTGACAACATCCTGCCGTTGTGGAAATTCAACCGTATCCATCAGAACATTTCGGCTGTGTATGCAGCTCACTCTCAGAATGCTACATCGTATTGGTGGGTACATCTATTGTACAAGTGTGAATCAAGAGATTTCAGAATTATGGCAAATTAGCGTTAGCTGCACACTATGCCACCACATTTCGGATCACTTCCATTTATCGTAGTCGTGTTAGAACATCGTTGTGCAAAAACTCACTTTACGCCTGTGATCACGGTCGCCGTGAATAATACATGCCATGCAAAAACTCTCTAGTGTTTCCCGTAGTTCGACCGTAATCAGTCGTGTTCGTCTGAACGCGAATTCAGTCAAACACGATTCCACCCCGACCACATCGCAAATCGTCAATGGTGGCTCAGGGCATCCACTAATGTATTTGTTGTGCCAGGAACTTCTAGGGTTTGAATCCTGACGATGGGAGGATTTTTGACACCATATAGATAGCTGGGGCGAATTCAGGCGCTGCCTAGAAGAGAATTCTTGCAGCCGGTGGCTGTGATCATTAGTGTTCAGTGGTTTCGACGATCAAGACAAGGAGCAGTACCCTAACAAAGGCGGACACGGACAGCACGCGTTCTTTCCTTCCCCTTCCTTGGTATATCTTCACCACCTACTAATAGATACTTACACTCACATGCACTTCATTATCACATTTGTCGGGAGACCATTCAGGAGTTCCGGACTCATCCCGATTGAGGCAGTGCCACGCTGGTGGGAGATACCTGGCTGTGGAAAATCCCCACAAGCCAACGTAGGTCCGCGCCGGATCTCACCATCGAGCGGGGGAAGACCACCGCCGCCGCCTCGTGCGATAAAAACATGCACTACACTTACAGGACTAACGACCTTAGCGCCCTAGACGGAATCACTAATCAATCAATCCATCGATCGACCGCCTCCCAAGGCAGGCGGGTGAGCGCAGAAGGTCGCAACCTGCCGCGCGTTGAGCGGTTCAGCAGCGGAAAAGCATCGCCGGCCAGGCGGAATGCGCGTGAAACGTGAGAGCCCGCGCCGCCGCCGCCGCCGCCGCCGCTGCCCACGCGCGGCCACGTAACGCAGCCGAAGAAAGGGGCGCCGCCCACTCGCCGCCGCGCCCGTGCTTTCGCGCGGAGCCGTGCCTCGACAACGGCAACAAGCTACTGAGCCCGAATTCGACAACGAAGTATCTAATGTCCTAATGATTCAATCGGATGATTGATATGATTAGGCGCGGACTTTAATGAAATGTCATTTTTTTCTTTTCACTTTAGTACGATGCAGTTTAAAATAGATATTAATTTTATTTTATGACAAAAGGAAAAGACCCATTCTTATACATCATTTTTTCGAATTTTTCGTCGATTTCAATTAATAAGTCTTTTATACCCTTTTCCCGTCCTGTCTTCGCTGATTTTATTGATTTTAATATAATTTTAATAGTACTTGCTTCAAATAAATTTTTTGAGATTTTCTCTACAGAATATTTGAGTAGCCTATTCGATTTATTCGCTCATATATTGTAATTTCAGTTGCTGTGAGTACCACGTAATCTAAGGTTCCTATGACGCGTGTTAGCGCCATAGGCGGTTCGGCCGATTTCGCGATGAATAAATGTAACGATTTCCTGGTGAAGAACAGTTCAAACCAAACGATTAGAAGCTGTATTCACTTGATCGAAAGGAAGAAGCCTCGATTACATGAGTAACTTATCCAACAGTTTGTGTTGTTCATCTGAACTGGTTTTGATCACATTCTTCACGTCAATTTTCTTTGCTTTTAAGGCATTTTTAAAACATTTTAAGAGCATTTTATTGATCAGTTTCGTCAATGTTTTAGGTCATCAAAATTTGCCCCTAATAATGACGATGATGAGGATGATTAACTTTGAAGAACGTTTCAATGTCTAAGGTCATTAACAATCTGGTCAAAATTTCTTAAGATATATTCTCTGTGACAGCGGGAAAATATAATAGCTGAAAATACAGCCTAAAAAGCATAAAGAAGGCAGGAAATAGTCAAGAAAACATTTAAAATTTATATAAATCATTGTAATCATCCTCTCTCAAAACAGGTTACGGCGTGATTTCCATTTTCCCGTGGGAAGTAAAAAAAAATTGTGTATAAGAAAATTCGTCGTTACTATCTCTTCTAGGCGATGTGAAATGCGTCGAGGTTTTCGACGTTTGCCTCTTACATTATCTCAGTGCCCCGGAGCATGGTCCACAGAAAGATTTCTTCTGCGTCTATAACAGATATGGGTCGTGTGGTTGATCAGCATGGGATACACTTTTGGGCATGGGATGACCTCACAAGATCTCCAACTCTTCTAAGAGAGAATCTTCTTAATTCACTTTGAAGAAACTCTCATAGTAAGATTAAGAGTATTAGGCGTCATCCACACCGCAGGCAATGTGTGATGATTCCTTTGAAATTGGTGATACTCTGAAGCGATTACAGTTTTGAAGAACGATTTAAGAGGGTTAACGAACGCGTGCAAGCGCAGTGTTCATTTATATGTTCAATATTATTAAATTAAACGCCCGTGATCTTCCAATTGTATATTTTAAATTATCCATTCCAACCCGCCTTACCGCAAAACAGTCAATATTTTTGTGGTTACCTTCGTAGATTCATAATATGGAATAAGATGATGAGATGATGTGGGTTTT
The DNA here is from genome assembly GCA_011170035.1 of Teleogryllus occipitalis. Classification (NCBI taxonomy): domain Eukaryota; kingdom Metazoa; phylum Arthropoda; class Insecta; order Orthoptera; family Gryllidae; genus Teleogryllus; species Teleogryllus occipitalis. Next base: position 48,887 of record BLKR01000686.1, on the reverse strand, counting down.
TCATTTCAATATATAGACGTTACTGGCACCCCATGTTTTCGTGGATAGTTAACTTGTTTCAATGCTGAGCGTCGGAGTTCATGATGTGATCTAGTAGGTCTGTCCGCTCGGGCAAGCCTGTGTCAGGACCTGCTTATCCCCCCCCCCCAACACTCCAACGCTCGAACACATGTTTGACTAATCGAATGGTTGAACTCAGTCTGACACTCGCAATTCGGAATTCGATCCCACCAGATGGTGAAGTTTCTCAGTACAACTGATACTCCAGTGATTCTTTTTGCATTGCCAAATTCAATCTTCGAAACGCACGCTACATTCCCTGCCTCTCTTCGTTCACGCACAGTCTTATAAAACCAAACCAAACATCAATGATTCAGAATGGATATCACATATAATTTGTAAAAATCTGCGAAAATACTCAAAACTAGTGAAATTTATTCAAAAAATTAATGTTACTGAAACGGTCATATTTACTTATATCAACAGAAAATTTAAATACCCTATATCAGGTAGAGTAGATGGACAAACATTTTCTTGGTGAGCACCGACCCACAGCTCAGCGGAAATATCGTTGTCACAACAGGATCGTTGACTTCCCAATCTTACGGTTCGATTCCCATCCGTAGCGGATTTTAGACACTAGCTACATAGCTGGGCCGAATTAAACCACTGTCCGGAGAAGAGTTCTAGCGGCCCTGATAATTAGTTCCCATGCTATTTACAATACATACCAGGCAAATCCCGGAGTTGTACCCTAAAACATGGCCGCGAAACACGCGCGATCTTTCCTTTCTCATCTTTGTCATTTTTTCATCTTGTCCCTTCCTTTCCCCTTAAACTCATACATATACAAATACACACTGATGTGCAGTACACTAACTCTCATGTCTGGAGCTTAGAGCTTGTCCCGGCTGGGACGATGCCCCATAGAGGGAGATACCTGGAGGGGAAACTCACGTTCCAACAGGCGAGAAACTTCGCCACATCCCAAGTCATATCATGCACTACGGTACTAATACACTACGGTACTCATTCACTTACGGTTCTAATGATCTGCGTAGTTAACGCGCCTAAAATCAAAACTCACACACTCACTCGTAGATTAGCAATATCAATAATCTCATTCCAAAAATTCTGACATCATTACGAACACCACGTGTGGCCAATTCTCCAAAATTCCAAAAATTCTTACACCTTCGCGAATAGTACGTTACGTGGACCGCGCGTCGACAGACGTTACACGAGCAGTGCCACCGCAGCGCCGGTGGCGGCGTGCAGGCACCGCAAGCAAAGTGGAGCGCGGCGTCACCACGTCACCACCTGCGGCGGTGACACGCCGCCGCGCCGGGCGGAGCGGTCCGCGCGCGGAATCGATCCTCCGCTCTTACTCAAGCGCCACCGCTTCTGCCGCCGCCGGCGCGCCGCCTTGCACAACGCCCTCGCCGCCGCCACAGCCTTCCTCCAGACGATTATCGACTTCTGCTCGCACGCGGCTGCTGTAATGGGAGTCATCCACTTGGAGGGAGGTGATCCGGCAGGTGAATCAGGAGGACCGTCATTTTTCCTGTATACTTTAGGCTAGCTCGTCGTTTTCTTAGTGGCAAATTTGATCTGATAAAATACCCGGAAGAACCTGCTCGTAAGTCTTTTGCCCTATCTCGGACATATTATTGGAATATATTCTTTGCTTTTTTTACCTAGAGCTTTTATCCAGCCAACAGCCGGTTATCCTTTACGTCCCGATGGGACCATACACTAGACCAACACACTTGCGGGCTCCTCTGATCTGGGGTCAGCAGAACGCGAGGCCCTCCGCGACAACACATACAAAGTCAAGGGACAAACAACCATGCCCAAGGCGGGACTCGAACCCGCGACCCTTCGGACCCAAGCGCTGAGTCGGTACTCGCTCTAAGCCACCTCGGCCATCCATGTTGACTATACTTTGCTTAATATTTTAATTCATTAAAATATCCTTTTGAATACCATAAAATAAGGAAGACGGCTTTAGGCTTCCCCTTTCAATATTCGTGTGTTATCTGCCTCTCTGAGTCACCTTCAATCTCATTTTCCATCGCTGCTCACTCAGCAAAGCTGACCGCTTAGCACGGTAATAAGAAAATACCTTATTTTAATAAATGGTAAAATTAGAATCGAATGAGGAGGTTCGAAGGACACCGGTAGGTATTTGTGAAGGCAAAACCTCGCAACTCGAGAATCATAAATTAACGATACAATGGCATTATCTCGCACTCCAAATAATATCCAAGACACAGAAAAACATGATATACTTCAGTTTCCCTCGAATCAAAGGTAATTAACAAGCTATTTCATATTCCAATGATGAGAATGAGAATCGATAGTTGTTCGCCAATTGGAATCCGACTTCAGCCCGTCCACCCGGCAGGCGGTTACCTCACGAACCGGGTTGCAGACAGCCCCTAAGAGCGCGCGCCGCCGCGACCGCTCGTCCGCTTTCCTTGGGGCGCCGAAGGTCGGGTGGGCGGCGTGGACGCGTTGCGCACCCTGCCGAGCGCATCCCAGGCGCGGGTGGCGCCCCCGCTGGCGCAACGCGCGCCCCGCGCGGCCTCTTCGCCCCGGCGGCGGCCAGGGCGTTGCGCAACCCCCTGCAACGCCGCCCCGCACCGCCCGGCCCCCGCCTCCGAGCAACACGGCGCTCAACTGTTTGAGTAATTATCTCGTGTTTCCGGACGCATCCACGGCCATCGTTATGAGTCCCGTAAGTGTAGTGCCTGTTTTATTACGGTCTGAGGCTGTTTTCTTCCTCCGGCGGATGATGAGATCAAGCACCGACATAAACGTCGGCTTGCTGTTGTTGTTTTTTTCATATAGGAATAAATTGTTTTTTTCCATACGGGGCACCGCCCCTGTCAGCCGAGATAAGATCTCAGTTGATAGGTCTCCTGATATGTGTGGTATTGTAATTGCTATAAGTGTGTGGATAAGAAAGGGATGAGGATAGGATAAGGAAGAGGAAGGGAAGATCGCTCGCAGACCGTGCCCCTTTGATAGGTTACTGCTCCAGAATACGCCTGGCCTTGATTGGAGAAACTATGGAAAAACTCCCAATTCGAGCAGCCGGCCGTTAGAATTCTCCTTCCGACAGAGCTCGAACTAGCTATCTAGCTAGTTTTGTAAATCCTGCCACCATGGGGAATAGAAGCCTGGTAGGATGAATGAACCCAGTAGGACCTCCTGGTCAGAGGCACTGCAGTGGTATCAGTTGATTCAGTTGATGTTCTGAGCCCCCTCAGCTGGTGACAATAAGTTCAAGACACGCCGAAATCGCAAAATATATTTGTGATTCAAAATCAAGAATGCGATGAGTTTTAGGATCATTTATAAGCGACGACGAAAGATGAGGTTTATGCCGTATTGTTCTCTCTTTTCCTGGGAATGTGATAACAGTGGTGTAGTGAACTGTTTAAAGGATGGTAGAACCACCATAATGATCATGTCAATCATGATGATTCAAAAGGAATACGCGATCGTGTGAGAAGCCAACCATGTCGCAACGGTTGAAAATTTTGCGAGTTTCACGCACGACTCGAACTCTCTGCCCCTGCCCTGCAGAGGGTATCTCAATCTAGAATCAAAAAGCAATCAAAAATCCATCATTTCTCAGCAAAGTACTTGCAGACTCCCCTGCATAGCCGAAAGTCAAGCGTATTTTGTTTCTTCGATAGGTCATTTGTGGTTTTTTCTGGTTACTGTAAAATTTTGCTGATGTTTGCTGTTCACTTTCATATTTAATTTTGTCTGAAGAAATATCCAAACACTTTTTGTTCCAACATTTTCCATTAAGACACCGCATGAAGTGCGTTACAAAATATTTCTTCCAGTTTTGTCGTGTCCTCCTTAATGTAGTTTCGTTGAGAAACGAAACAAGTTTTCCTTCCTCTCATTTATCGCTGTGTCTATGCAATAAATCTATAAGCTGCAAATGAGTGGATTTAAGCATTTCGCTGTATTAGCAGTTATAAATTACCAGGTCCTTCTTGCAAAGTATTCGACATCACACTCTTTTTATCTTCAAAAACTTACTCACTTTAATGTAACGCGTTTTACGCTTTTTGTCGTAGTTTTTACTGCTGTGCACACTTTTGCCCAATTTCAACCAGTACACGCCGTCCCCGCCTCTCACTGCCCTACTCGGTGTGTGCGCTGCTTGTCTGAATTCCTTGGTGGCGCGGCCTATCGCAAACGATCACGGGTCTGCGCGGCGGCACCCGGTTTTTTGCGCGCTGTTTGCACATTGTGCGCGGACACGTCGAGCGGTATAGCCGGCCTATCGGGTGGCGGGCTCAGCCGCGGGCGATTTGGAGCCACGGGCGTTCCTGCTGTGCGGGCTTCGGCTACCGCGTGGGCTTGGGGGCAATGACTCGCTGAATGTTCTCGGCTGCGTGGGTGGTAACTGCGGGTGTCGTGTTCGAATGTGCTCTTGTCTGGCAAGTGTACCTCGTTCTTTTTTTAAATAACTAACGTGTCTGTTGGCTTTCTTTCTGTACCTAAGGTTCTCTCCGTTTGAACTCTCAATATTTGTTTTAATAATTTGTTCGGATTGGTTTTTCCGATAAGCCAAAGATTTTTTTAATTGGTGCCCATAAAAATAGGATTTGGTTTAATATATGTGTATGCACGTCTTAGGTCCAGTCCCAGAACTCCAATAATTCTTGTGAATGATTACATGTGCAGTACATGATTTGTGAAGTTCGATTTCGACTAGTGTTCCATATCTAGCTCCACAGCGTAAAGTTCTATGCAATATATTAGTCAAACAATTTATTGATGAATATTATTGACAAACTATCTTGACATAATACATTAGATATTAAAACTGTCCTATGCTTTTCAGCAAAAATGAGCAAAATATATCATTTAATAATAAAAGGGTGCCTCTAGTATGGCTCATGGGCAGCGTACTAGCTTGTGGATTCGATTCCCGGTCGAGGCAAAAAATAGAGTAGTAACTTTCCTTTAAAATCGTCCCATTTTCTGTAGCTGTGTGACGAAGAAAAGCTCAAGCAAGCGGATCCTGCCAGTTACGGTGAAGAGAATACGTCATGTTCGCCTCATGTCGCTCTTACCCTCCAAGCATGGGAATTTAACTAGGCCCAGGCATGGGGGACACCGGTGGCTGGCCGGCGAAGTCGGACTACCAACCCAATAACGCCAAATACACACATACAATACTAAAAAGTATTATATTAATTATAATAATATTTAATAAAATATGTTTATAAAAAGTATGATTATTTTTACTTATTCTAATTATAGAAACTCATTTTTAAAGTTGATAATGTACTGAATGAAAATGATATAGTTTTGTCGCTTTTAGAAATGATGAGTAGTATCTAGAAACTTATTCCGTGACAAGATGCGTATTACTATGAAAACTCTAAAATTCACTTTCTTGGATTGATTGCTAGAAAAAGATAAATCTCGTGTTTAAAAAATAAAATATCCCGCGAGATAAATTCAAACTTGTGAGAATAACTCATCTTCACTTCTGAACATCAAAACGAATGACATCATACTTGATTCTTTTTACTAGAACATTGTTAGTTACTGAAATTATATATTCAATCACAATAGAAGTTGACCTTCTTAAACACCACAAAATAAGATGAATCTATTGCAAATGAATGGCACAAGAGCGTGCGTGACATTATGAACACCACGGTGTAAGATTTATTTCTTATATTTCTTAAGATATCCTTCTTAGGCCGTGATGAACACGCACATTCTTTCTCAGTACACTTCCGCGAAATTCGATCAGTTGCTTCATCGGTTTCTCCGCCACTTTCCTTCGAGGCCCATAGTGGCGTGTCTGTAGCGTCACGTTCATTGACTCAGGGGCGGTGGCGCGTCGGACGCAGCGAGTCCCGTTAGGGTCGCATGAGAGGACGTTTCGCCCCTTAGCTGGACATGCGTGTGCGCCGCCTTGCTACGCACCTCACGCGCCCGAGCGTCGAGGTACAGCCCGCCAAGTTCAAGACGACACCTGAGAGGTGGAAACCTTATGTGATATCGGGAAGTAATGGGATGCAGACTTTCTTCACTAGAGCGGCGAATATCAATTAGAGATTTCTTCAGGCGAACGGCTCTCTACATTTTACCACATATTTTAACTTTCTCGGAAAATTTCACAGAGATCGTTATTGAAATATTCTCATCTTTCACGTAGTTGAGCGAATTAAAGACGCCATAAAATGTTTTCATAAAATCATGCAATGGTATTTAATAATCAATAAATGTTTCGGAAAGACATTCTCTGTTACAATTTGAACCCAAGGCGATGCATTTTTGATTGTACTTGAATTGTAATTTACTGGGGTTGTGTAATCACTTATAAGTTTGAAAGGAAATCACCTTGGATTTATAATATTCAATGTACTGAGATCTTAAAAATGATGATAGTAAATTTAAACGCCGGCACACGGTATTATTTGTAAATACCTGTTAAAAATCAATCTTGTTATCGACTGCTAAATGTGTATTTCGTCACTCTAACCCAATGACATCCAACTGCGTGTTGCATCACCTGATCAATGTCAGAAAATTGAATCATATCACTCATAGGCTGCAATAGTGGCACAACTAAAGAAAATAAAATTATGTGTCAGTGCACTCTCCAGAATTTCAAATTGTTCTATCTTTCAGCAGCAATACTATCATATCTTAGAGTACAATATTCCACCAACAAATGTCAGAAGTGTGAATGCAATAATGATGCATTTCAATACAAGATGAAACTTCAAACTCATTTATCTCAACACATGATTTTTTTAGTTGTGCCACTATTGCAGCCTACGAACGACATACATACATACATACATACATACACACACACACACACACACACACACACACACACACACACACACAAACACACATGTTCATCACATTTGACATTAAATTTGGTTCATTCTCACATTTCAGACCGCTTCCTCTGCCAATTAGCGCAGTTTCTTAGCAATTTCTTAACCTACGGTGGTCGTTCGAAAAAGCATGAGACAGATGGTTTTCTCCTCCGGTTTGTTCGGCATCCGACACAAGTATTAAACCCGCAAGAATGTAATTAATTTTCTAGTCGGATCATAAGAACGCTCGAGAACGAGATAGCGAAACACGCGCAGTGTGAACGGCCAGAGGATGTTGTGGGTAGTCCCCGGCGGTGGTATCCTCAAGGGGTACCCGGCGGGCGGTGATCGGCGGGCGGTGATCGGCGGGCGGTGATCGGCGGGCGGTGATCGCCGGGCGGTGTTCGCCGGGCGGTGATCGCCGGGCGGTGATCGCCGGGCGGTGATCGCCGGGCGGTGATCGCCGGGCGGTGATCGCCGGGCGGTGATCGCCGGGCGGTGATCGCCGGGCGGTGATCGCCGGGCGGTGATCGCCGACGGCTGCGCCGCCGCCGGGCCACGCCGCGCAGGCACCTGACGCTGCGATCGAGGGCAGATACCGCAGCGCGCCCGAGGCCGATGGCGCAATTGCTGCGCGCCCAGCCTTCGACCGAACCCAGGACCTCGTTCCTTGGCGATCGGTATGCCGCCGTGCAACACGACGGTTTTTTTACCTATTGTTTTGTTTGTTGTTGTTTTTTTGTTGCTCGTACATATTTCGGTTTTTATCTAACTTTACATATGATTCAAATACTTACTTTCTGTCTTATATCCAAAACTTAAATCTGTTTCTTGGTTGGGGATGCCCTGTTCAGTGCTCTAATTATATTCGATTTCGGAAAATATTTAAGGAATAAATTTGTGAGATTGTTTAATTTTTATATTCGTGTTTTTTTTTCTCTTTTTTTCTCTCTGAATGTTGCTAGTGAGGGGATAATGTAAAAGCAGTTTTCAGACTGGTACATGATTGGAAGTTCTACAGGTTTCTAGGTTGAATTCTTTTTGAAGTTGATGATTGGTAACTTACCGTGGTGCATTGAATAATATTTCGAGGAACTGAATATTAATGAATTGTAATTTATTTAGATAGGTTTTTGCGGCGTTTATCCACATGGGGCAAGCGTGCTGTAGTAGTCTTAGGATAGTAAACATCGTAGGTATTTAGGGCTTTAGGCTCATGACAGGATTATTTTTGTTTTATTTTTATTTTCTTTCTTTTTTTTTAATTCCCATAACATAACATACGCCACCTAGCAATTCTGTACCTTGAGAGCTGTTGTCACTAAATCATTGTCATTGTTCAGTGTTTCTTAGAGGCAACGTAAAATTCAGTAAATTACCATTGCGTAACTAATTGGTAAATTCACCTGAAGCTGGTATTTTACACACGCATGATTTATTATCTGCGATTGTTTTCTCTCTAAAAATACCGGACAATGCCGTTAACTGACAGTTACGCAGATAAATGCAACATTGATGAAATATTTTTCCTGCTCAGTTGTTTCTCAGCATCACTTCTTTCAAACTTGGTGGAAAAATTACTTTAAGAAATAATCTAAAAAGAAAATGTCTCATTTAGAGTCAACAAATCTTATGTATTTCAAACGAAGGTAAAATTAATACGATAAAGAAGTTTTCTTAAAATTGTTGTAACGAATCTGATTAAAGCTCGTAAAGGTTAATAGACCCATGGCACCTCTTTATTTTCTAGAGAAGTACTAAATAGGCCAAATAATATTTCGAGCACACGATCACCAAGGAACAAAACACTGTGTCATTCTAATTATTTAATAAACAAAGCAAAAAATAATATTATGAAGGTTCTATAAATATTTTCTTCGAGGAAATTAGTTCACTTCTTCTAAACTTTAATTCTAGAATTACCAAATATATTTAATTGCCGACTTTAAGAAATAGTTTCTATGAATATATGTTTATATAAGATTAAACTTAATCTTAACAAACACTCCAGCGAGTTTCACATAGCAGTATCAGTGTTGAAATTAAAAATTCAATTTGTCTCATATAAACAAGAAACGCGATAGGTCAAGATTGAAGAGTTACATCTTTGCATTATATAAATATTTCGAAGCTTTCAAACAGCGAGAAAGTTTTTGACTACGCTACGTCTTCCTAATGAGGCGAAATAAATATTGGAGTCATAGGCTGCAACGTTTTCTCCTCACTAAGGATACGCATTTAGTCTCCCAGATATTCTTGTGCCAACAGCCAATTACTAATTTGCATCATTTCAAGTTGAAGCTCCATATTTCCGTGTGCCGCTGCAATCCAATTCGCAGTTGGTTCGCTGCACCTGCCCTCACGGATTGCATTCCAAGGCCTCGTCAAGGTCGTCAGGCTTTCTGAGGTTGGGGATTTGACACTCACTCCAAGGAAAGATGCAAACTTGTTTCTTACAGCTATTGCCGATCGTGTATCTGCGAAGCTTGTGGGTGACTGTGACTCCGAAGGATGGAACTCAAGAGGATCAGCATACTGTCTGTTCTGAGAAGGAAAATGTGGATAGAATGGAGAAGGAAGAATCTTGAGAGAGCGTGGCTCTTTGTTTCAAAAGATTTGTCCAGCATTCGCCTGGATTGATCGGTGATAACCATGGAATAGCTTGATCCAAGCAGCATTCAGAAGTCTCGTTGAGGTTGTCAGGCTTTCGGGCTTTTGGGAATATAACGCTCGCATCACGAATATTTCACTTTTTTTCTTATAGAGATCTCGCAGTTTTCGTCACGCAGTCTAATTTTTTTGACGCCAGTTAACGACTTTGTAGATACGGAAGAATGGAACAAATGTAAGTTAAAACATTGACAGATCCTGCGAATGAAAATGGGGATAAGATGTGGAAGGAAGAAGGACGCGTTCTATGGCCCGCCTTTTAAGCAATTAACGTCGCATTCGTCTGGAATTGATCAGAGTAAACTACAGAAACCGCCGATTAGATCAGCCAATCTCTAGAATTCTCATCCCGACACTGGTTGGCCCCAGCTATTTAGTAGCTAATGCACACAATTTACCACCAACAGGACTCGAACCTAGGACCTCCCAGCCTTCGAAGCTTCAGATGCGGACTCACATCTGATGTTATCGCACCCGAGTAGATAAAATAACTTTTCGCTTGCTTGTTCCCACCTTCCTTTCGTGAGGTTAATAAGCACCACGTTTAGGCTGTGAGAAACATTGAAGAGGTCGTTAAACTTCTGAACTAATGGGTGAGAAGCATCCAACTCTATGGAGAATTTATAATGCTGCTTTATCTGAGTTCTAGGATTTCACACGCAGAAAAGTGAATAACATTAGCAACATTTGTCTCGGGTAAGTGGTTTCATTTTCGTCTCGTTGCCAACTACGCGTGTAGAAAGCGACTTGAATTATTCACTGTATTGAATATTATCTAAACATGTTTAACTCTCTATTTACCATTTTTTAATGAAAGTAAGTATTAAATTAAATGTTGAAGCTTTTTATTAATATGCGAAAATTATGTGTATTTTGTGATGGCAAATATACGCTAACTGGTCTCATATTATTTACTGCTACTGACAAGTCACGAGTTTTAATACTGTCCATAAAATTTTACACATAATTTGGAGAATGGTGAGTATTTTCGTTTAGGTGCCCTTTGATTAGGTCAATATTCTTTTAATGAATGAATATTTGGTCGTTATTTCATCTCTAAAAGAGAGAAGTAACAAAAAATATCGTATTGATAGTTTTGTTGGTATGAAATTTTGCAAAAAACTATTCGAAAACTATATTAATTACGCAGATGATTTCTTAAACTTGGATCGTCAATTTATTACCATATCCACGGATATTTGGGATTTCGCAGCAGGCAAAATTTCGATTTAGAGTGCGGAATTGTATTTATGTACTTGCATAATTTACCATCCCTGAATTAGGAAGGTGAAGTTCTAAGATTCTGAACTGAGAATCAGTAAGTAAGATACGTTAATATCTTCGTGGAGTTATTTCGAATAAAATGGTAACTACTAAACACAATCAAAAGTTCATACCTTATCTCTTGAGCTAGTTCACCCATATATCGCACAACTTGTTAATATACTCTAAAGGGCAATTATATATCATTCTAAAAATAAATAGAAAATTCTTCCACAATCTGCTACATCATCTCGTCGGGAGAGTGTGTAATTTCGTATGCTGACTACACGTGCAACAGGAGGCGTCCTTTACAGAGCGAAGAAAACCCGAGGTTTCGGGGAGAAATTGGATGTCACGGCCCATTTGCGCGGGGGCGGGCGGAGACCGCGGTTAGAAAGACGCGAGGCCGCGGGTGTGAGAGTGAGCGAGAGGGCGCCTGGCCGCATGCCACCGCCCACGCGCCGCGCGCCCAACGCCCACGTCGCCCCCCGCCCCCGCCCCCCGCCCCTCGACCCCGCCCCGCGGCGGCGGGGCGCCCGGCGCGCCAGCTGCCAGTGTGACAGAGCCAAGGTGCCACTCGGAATGCCGCTGGCGTTGGCACCTATACTTGGGTTTTTCTAACGTGGCATCTGTGGAGAGTATCTCCAAGATGGAATTCGGCACGACGTTTTGCGTCATTCTCATTCCTGCCGCTAGAGTGGCTTGATCTGCTGCATGAGATCACTCGACATCTTGTGACCACGAAAGACGCAAAAAGTCGTACCGAATTCCATCTTGGAGATACTACCCACAGATGTCACGTTAGAAACACCCAAGTATAACACTGCGCTCATGTACCTTTGGCTCGGCAGTACCTGCACGTGCCTATTGCTATAGGAGTTAAAACGATATCAATTTACAAATTAGTTGGCTCTAAACATTTGTGTTCACATTCTTCTATTACCTGGGATAGGGTAGGGCTGAATTGTTTGGGTCAAGCCTTGATTGGTTAGGGCATGTCTGGGTTGCTTTGGATGTGTCTAGATTACTTAGGACGTCTGGATTGCTTGGGGCTGGCCGCGATTTCTTGAGATATGTCAGGATTGCTTTCAGCAAGCCTAGATTGCTTGTATCAAGCGAGGATTGCTTAGGTCAAGTATGAATTTTTTGGCGTAGGCCGGATTGTTTAGGTAACTCAAGCGAATTATGTCACATCAATTTGGTTAGAATTGTTTTGCATTCGTACATCATATGCATTTCACCATATGCGGAACCAAATATTTTCAATAGACCTGAGTTATATTTCACTCAATTATTTTTAAAGGTTCTCAAGGGGGCAAAAGTTACAAAAGAGTTCTGTTAAAACTGTCATTAACCACATGTGTTTGTTTCACAAAAGACAGAATTTTTAATTGACGTGATAATTTCTGTTGTTTAGTATGGCAGTTTTCTAACGGAAGTCGTCACAATATATGACTTCGTAACAAATGTGTTTACTAGAAAATATTTAGAAAAACGTAGCAAAATACTCATTCCAAGGCGCACATTTATTTCATTTATTTCTCTCACGAAGGAAGCTAGGTTACATAAAGTTTGCACTAAGTTACATCTTTTCATTCAAACCACATTTCTCCAGAATTTTACCAAGAAAGTTTATGAAGGAAATGAAATATTGTCAATTTTAATTGCATATTAATATGCACATTTTAGAATTTTTAGGTCATACTTTTAAAAGCATATTTCAAGATTTTTTAGGCCATAAAAATTCTCTCCCGCCGACCTGGATGGCCGAGGTGGCTAAGAGCGAGTAACGACTCAGCGCTTCGCGGGCGGCGGTCGCGGGTTCGAGTCCCGCCTTGGGCATGGCTGTTTGTCCCTTGACTTTGTGTGTGTGTTGTCGCGGAGGGCCTCGCGTTCTGCTGACCCCAGATCAGAGGAGCCCGCAAGTGTTTGTCTAGTGTATGGTCGAATATGCGTCCCTTCGGGACGTGAAGGGCAACCGGCTGTCGGCTGGATAAAAGCCCTAGGGAAAAAAAATTCTCTCCCTAATACTGATTATCGATATGCCAATTACGGAGATTCTCTTGTAACATGTTTAGTCCCTGTCGGTTATATGCGTTTCTCCATTGCAAGTGCCATTTGGTAAGTCATTATGTAAATGACCATTTGACCTCGCTTAAGCTGTTCTCCCGTTATCTTATTCTTTCCCGGATTTTTTTAACCTTATTCAAATATGATTTTTACGTCTTCCCTTTGATTATATCCTCTTAAAAGGGAAGCATTCCTCGACAATCACTTGTTGTTGTATTAATTTTCTTCCACACTATTCCCATCGCTGTCTTAAATTAATGTATCAAATTCCTCATTATCATCTTGGCCATTATGATCGCAATCATAGTCCTCCCTAGCTTCACAATCACGATGAAGGCCCCGATTATCATCAACATGCAGTTGAGTTGCTCCTGGGCTTTCCGTGCCTGGCACCGTTAGTTGCTCGCGAGACGTGCTGGAACAAAGCGCGCGACCGCCGAACGGCGCACCGATAGCGACACCAGATACACGCGCCGAGGGCAGGGCGGCGGCGGCGGCGGCTGCTGCTGCAGCACAAGGACGCGGAGGCTGAGGGCGGTGGCGCCGGCTCAAGGCGACCGACCGGGCGGCAGTGGCGGCAGTGGCGGCAGTGGCGGTGGCGGTGGCGGCGGTGCGTCAAGAGAAAATTGCACCGGTTAGCGAGGCACGACACGCGACACTCGTGACACGGGAGTGTCGATTGACCAGCTTTTACATAAGATTGAGTGTGCATGGATGAAAAGAACTTAAAAAAAGATGAAAATTTTTTCCTATGTGCATCAATTATTCCAAACTGATAGGCGATTTTTTGTTTTGAAACTAGATGTTGCTTAGTTCAGTTTAAAGAAGCGGAGTAGGGTGTCTGTCAACAAGGCAATTTTTTCTGTTATCAATATTTTTTAAAATATTGGTTGATTATTTTCATGAAAAATGCAAGTCCAATTGTAACAGTTATGCTACCTCCATGATATGAGACTTAGCTGACTTAGCATGTGATTGCAAGCGAAATCCAAGGACGAGGAGGGTATCTGTCATCAGCGAATTTCAATCATATGCTAACGGTACCCAACGAAATGCTGAAAGAAAGGTTCAACTACTAAGTCACTTTCTGAAGAAAGACGCGCTGCTCTGCGACGTAGTTTCCAAACAATTTTAGAGATATCCATGTTATAATTTAGCTTGTTGCGTTCAATAGTATATTCCCATATCACCTCTACTATCTTAAGTTTGACGGATCACTCTGAAAACAATATCCTTCAATTATCGAAGTCATTCCTATAGTTAACAAGGTTTTGTGAAACAAACACATGTAGTTAACGGCACACTGTCAACGACGAAATTCTTTCGTAACTGTTTTACCCCAAGGAACATTGACTTAAGGACCTTTAAAAATAATTGAGTTAAATATAACCCAATTCTACCGAAAAAATGTTTTTCTACATGTTCATGAAAATTATCGAACGAATGTTCTCATTTTCGTAAAACAAATATTTTCTGCGTACGGTGTTTCTTCCACACACTTGAGATTACAGTAAGACGGGAGTGAATTTACATAAAAGAAAGTAAAAAGAGAATTTAAGCATAGTATCGTCAAACGTATCTAATTAGATTTAAAGATTGCAGTTTTTTGTTGAAAAAGGGTGTCTAGAATTAATATTGATACTAGAAAGTAGTAGTATTAAAACTGATACTAAAAGTCTCAAATTACTACAAGGTGTCATCCTCATCAGCAATCTTATGAATAATTACAGATTTTCCAATTAAACCTTTTTAATAATTCACAAACCGGGCAGCGTAGTTATAATGCGCCACTGGCCTTGTTAGTTGACCAAATGAATACGGCAGGGTTTTTAGCGACCAATGTTCCCACGCGTCTTGTGTATGAGAAGATTCTCGAGCAGCAAATCGCCTTACTTGTCTGAGCTAAGCAGGTCAGCGGATGCCCCTCGTGGTCGCTCGACGCAGCGTTTCCAGAAGCTCGTTAGTCAGAGGGAAAAGTCACCTGGACTCCTCTTTGACTACTGCCTTTTCACCTCCCGCGTCCGCGTTCCTACAATTACGCGTTGCCCACGGGTCCAAGATCCCCCGCGCTCGCTTTCGCGTCAAATGCCCCAGTTTTTTTATTATATTTTAAGAGGTTTACATGGTTCAGTTATAATAACAACTTTGTCACATGTATTGGTGGCTTAAAAACTAACTTATAACTAATTCCTTACATCTACATACATTGGCTGAGGAAACCTATTTAGCCACATCTCTTTATTCCATTTCGGAAAACAATTTTAGAAAAGCATGGAATGGATACTTGTTTTTTATTCTTGTGTTGTAGATTGGGTTTCTGCACTGCGTGAATTCGGATAGAGATGGTATTTGCACGAGGTTCGTATAAAAGTTTGAGGAGAGGTATGTGATGTGATGGGATAATTGCTCTAGATTAAATTATTTATGTAGTTGATTGTTTGTAACATACCATGGTGCATTTGTTATTGTCCTTAGATATTGATTTTGGATGATTTGCATTTTATGAATGTTTATTTTAGATGCATTTAACCATATTGGGCAGGCATAGAACAATAGGGGTCTTATTATTGTTTGAATAATATCAGAGCAAAGTTGTATAAATGCCTCAGTAAGCCTGGCCGGTGCTCGTCCTACCATCTGAGAACAGACTTCGAGGCCAAGATGATAGTGTACGTTGTGATTAGCACGGTACACAAACAGACCAGTTATGTAAAAAAAGTAGTGAAATGCAGTAATGTACTTAATGCTATATGTACTGCTAGTGGATGTATATAATAGTCCATCAAAACAAATTGAAAGTGAATGCAAGACGATTGAAGTGAAAGTGAAAAGACCGAATAGAATATGGAAATAAATCTAATATTTTTGTTTACAGTACTAAACATGTTGACGCTTTAGAAACTAAACGAACCGTAAAATGTTTACTTTAGTTGTTTATTTTAGTTAATAACCCTTTACACAACGTAAAAAGACCGAAGGCCTTTTGAAGATTTTTGATGTTAAAAGTGTATTATCCTTTCCCATCACCAAAGAAAGGAAAAGGACCGTACGATGTGCCATCCCAAAATTGTACAATCTCCAAGATTTGAAAAGACTTCTACAGAACTGCAGATCCACGATGTACTACAGTGCTACAGAACTACAGTTTGCAAGAGCTCAAACTCGGCTATTAACTCTATCGGAGAGAAAGAAAGAAAGAAATAGAGAAAGAAAGGACTGGAAGAACACAAGATAATTATGCCTCAGGACATTAGTAATGATAGGCAAGAAAAGAGACGAGGCGCAGATGGGGTGGAGATTGGGCGGTCACTGGGCGGTACCAGATCCAGTAATGATAGACCAGTGATGAGGCGGAGATTGCCGGTCATGGCGGTATCGGTAGCGATTGACGGGACAATGACAGCTGTGCTAGAGGCTCGGCAATGATTAGCAGTTAGGGCGGTATCAGTAGCAGGTCGGCGCACGAGATAGCCGCTACTGGCACTGCTGGAGATCTCACCGCCCCGCGGCACGGAGGCGGCGTGGGTGGAGAAAGCGCAGCCCGGTGCGGCACGGCGCGGGCGGCGGGCAGCGGGCAGCGGGCAGCGGGCGGTGGGCGGGCGACACGCAGCGATCGCCCGCGCCAGGGGCGGCGGTCGGGCGGAACGGCACCACCGCCGCGAGGTTCGCTTCGACGCTCCGGAGAAGAAGAGTGCGGATGAGCCTTTGTTCCCCGAGGTTTTGCTCTATATGCTTCGTCGCCATTTTTCTGGGGTTAAACACTCGCTTTCAGTACCTCGAGAGCACTCTTTTATTCGGTGAGAGCTTTCAATTTTATGGACGATTACTTGCCTCTGTTTAGATGAATACCGCTGGCCAAGCGTTTGCGATACTAAAAACACCACATCTAGTTCTTATGAGTGAATTCGTATGAATTCTATAGCACAGATAATTGTTATTATTTATTCAGGAAAAACGACGAACTTGTGTTGAATTCATAAATTGTTCCTTACAAATTATTTATATTGTCCATTAAAATTTTGACAATTTCATCATACTTCATTTCCTACAAAACAGTAATAGTCGTACCGTATATTATTTAACGCCTGAAAAATACAAATAATGAACTTTCGGTACTAGGTGCAGACTACAAATTACAAATAAGTTGGTGAGTTGAAATGGTATAAAATGAGGATTATAATTTAAAATCCACAAGAATATTACCCACATGAATATTAAAATGTTAACACAACTTTTTACGAAAAGAAAATTATGTTAGAATTTTACTCGAAGTCATCAGTTTGTGGTAATTCCTCGGTATGCTGGCGAAACCTCGTTTGGAGTTCCGCCGCTCCTTCTTGAACAAAAAGCGAGAGAGCCACCCAAGGCTTCGTGACGCGGGGGGGAGTGAGGGGGGTGTGGTGGAGCGGCGCGGGGCGGGGTCCTGTGTTCGCGTGCGGCTTACGGTGAAACTGCAACGGCGAGGCTCGTCACTTCCGCAGGACTTGGCGGGCACTGCACCCAGCTGCACCGCCGCGGGCGGCCCCGCCCACCCCCGCCTACTCCGCCTGCCCCGCCCCCTGAGCGCTGCGGAACGATCGCCGAGCAAAACGACGTGCTTTTCGATTGCAGCACGTCATCCTGGCTGAGAATGGTCTGGAATTTCCCACAGATATTCTCGGTTCACGCCGTTGGAGGATTGTTTAGACAGGGTCAAAAACAGTTGAAGCTCGCGCAAGACCGCACCCCGCTGCGAATTGTGTTTTTGTGCCAGCCAGTTGAACAGTAGAGCCAGCTGATCATGTCTCCGAAATTTCAGTTCAGTGAGTGTAGTTACAAGTCAGGGGTAGCTTTCACGAGTGGTTTTGTTTGTCATTAAAAGTATATTTTGTGAACTGGCATAAATCACGTGGTAATCGCATGTGAGAGTATCAAAATGAATTCCCTGACGGAGGAACTGAAAGTGAGGTTATTCACGTCGAAGGTAAACGTATTTCTCGCAATAACCTAATATCGAAGTGCTCGCGCTGATCACTTTTATAACGCTTTCAAATAAACTTGCAATAAATCAACTTTTATTCGGAGAGTAATTCATTTAAATAAAATTTATTAATTCATAAGTCTTGAAATACAATTCTTAAATTCTAACAACATATATGAGATATTTTCATGTGAGCATTCTTCACGTAATTCGGAACATCACGGCTCCAGTACAAGAGAGACTACGTTCAAGAAATGAATACAAATTTCTTCTAATGTTACTCGATGACCACGCTCCCAATAATAGCTCACTTAGTTAATCGAGGATATCTCAGACATATTCGTGCGTGAATGTTGCGGTGTGCAAGACGTAAAGGTATTCCATTTAAAGTCCCCTAGAAGTTTGATGTGAAAAATATTCACTATAAATCATACATACGCAGTGAATGATAACCGTCTCCGAAAGGTTTTGCACATGAAACGTGACGTTACATGATTATGAACTCAGTATGAAAACAATAACACGGAAGCCGAGCTTTCGAACCCAGCAAAATTTCTCTAGTCAGTAACAAGTGTGGTCATCTATCATGGAATAATCGAAAATTTGACGATATGGAAATTTCAAGAACTATCAATTTCAAAAACATTCTTCTGAAGCATATTCTATTTCTAAATAGATATTTATTCACAGAAGATTTCGAATTATTCAGAATTACTCTACAATGTAATAATGTATTGTTTCAAATTAAATTACGAAGTCTATAAGATCTATAGACTTGACTAATCACAGCATAAACACTTGTGCAACTTTTAGGATGAATATTACTCATCTGGATTGCATTTCGTGGATTGTCGTAACGGAGGACCAACTCCAAACCTGTCACTTATGAAGCAGACAAAACATGTCGATATTATAACACACCCAGGAAAAATATGTGACAATTCTTACTTGAAATAATCTTCTAGTGTGTACTCAAGAGCGTTTACAAAGAATGCAATCGACATTTTGATTTCCTCACATTGTATTACAGTTAAAAATCAGAGGAATGATGGAACTGAGAAGCAAATATTTGGAACGCAATACTCGAAGGAGCTTTGTACCTTCCAGTACACACTCAAATGTGTTAAGGCTGTTCGTCGAAGTCTTCACATATGTTTTACAGGTGCGAGGAATGACGCCGAGAAAGTCCAAGATGAATAAACGAGCTTAAGAGGCGTCACCTTTTCCTTTTTCCATTTCTCTCGCTTGTACTTTCGAGTAGAAAAATGAGCTTTCGCAAGAAATTCTCATTCCTTCGTAGCCGGCTTATATTTTACCACCCTAAAGGATCTCAGGAATCCACGCCGACATACTAAACTTTACCAGCATTTTATCTTTCTCCTAAATCAACTGTCAACAGCAAACATTGATCTAACCACGAGCCATCACTCACGCGACCGCAACACTCAGTGCCGTCGTAACTCGGAAATTACGTGTCGGCATCGGCACTTCCTCGTACGGTGCGGCGGTTCCGAATCAAAAGAGCAAACAGACGCGGGGGCACGGCCGGCGGGAGAAAGTGTGACCGCCCGACCGCCGCTCATGCCATAGTCACGCCCCCGCCGACTCGCACCCGCCATCGCTGCGTTCCAAATAGCTACCTCTGCATAGGAGGTTTTGTTGTATGCTTTTATGCTGTCTATCACCATTGTGGTCACCACAATATAGTAATATGGTCATTTTCCGTTTCTGGTAAGAGATGAATCAATAGTACTTGTTCTTTACACATTATTTTTATCAATGGTGTACCAGCCCCAAATAAGTTACCTTCGGTCATTGGAAGATATAATCTTTTTACCTCCTGTACATTACCATCCTCACCAACAAACTCTTCACCATTGTCAAGAACAATCTGACAGCCAATTCATCACCACCACTGCATATCACCTTTATATAGGCACTTTTACCTACTGCTACCAACAAAACTATCTGCTCCCACTATAAATACTATCACATCCGCCACTACAACCACCAACACCACCAACACCGTGACCTCATTGCAACGTTGACCACTCCACTACCACCACCACCACCATCATCGTCCACCACCACCAGAACCAATAAAAATACCCACACCCTTACAGTTCCTACCGCTGCCAAACTCTGTCGCAAAACCTACATTCCCTGACGACCTTTCTTCATTCCTTCCCACAACCCGTTTCACCAGAACCCGTTATCACCCTCTCCGCTTCCTCTATCAAATCACACACTTCCCCACACACCCATCTCCTAGTAACCCCGACCACAGATTCCTCAGCGGCACAGCCGCTTCGGGCGCAATTGCCTCCTCGGCAGGCTCGGGCTGCGCCCCGCCCCCGCGGCCGCATACTAAGCCGCTTTCGCCCGCCGCCGCCGCCGCCGCCGCCGCCGCCGCCACCGCCACCGCCGTCACCGCCACCGCCACCGCCGCCAC
Organism: Teleogryllus occipitalis; assembly: GCA_011170035.1. Lineage (NCBI taxonomy): Eukaryota > Metazoa > Arthropoda > Insecta > Orthoptera > Gryllidae > Teleogryllus > Teleogryllus occipitalis. The sequence goes on along the minus strand of BLKR01000686.1, from coordinate 28,588 downwards.
CGCCACCGCCGCCACCGCCACCGCCGCCTGCCACCCGCGAAAGCGCTTCGACGTGCGGAGCGGAGCGGAGTGAGTGAGGCGGAGGCGGAGGCGGTCAGTGCCTGACGCGTTACGCAACAGGTGCGCGGCTCCCGGGTCAGGGCCAGCGCCGCTCCCGCTCTCCGGAGGAATAGCACCGCCCCCGCCACCACTGCTGCCGGCGCCGTGCGCCGTTATGGCCGTGATAACTGCATAATTGCTCTAATTGCCGGAAGCTGTAGTAATTGCGCGGGGGCTCATTAAAGGTTTATAAGCAAATTTAGTCGATCTAATACGCTAAAGGTATGTGGCACACTCTCGGCAGAAAGAGAGGGAGAGAGAGAATGAGAGGGAGGGAGAGAGAGAAGGAGACGGAGGGAAAAAAGAAAGAGAGGGAGGGATATAGAAAGAGACGGAGGGAGAGATAAAGAGAGGGAGAGAGAGAAAGAGAGGGAGAGAGAGAGAGAAAGAGAGGGAGAAAGAGAAAGAGGGAGAGAGAGAAAGAGAGGGAGAGAGACAGAAAGTGGGAGAGGGAAAGACAGAGAAAGAGAGGAGAGAGAGAGAGAGAGAGAGACTTCGTGTGGCTTCGTGTGGTTGGGGTTAGCCAATTTTGCACGATATGTTTAGTTACTTACAAAAAACATAATATTATATGTTAAGGAAACTACTTTGGAATTATTTTTCAAAATTTTGTATGTACCCGATCGTTTACAGGTTCGGTTCCTTCAGAAGTCACAACTTTGAATGGATTTTGGCTGTACGTTATTAGCACAACGTTGTGAGTTAGGCACTCACTATTGTGAACATGGCGAGCTTCCTGGAAGTTTCCTTTCACCGACGAGGGCTACCGTTTTGTGTTGTGCAACTGTGAGTTTAACTTTGATGTTTACGTCGAAAACCTATAGCAATTGTGTAAGAACAACAAATCAACGGTCGCAGGTTCCCCTCCCTCTTCTCTGACTTCTCAATCTTCAATGCCTGACACCTTCACATCTTGTCATCAAGTTTAAACACGATTTCTCATCGTTACTACATTGCTAGAATTATATGTCCAGATACAAGAAAACGTCGGTATAAATACTTCAATCTCTCTGACCTTCTCTCATACGATATTAATTTATTGAATGGCTTTAAACTGGGGAGGCATGTCACAATGACCTTCATTACACAGCGAGGTTAATGTCGTTATGTCCGGCTCTCAAGTCAGTTGGTTTGATAATGATAATTACGTAAAACGATTGGGAATGTGATGAGCAATGAGCTTGAAGATAGGAAATATGATAGGAGACAAAACGAAAAAAAAATAGATAAGATGCCGGAAATACCAAAGAACACTGAAGAATCACTTCGCGAACCCACACTGTCCAACACCGGTTCCACACGGAATGACCGAGATTTGAAGCCCGGTCTACAAGCGCCGTGACCACCAGGCTACGATTGTCGTACAGTAATAATGAATCACACGACATGGAGACATGCGAGTCGAGGGCGGCGCGTAACCCAATTAGGTGGTACACGCGCAGGTGCGGCTGCCCCGAACGCGTGGGGCCGGACGCTGCACTGCGTCGGCGGAGCCTTGGCCGCCTTCAGCCGCCAGCGGAGCAACGCCGCCCGCCCGCCCCCCTGCCCTCTCCATCGCCCTCTCCCCCGCTCGCCCGCCCGCTCTCTCCCCGCCCGCCCATCCACTCCACCGCCCGCCCTCTCCATCGCCCGCCTTCTCCACCGCCCGCCCTCTTCACCGCCCGCCCTCTTCAACACCCGCCCTCTTCAACGCCCGCCCTCTTCAATGCCCGCCCTCTTCAACGTCCGCCCTCTTTAACGGCCGCCCTCTCCACCGCCTGCTCTCTTCGCCCGCCCGCACTCTCCCCGCCCGCCCGCCCTCTCCCCGGCCGCACGCTCTGTCCCCCGCCCGCTCACCAGCTCCTTCGCCCGTCCTCTTCGCCGTCCTCTCCGCCGCCCGCCCTCCCGTCCGCCGCCCGCTCCACCGCCTGCCCGCCCACTCCACCATCCTCCTTCTCCACCGCCTGCCCTCTCCGCCATGCCTCCGTCGTCCGCCGCTGCCTGGTGCACCGCGACCGTCGCCGCCACCACAGCCCGTCGTTGCCCACCATCTCTGCCCCTACCACATTCGAATTCGTCTTCGTCTTTGCCCTCGCATTAGCCTACGCCACCTACGCCACCGCCATCGCTTCCCATCATCGCCTTCTCCATCGCTTTACCCTTTGTCCACCACCTTACCCTTTGTCTTTGCTCTTGCTTTTGACACCGTCCCTCACACCGTCTTCGTCAACTCCTTCTCCACCGCCGGAACCTCCATACCGCCTCCGTCACTGCCTCCTGTCACCTTTTCTCCATCATCTGTGCCTTCGACTTCGCCATCGGTTTTATCTTTGCCTTCGACATTGCCTTCACCACCGCCTTCACCAACGCCTTCGCCCTCACATTGGTGACAACCAGCGCCTTTGCCACCACTTTCGCCGTCGCTTTCGTCGCCACCTCCTTTACCACTTTTACCATCGCCCTTGGCTCTACCCTTCGCTACGATCTTCACCATCGCCTCCGCCGTCACCAGCGTCACCGCCACTGTCCCCATGTCCTCCATAGCCACCCTCATTATCACCATCCTCATAACCATTAATCCCTCCAACGCTACCGCCGCCGCTGCCGCCCGCCTGCCTGCCCGCGATTGCGGTCCGCCAATCTGGGCCACGCCATCCCGGCCCGCGGATCGCCAAGGTCGCGGTTGGGCACTCGATGCCTTGTCACTCTGACACGTGATTCGGCAGCTCCAGAAATCCCATTGACGAAAGAGGGACCCAACATTCCTCTGAAACGAAATAACCACCTGCTTGGCTAACATTTATGACGAATTTCTATTGCGAAACGGAATCTCAAGTAACGAGGGAGCGGGAAACCTGATAACTGATGTGAGTGGAGATGAAAGTTGGGTGAAGAATGTAGTGATAAAAATACTTATGTAATGGTAATATATCAGAAGAAAAAATTTATTTGACTTTCTTTTTATGAATGTCGAGTGTTTCAACTTTGTGTAATATCCGCCAAGTTATTTGTGTGAAAGTTTATGAAAGAAAGATTTTACGAAGAATATTTTTTAAATATTTTGTTCATATTTTGTAAATTTAAGTACACCTTTACCAACCGGAAAGTCAAACACTCAAATAGAAAACTTTATTGGACGTCAAATTGTTTCATATTCCTTGTCGTCTTGGTTTTCATTCAAGAAGTTTGCGGATATAATGCTTGTTGACACAATGGTCAGCACAGCTCTCTCCGAGACACGAACCTGAATTTACGAACGTACTTGAGTGACTTACACGATGTAAGAACATAAAAGCAAAGCGCTACATGAAGGTTCTTCCTAAATGGAAATACTCATATAACTATTTCATAAAAACTTCATAAGTTGATACTGGTGTGGCATACATCAAGTTGCGGCATGGGCATAATGTAAACTCTTCAAAGGAACTTTTACATGCAATAGTTTTAAGATTATTTATGTTATTCTGATATAAATTATTTTAAATTAAAATGTGTAAAACAATATAATTACCGAATATTAATTACTTTGTTTTTCTGTTTTCAGGTAAGTGACTTACAATGGTCGAAAATTACCAGAAAGCGTTCTCGTTGTTGCAAGTTTTTTTGTGGTGAGTGTACCCTCAATTCTTTCTCATGTGACGCAGAACAGTCTCACAGTTGTTTTATGATATTTATTTTACGTTTATTTCGGATCACTCACCGAGATACACATTGTTCCTAAGATATTTTGCAGCTTACAGCAGCATCTTTAGATCTCCGACTCTTGCTAGAAATTTTCCTAGTTTAACGTAGGAATCCTGCACTAAAAAGGGTGGGTGATGTAATCTGCAGTAGAGCCAAAGAAGGTAGGATTTCGTGGACCGTACCTTGTTCTTTAGGGTGCTACTCTGGCATTACACTCTCGAGAGTGATAAGGGAAACCATCGAAACAACGGATCATGACGCTCGAACTACGAACTCGATGGTGTTTAAACAAGTATCCAAATTCCCGGCAATAACCAGGGATCCAAACCACGCTATTTACTGTCGTAAGCACTTGCAATCACCACATTGTCATAATAATAATAACAGTTCTTGTTTTTAACGAGTTATTATTTTTGGTAATTGTCTCATTTTTCAGTTGGCTTATATTTAATTACATCCAGTTTTACTTTTACATTTCGATACCAACGGCAGAACAGTTGTTCTAATAATTACATTATTGTAATACCTAAGACGAATTTCTTACTCTACTTCTACTTCGAAAGTGCTGGAACTTTTTCGGGAATCTTGAATATTTCGTATATCTTACTAAATTCATCGATGCACAAAGTGTGTTCTGTAGACAAACATTAGATTACTCCTGAATGGGAGAGAGGCAAATGCCTAGAGATATTTTCCTGTAAATGGATTGTTTTTTGTAGATTATGGTCATATTTTAAAAATCTATTAAAATGGCTCTTCCATTTCAATCTAGACGCATGCTGTGAGACGCGGCTTAAGATCTTTAATTGATTTGATATGATACTGATTGATTGATAACGGCAGCTTTGAATACTGGTTCATTTCAAGTAGATTGAACCCGCGCAAGAGAATGAAGGTCTCTAAACTAGGAGAACCGTGAACATATTTTGCATTTTTGGATCATAAAATAATTTTAGATCATAGGATCATTTGCGGATCATTTGTCCCATTGGTTTATACGGTAACTTCTTCACTTCCTCTCAAAAACCACCTCCAAATGTTTCGGTAAGGATCAGGTCCACCCTGTGTGTAATCCGCGAACAAACCGCTGCCATCGCCGCCAGCCACCGGAGAAATCAGTCACTCTCGTTCCTTCTCGCTTGCCGCGTCCGCTTGGAATCGTACTCTACAAATCGCGCACCAAGCCCGTGAAACGGCATGGGCGCTGCCAAATCGCTTGGCCCGGGCTGCCCGCGCGCGCGCCGGCTCGGCGATCTCTCCGCGGGCACTGGCGCCGGCCGCGGCACGCGCGCGGCAATTACGCGAGGCGGGCGTCGAACCGGGACGCCCCCCTCGACGCCCGCCACCATACCCGCCGTCGGCTTCGTTCCAGGCGGCGCGAGCGAAGAAAGTTCTCTTTGCGGGAGCTGGGGAAGGTTCGTTCCAAGAGGCGACTGGGCAGGGAGATGTTGGGTAGAGACTAATGCCCATGGAAAATGTCCGCGGAAGCACTTTGTATTACAATGACAATCATAATGAAAGTTTCTGAAACTGTTGTCAGTTCTCTGATATTGCAAAATGGACTGCATGATACTATTTTGGAATTATTATACTTTTCAAGATTGATACATAATTTAGTCTACGTAATTGTTCATTTGTATTTCTAGCTCACTATTCTTTTAACAGGTGACACGTAGTTTCTTGTCGCTGTCAAGGAATTTGTAATTCATCCTGAGTTATCAACAATTCTCCTTTACCATTGGGAGTGTGCGTTTGCAAATGGAAACCTCGTGTACACGTATTTTAGAAGTTACGTTCTTTCATGCGTGGTCCCGGGAATGTTCGTCAGTCCGCTCGTCAGTCAGTTTTCTTCTCTTTCTGCCGTTTCGTCGTTCGCAATAATGTGAATTGGTGTGAAAAATATGAAAGGAAATGTGTGTAGCGCCACGTGAATGAAAACCGAGAAATCATCCTCGACAAAAGATTTGTTCCACAGAACGTTATTTGACATAGATTTTCAGATAAAAATGTTCGACCAAATATGTAAAGAATAACTTCCGTTGCTGAGATACCCTCTGGTGATCTGTTTGTTTACGTAAGCATTGTTGTTATCATCATTACCCAGTTCAAGTGTTACTTTCTCCACTTTTGCAGTAATAGCAATAATTACGGAATGGTACAGGGAACTAGATGGCGCAGGGAAAGTAAGGATGGGAGAACACGAGGGAGCAAGTTGATTCAATGAAAGCCTCTGGAACGGCCGCAAGACCGATTACTGGCGTAATGACCAGGCTCCGATCAGAATCTGTTTGAGTGGGGAGAGTATTTTCAGTATTCGTTCTCCCATTCTACTCCATACACATTTTTGACCCAATAAAAAGTTGTTACCTTAAATTTTATTTAATTTGTATTTATAATAGAAATTACTCTTTTGAGTAAGTATTATTTTGAATAAATTTTTAGATAAAAATAAATCAATTTCATAAAATCACAAAAATCTAGTTGAGAAAGGAGGCGTGTTCACCTTCAAATCTACCGTTCTGCACTTTGTTTGTTCGAAAATTTGTTTGTTACGTAGTCATGTCCAAACGCGTTCTTCGATTTTCGTGGGATTTAGCATGAATATCCTTGTCAATAAAAAGGACGTATGAGTATGGTTGTTTTGAATCCTTCATTAGCAATGGCAATAAAGGCATCACCGGTTGTTTTTTTTCAGAAATGAACCTTAATGGAACTGAAACGCACTGACTGGTCGTTTACCGACACGTCAGTTGATCGATTGATGCATTCATTAATGTTAAGGAGAACAAGGTTTTTCTCCCCCGCTGGATGGCGAGATCCGGCGCCAGCCTTCACGAAGGTTTAAAGGGGATTTTCCCCTCCAGGAATCTTACCCAACGGGGCACGAACCCCCCCACCTGCGGATAACATCTAGGCTCTAAACTTGTCTCCCAACATGTGTGGAAGAGTAGTACACATAAGTGTGTGTGTGTGTGTGTGTGTGTGTGTGTGTGTGTGTGTGTGTGTGTAAAGCGAGAAGATATGATAAAGAAGAAGAAAGATCGCGCGAGGTCCGTGGCCCGTTTGTAAGGGTGATGCTTCAGCATTCATCTAGTATTGATCACATAAACCTCGGAAAGCCACCTAATCATGCCAGTATCGAAAATGCGCTTTAGTTGGGAAGGGAAACCCTAGATCTTCCCGATAACAATCGTTGCAGAGTCAGCTCATCTCAGCTGGTACGATCTTCGATTACCTTGGCATTTGGCATAAATGTATATGAAGTCAACAATAAAGTCGTAAGAATACCGACCTGGATAGCCGAGGTCGTTAAGGTTGAAGGGCCGTATCAACCTCGGCTTGAAGGATCGCGGGTTCTAATCCCGCCTCGGACCTGGAAGTTTGTGTTGCCCTTACAGTTCTCCCTACAGTTCCCCCTACAGTTCAAAATTCACAGTGGTCGCTGTATGACTAAAGAGGATTGAAAAGTGACCTTAAAAAAGACGAAGGTATTTTTTGGTCCTCCACTAATAACGACAATGAAGCTCCCAGCGATTTTTACGGGACTGAACCTCCTACAAGCGCTGACTGCGCGTTTACCGACGTGGCGGTGGCGGCGGCGGCGGCGGCGGCGGCGGCGGCGGCGGCGGCGGCGGCGGCGGCTGCTGCTGCTGCTGTTGCTGCAGTGAAACCGACGCCGTGTCCACGCGCTCTGCGGGGGCTAATTGGCGTGAATGCACGCGTGAAGCTTTCGTCGCGTGCTGGCCACCTGCCACGCCCCCGCCTGCAGCCTTCCACCCCTCCCGCCCAGGGTGACACGACTCTGAGAAATCCACGCTCAGAAATAAACTCAGGAAATGTGGGAGAGTTCTTGACATCGGCATGACAAACGGTTAATGTGAGCAAAATACTTATGTTGCATTTGAAGAACGTTTGTTGAGTAGTAATTCACTGATAATGGGGTGTTGGAGAGGGAATACGAAATTATTGACCATGTGTAGAGAGGTTCTGCTTGTACTCTACCTATTTCGTTCCAGTGAACTTATTAGTTACGCAGTCACGTGACAATTTATTTGATGTTCTTTGAATTTGGCATCAATGTTTTTTTTAATCATTAAGAACGACATATGTGCAAGATTCATTTTGGAAAGGGAAAGGTAGATCTGCGATTTAATTAACAATTAACATTACGTTTTACTTATTACATTTATATATCCTCTTGTAACTATTTTCAATATTAAAAAAATGATATTTCGTTTAAAAAGTTGATCAAAGCATTTGAAGCAACATGGAGATGAAAGGAGAGTTTTGCCCTTATGATGTAAATTGTTTGAGAACAGCTAAATAGTCAGGCAAAACTAGCTTTTAGCTGAAAGATTATGAGCAGTCAGCTGTGAGGGTTTTTGTCATCTGATCATCAATGCAGTATCAAATCTGCCTCAAGAACCGGGTCATAGAATCTTTATTAATATTATTCGATCTGAAACTTTATTTTTGCCAGTACTTTGATTGCATCCGAGACCCCTCACGTTACCTGGCAATACATTCCTGTTGCACGAAAAAGAAACGTTTCGGGTATCTAGTACACTCTCAGAAACTTCCGCATTCCTTTTAATGTAAAGTACATGGAAGTAATTGTCATGTACATAAATTACATTTAATGTGCACATACAGTAACTTTAATGTTCGTCTACATTAAATGTAATGTAGGTGACAATTCAATTTAATTTAGACAGGTAAGTTGTAAATAGTCATACATTAAATCTACATTGATTTTAATTTAAGCATTGAATTTAATGTACACGTCCATTAATCTCCGTTTAATGTACAAGCTACATTAAATTAATTCAAAATGACTCAGAAAAACAAGTCAAAATCTTTTCCAAGTTCGTGGTCGCTAGCAAAGCTTCTATCGTACGAACTGTTTTCTATTAAGAGAAATGGTAGCGAGTTCCCTTCGCCAGTTACTTTTCTTTGTATTCTGCCTACAAAATACCTCGAAGATGGAACTGGACCTGCAACGGGAAAGTGTTGTTTTGGAGCTGTTCCATGACGCGTGACTCGGTGGTCGAGGCTTCGACCTTTGATGGTCCAAGAGAAAGTGAGGGTTACAGATCTCAAATCAATCGACTCCGCTTGCGGTTTCTCAGAGCGGTAGTCTGCGGTAGAATATCGATTGTGGTTACACGATGCGATATACTGTTTCGTTTGTTTGTTGTGTAAGAAAGATGAGAATTACACGGTTGCTTAGTATTCAGTATGATCGAAGGAAAATACTTCTTTTCATTGCTGGAGTAGCAATCTCGAATGCTTACTTTCTGTTGTTTTCTACGCACACATAGAGAAAACATTTGAAAATTTAGCTCTGAACATAAGCAAAAATCTAATTCGTTTGAACGAAGTTCTCTGTATAGTTACGCGACATATCAAAATATTGGAAAATCTTGAAATAATTATTTTTTTGACTTTTTTTAAATATATCGGTTAATCGTATTTCATTGCTCTCCTTTAAAATGCTACTGCTACAAAAACACGACATTGGGATTTAAAGCATTTAGCATTAGTTACATTTCTTGGAGTTCATTTGCTCAGACAGGTATTTTCCAAGGACCGGGACACTTTGCCTTTTTTAAACCAGCTTTACAGTAAAGACTGCATCGATTCTGTGCCTTGTTTACTGATTATCCTTATTTCCACCCTTGCGAGTCGCTCACTACAGCCACACCCCCGCCACCGCCTTCGCCTGAGCCGCAACCACTGCCCTCCCTCGGCGGCCGGCGGCGCTGCAGGGGCCTGCTAAATGTCACGTGGCCGCGTTCCGCATTCCCCGCCGGGCGCAGCGAGCAGGGTGGGGCGGGGAGGGAAGGGCGGGGGAGTCGCCCAAGCATGCACTCGCTACACGCGCCGCCGCCCCCGCCGCTCGCGAGGCCCTGCAAATATGAAGTGCATTGTTTCCTGGCGGTTTCACACTCGAAAGTGCCTCCAGAGGGGCCGCTTACAACCGGCCGTTCGCGTTGTTTTGTTTCCTCTGCACAGGCAACTGTTTCCGTGAGTGGGAACTTGCTTTTTGTTACTGTTTTTCGAATCAGTGGCGAATAGAATTACATTCGACAAATTCTATACATTTGCGATCTCAGAGAATAGATCGGGTTCAAAGCTATTAAAAATTATTCATGACATTAAGAAGAAAAATTAAATTTTCTGTCAACGAATTCCAATAGCTGAACGAAATGTTTCACTCAAAATTAAATTATAATCACTTGCCCATTAAAAATATTGATATCAATAACAATGGAATAAATGCTTTTTATCTGACAGCGAAACGCAAGGAGAGTAAGGTTATGTTTACTCCTCTCTGTTTTCTCGTGTTTTCTCTTTTGCAATCAAATCAATTGAAGTTTAACAATGGCTTAACTTCTTCAGGTAATGGCATCAAACTGCACCATATAATAATTTTCTATTAATTCAAATACATCAAAAATATATTTTATGTTTTAATGAAGTCGATGCATATAGCAAAATTTAAGTCGTATATTTATCTCTTATCAATATATAACAAAGGACAATAATAATAAATAATGAGATATTTAAATGAACGTTAGAAATATGGATACCTAGGAAGGTGTACAAGAAATTAGGGTCGACATTCCATGATACTTAAGAAGCTATTTAGGCTGTTATGTTGATATTTAATGAAACATAATCCCCCTTGAATGTTTGTAACAAGTATGTAAGTTTTTATTACCCTTTATGTGTGTAAAATACCGGCTAATAAATTAATATGAAGCATAACATAAAACAACTACATGATCTTCAAATATTTCTATTTATTCCGAATTACAACACTATGAATGTCTTCATTGTCCTCAAACTACTTTAAGCCATTAGCTTAGATACAAGCTATTAAATATACATTCGTGAAGTTGCATGTTATTAATGATAGTAAGTATTCAACAAGGCAATGCGAGACAGTATTTGTATTACCCCTCCATCCGGTTTCCTTTTAATGAGACAAGTCCGCTAACGCACTGCAACTTCCTGATAATGAGGGGCGCTTTGTTTAACTCCCATTATGACGTTTAATGAGTCTCTTCATGACGTGCTTCATGCGTGTAGCCTCTGGAGAAATTCGAGCTTGAGATCCTGCATAACAGGTATTAATGAGAGAAGATTCGTTTGCACCAGACACAACGTACGTTACCGGAGAGGCACTCGCCTACTTTTAAATACTGCGTAAATAAAGCAGGTGAAAGCACGAGAATACACAACTTACGAGTATATGATTTCAATAGGAAATAAGTGAAGTATCGAAGGCAATTTATTAAAAAATCAGAGGATTGAAAAAGGCAAATAGGGTGAACTGAATAGTAAAAGGAGAAAGCTGCAAAACTGTGAGGTCATAAGTAAATGCTCATGCAGGGAAACATTAATGCGAACAAGAAACGCATGTGCAGGTTAAGAAAAGGACAAAAAAGTTCTGAAGAGAAATGGAGACTAAAACCTCTTTAGAAGACCGTCAGGCAAAATTTCTCAAAGAACAAACAGTGTACATTGAAGAGAAAATGTATGATAATTTCATGAATTAATATTTGTTGAAGACATAAAACATTTCAAATCTCAGCAATATTAATAAACTAAAGGTTCTTAATCAACGAAAGTAGAAAGTAAGATGAATTAATTAAACATGAATTGAGATTATTACGATAAGAAACACCCGGTATTACTAATTAGCACAATTCCTCCGAAATAATTTTTCATATGTATATTACCTGTGGTTTCTCAACGTCATCTACATGGAATATTATGCATGGATTGTCCAATATCATTGTCCAACCATCGATTTACTAATTCATCTCAATACTTCTTCCCTTGATAAGGACATACAATCTAAAATGAAACGCACGTTTAGTCTCCGCGCTTTCCGTTGGAAAATTACTCAAACTTTATTTCTCCAGTATATTTTGCCTTCAATGACCAAAGCGCAAAGATAATCGCAAAATGAAGCAATTCTTTCCAGAGAAACCTACTTAAAAATTATTTTTGAACGATCAGATTCGTAGTTAGGACAATTTAAGATAATTAATCTGAAGTGTAAGAAAAGAAACTAATGTACCAAAACTACTCCTTGTAAAATCATAATTACTAAACAGTTTAATTGCGAGTAAGGTTTTCAATCGATTTTGGAGATAGTAAAGCTTTAAGTATAAAGAAGTTAATTATCATAAATTCATTTTACGAGTAAATAAGAACTAACTTTACTTTGTACTCAGAAATATATAAGGTTTTTGAAAACACAGTCTGCCGCAGCCAGAGTCAATAGATTTTTCGGTGATCGGAAGACGCAGCATCGTTAATAATAATAATAATAATAATAATAATAATAATAATAATAATAATAATAATAATAATAATAATTTATAACTGCTAACGAGCTTATGCTCGATGACAGTTAAATAAGTACATATTCAAAATTAAAAGCAGAACTACAAAAATTTGAAAAAAATAGATAATAACACAAATAAACCAACAAAAAATAAAATAAAAACGCAAATAGATAAGAATGAAAACATATATAAAATACGAGTATGTCCATCTCTACTTCGTACCCATCTCTTTACTTCACAGAAGTTACGCACAAGCTACACACAGTTTCGGGCGTCATACTGCGAATTTCTTCTGTTATTTCCCGGAAACCCTGAAGAATGTTGCAGTAAGACGACCGAAACGTTAGAAACTCTGGCTGGTATGCGTCTCCCGTTTAATTAAGAATCTATCAAATCTTTTTATCTACAAGCGATATGACTATCCATGGAGGAACGATGATTCAATGATTCTATTATATCGACTTAACACAACCAAACAGAAGAACTAAAAGCCACTCTTATCGTCCAGCGTCTGTTCCCGGCCTTGTAGTCCGCCGTTCGCTTAGAAAGAGAATTTTCACCTCGGTCTGTGCCGACCCCCTGGGGGTCGATGAAGTTTTAAAGGGGTCTATGATGATCACGGGGTCAACTGGGGATCGATGCCCGAATAAGCACCGGGCGAATGATAGGAATATCAACATTAAGGTAAAGATTTATTAGTAAAAATAGTTACTGAAAAATAGTGTGGATCACTCTCCCCTCATACAAAAATTCAAAACTAATAATTTAATTACAAAATCGATCCTCTTTGAAATTTTACTTTATTTTCAATTTAAAAATCGATTTTTTGGTAATTAAAATCTGTGTTTGTGTTCTGAAAACTCGTTTATATTTGAAAAAAAAAAGAATAGTACAAAGATAATCAAACCTGGATCTAATCAACATTATTTCAAACCTTTTGCTCGAATTCTTTGTTTAATTGTTATTTTTAAGTTATTTACGTGCAAATAATTATTTTTCTCGTACTTATGTTGAATGCTATGTGTTATGGAGAAAAATGGGTTGATGAATCAAACCAAGCAAAGAGATCGACGAACAAAAAAAATGTTTTGGGAATCCCTGGTTTAGAACAATCGAAACAAATGAGTTACAGCTAATTAAGACGTGTGAGTACTCTTATTCTAAGAAATGAAAGTTCGTGTTTATATTATTTTCACATATAAGATGATAGTATTACCAAAAGTATTGAACAACACACGACCGATATTACAATATAATGGACTTGGTTATATAAACCTCCATTATCGCTTCGATTCACAAATTTCAACAGTGTATGTGATTTGCTGTTTACCAACCTAACAACGTTAACAGCTAGTCCAGTTGCGATGCGAGATCGGTTGTCTTTAGTCTTCGAGTCCGTTTACTTTCTACCACGCGGTCGTTTAGACCTCTGATAAACGGCCGCTGGAAAAACGCACCGCTGAGGCCCTTTCGCCCACTAGGCGGTTCGCCCGCCGGCTGCCTCGATGCCACAGAGATATTGCCCCTGGTATCGCCCCGGGCGACGGAAGCCGTACCAAGCGAAGAAGGAAAGTATCTTTCAGGTGTTCCGAGTGTATTTATTGCTCGAGATACAGAATACAGTCGGGAAAGTGAAATTTGGAGTTGACTCCTTACCTTTCATGTGTAAATACCATTCAAATAAATAATTTGTGGACAGAACTTTCCGGTGATAACAGCTTATAAAACCCAACTGAACTGTTTTACATGTGAAAATAATTCACAAGATTTCTCATTCAAACACATATCTCAAATAATGTGTTTCTATAAAACTACGTACGTTTTGGAATTCCCCACATCTTCACTACTACAGCACCGGCATCAAAAATAGTATCTCCAGGATGTATCGTGGCCGAAAGCTTGTATCGAATATATGAATAATAAACTATTTGTTGACTCTTCGTTCTGAATGTAATTGAAGGTCATTGAAGGTCAATACTGTGCGTCTCGTCGACTTAAGATGATGTAAAATCTGGGACAAAATATATATGGTTTTAATTTTTTTATGTGCAGAATAAAAATATTATATAAATATGAGAATATAAATAAATATTTCCATGATAAATTACACACCAACAAAATATACCTTAAGTTATACTAGTATTTAAGAGCCAATCAACGTGTCGTATCTGCAATATCCACCCTCAAAATGGAAATATATATCAAGTGTCTGGCCGCTGTATAAACCTTCAACGTGATTGGCTGACCATCGTTTACTCGGCGGAAGCGTCGCCCGGTGCCCTGCGGCGATCTTGCAACAATTGCGCAACGCGCGCTCTAATTGGGGCGTCCGCGCGGCGCGAGCGGCATTCTGCCCGCCACAGCGCACGTGGCCGTTCCGTTGCCGCCGCCGACACCGCCACAAACTACGTCACCGTCACCGTAACTGTCTTCACCATCGCTACCATTACAGACCTTGCTATCTCCGTCGCCAATGCTACCGTCTCCGCCTCTGTCGCCATCTCCGCCACCGCCATCACCTCCTTCCCGCTACTATCACCGCCATAGTCTTCCCCGTTGATTGATTGATTATTGATTCCGGGTGCGTCAACTACTGAGGTCATAAGTCCCATAAGTTTAGTGCATGTTTTCATCAGAAGGTGGCGGTGATTTCCCCCCACTGAATGGCGAGATCCGGCGCCGACCTACTGCCGACTAGCGAGGTTTTCCCTATCAAGGTATCTTCCACCAGTGGGCACCGCCCCAGTCGGGACAAGTTCTAAGTCCCCGACCGGTCTCCCGGCATGTGTGGTAGTGTAGTGCATGTTAGTGTAGTTGTGTGAAAGGGGTGAGGATACCACAAGGAAAGATAGCGCGCGGTCCGTGGCCCGTTTTTTAGGGTACTGCCCGGGCATTCGCCTGGTATTGGTCGTAGAAACCACGGAAAACTACCGATCAGAGCAGCCGGCCGCTAGAATGCTCCTCCAGACAGCGACTGAATTCGACGTAGCTGAAAAGCTAGTGTCGAAAATCCTGCCGCCGTCGGAACTCAAACCTCGGATCTCCCGGTCAGAGGTACTGCAGTGACATCAGTTGAAGCACTGAGCCACCGCTCCCGGTGTCTCTACCGTTTCCATGACCGTCACCACCTCCACCAACGCTATCATCACCGCTACTAACTCTGCTGCCTTCTCCGGCATTCTTTTCACCACTTGCCCGTCACAGCTCAAGTGGGCGTTCCGTTGTCGGCGCCGACAACGCTAACCAACACTTCTGTCGACCCTACTACAAGCATCAACCGCCTTCACCAACCTACCAGTCACCGTAACCGTCTTCACTATCGCCACTACGACCTTGCCAGCGCCTCCTTCACCATCTCTGGCACTGTACCGTCACCGTCTCCGACCGTGCGAACGTCTGCGTCCCTGCCATCTTCTCCATCAAAGTTCCTGCCACCATCACCGCCACCGTCATCGTCACCGTCTGCGTTCCTACCAGAGTGCATCACAATCACCTCCACCGTCACAGTCCCCGTCACCATCCTCGTCTCCGTCTGCGTTCCTACTAGAGTGCATCACAACCACCACCACCACCGTCACAGTCCCCGTCACCATCCCCGTCTCCGTCTGCGTTCCTACTAGAGTGCATCACAACCACCACCACCGTCACAGTCCCCGTCACCATCCCCGTCACCGTCTGCGTTCCTACTAGAGTGCATCACAACCACCACCACCACCGTCACAGTCCCCGTCACCATCCCCGTCACCGTCTGCGTTCCTACTAGAGTGCATCACAACCAACACCACCGTCACAGTCCCCGTCACCATCCCCGTCACCGTCTGCGTTCCTACTAGAGTGCATCACAACCACCACCACCGTCACAGTCCCCGTCACCGTCTGCGTTCCTACCAGAGTTTCCATCGCAGTCGTCGTAGCCACCACCACCGTTACCGTGTCCGCCTGCTCTACCGTCTGCGCCACAGCCGGGCCCGTCACCCTGTCGCCGGCGGCGGCTCCGTTTCATCCAGCTCCTAGCTCTGAACGGCCTTTCTCAACGGAAGGGCTGAGCGCACAAAAAAAAGCGTCGGTTCTGGTTTAGGAGCCTTTTCAGGCTGGGTTGTACGCGCCGACCGCTCGTTCTAATGGCTTCAAGTCGTTCGTTTCACTAATGGCGCGCATTTACAAATAGGTACGCATTCATTGAGTTGTATAAAACAAAATGTTTACGTGATTCATTTGCTGATAGGAGAGAGCGTTACGAAATATTTATGTCGAAGTTGCGAGTAAAATTGTCTCGTGAAGTTAAGCAAAAGTGTGCAAGACTCGTTAAAAATATTGTGAGGCAAGACTCTTTTTGGGTTTAAATTAGTTAATGTAATAAGTTCAGAAAAATGACAAACAAGAAGATATTGAATTATAGACTTCAAAACTACTCGTTGCGCATTCAATGATGAATCAATCTAGGAAACCGATTGAATTTAAACGAAACGAAATTTACTCTACGAGTAGAGGTACAATGTTCAAATGAAGCTCCACGCTAAAAAAACATTGTTAATTTTATATCTTTGACCCCGGTGAATTAGCTGATAAGTCAAAAAAACAGCATATTAAAAATCAACTTTAAACTAATGCTGTAAATCAAGGATTAATGATATTCCGACAAAACCTACACACTAATAGTTTAGTTTTAATAACACCTTCGTTTGAATATCATTAATCCTTGACTTACTTCAGTTGAAAGTTGTTTTTTGCTCCCCTACAAAACTAAGGGTTTATGACTTATCAGCTTATTCACCGGGATCAATGATATATACTAGGCATTAGCAACAAAGAGCGCCACAAGGAGGAAAATTATTTTTTACTCTGAGACGAAATTTGCAGAGACGAATTCCGTTCTTTTCATTTGCGGAAGGGATTATCAGAAATTAAAATAGAAAGGTAAGTGCCGTCACGAACTGCTCTAATAACAGAAATGAGGGTGGCAAGACAACAATTATTGCGGCGGAAGCGGGCGCAGTAGAGAGGCGCTTTGCGGCGGTGGATTCGGAGGCGGAGGTGGCGGCGGCGAAGGCGGTGGCGGAGGCGGAGGCGGCGGCGGAGGTGGCGGCGGAGGCGGAGGCGGAGGCGGAGGCGGCGGCGGAGGCGGAGCGGAGGCGGTGGCGGAGGCGGAGGCGGAGGCGGAGGCGGAGGCGGAGGCGCAGGCGGAGGCGGAGGCGGAGGCGGAGGCGGAGGCGGCGGCGGCGGAGGTGGCGGCGGCGACGGCGGTGGCGGAGGCGGAGGCGGAGGCGGAGGCGGAGGCGGAGGCGGAGGCGGAGGCGGAGGCGGAGGCGGAGGCGGAGGCGGGCGGAGGCGGAGGCGAGGCGGAGGCGGAGGCGGAGGCGGAGCGGAGGCGGAGGCGGAGGCGGAGGCGGAGGCGGAGGCGGAGGCGGAGGCGGAGGCGGAGGCGGAGGCGGCGGCGCGGCGGCGCGGCGGCGGCGGCGGCGGCGGCGGCAGCGGCGGAGCGGGCGAGCGTCCGCGTGCGGGTGAACGGAGAGCGGTTGCGCGAGGCTGAGCGGAGCGGAGCGGGAATGGCGGGGCGGGGCAGGGTGCAGCCTGTCAGGTGCCTTTGCGGCCGCTCGCAACCGTCGCTGTACCCGGAGCTTCCCTGACCGCTTTTCTCTGGCGGTGGGAGCGGAGATTACGTCGGTTATCATGCGTTCCTCTCGCATATATGGCTTTTAATATTAACACGAACGTTCGCCTGCCGGGTTAAAATCTATTTACACGCAGGAAACTGTATTATATTTTATAATTTGACATCCTTTCGCTCTCAAAAAGTTGCTCACCTTCAGGTGAATTGTGAACATAGACGTGCTAAATAATAATGTGTTTATTTTTTAAAATACATGCAGTAAGTGTTGTAATCATACAATATATATGACGCAATTGTTTTATAATGTTTTTGAATTGCACTTATAACCTAAATATAATAAATATAGTATTTTTAAATGCATAGCTAGAAATCTAACAAAAATGACGGAATAATTTTCTTCAGTAATAATGTAACAAGTACCACATTAGAAACTCTCTTGTGACTAATTCCAGTGACTCAAATTAATGATTACGAATATAGGAATGCATTATTTATATGTATTCTAAAATCAAGAAAGAACCGTAATAAGTACGGAAAAATGTAGAAAACAGACCCCAAATTCATTATTTGTATTAGAGCAAGAAGGCTGGGTTCGAGAGAAAACATTCTATTATAAATAGTATCGTAATAGCATATGAATTGTTACTCCCGACAGTCCCAAGTTAAATACAGGATGTTATTTTACATATTTCAAATTATTTTAAATTTCTTAATCGGCATGTACAGATGTGAATTGCGCACACGCTTCACAAGTGAAATAACTTGCAACGAATATTCTCCGACGCACGTAACTATGCCCATTTAGCCTGTAGAAAGAAGATGTAAATGAATAATTTTCTGTAAACATATTCAAGTGAGTTGACCTCTTTCTGCATAACACCGTTCATATTATTTCTTCTCTTATTATTCACATAAAATATGTCTTCGAGGAGCATTTAAATATTATCGCTTGCAAATCACTTGCACATCACAAGCTATTCTCTATTCAATAATATTCCGAAGAGACGAAAAGTTCGAATAATATTCCAAATATAACGAATAATATTCTGAAGAGACGAAAAGATCGAATATTATTCCGAATATAACGAATATTATTCCGAATATAACGAATAATATTCCGAATATAACGAATAATATTCCGAATATAACGAATAATATTCCGAATATAACAAATAATATTCCGAATATAACGAATAATATTCCGAATATAACGAATAATATTCCGAATATAACTAATATTCCGAATATAACGAATAATATTCCGAAGAGCGATCATTCAGACCCAAATGCCCCTTTCCTATTCCGCACCCTACCGCCCAGCTCCGTCCCCGAGCAGGGCGCCGCGCGGGGCAGAGGAAAGCGGGCGGGAATCAATAGTCGGGGCGCGTCTGGCGCGGCGCGGAGCCGGATTCGACGCCCGCGCACGCCAGCGCCGCATCAGCAGAGGGCCGGGCTTCGCATCTGGGCGCCAGGTCACGAACCAGAGGAAAGTGACGCCCTCGGCGCTGGCGGCTGCGGAGCAACTGTCTGGCGTTCCGTCCCCTGCGGCAGTCGGACCCAGACTGCGCTACACACCCTGACGGTCGGTTGATGTAACCGTAGCCCCAGCGAGACGCTAGCGGGAAATCTTGTCTGGACTTCCCCAGAATAATAATAATAACGATGATGATGGTGACGATGACGACGATGATGATAATGATGATGATGATGACGATGACGACGAATCTCTTACGCCTCACAAGTAGTGGACCTGCATAGAAACAAGAGAGGGGTCACAATATCATAACTTCTTTCTCCACTCAAGTGAGAATAGATGTGGCTTTTATTATCTACGCTAACCGATACGAGCCGTGTTTCTCGTGTTACTACAACAAAGGGACGGCTCGTTCCTGATAGGTCAGATAATACAAACTCCCGCCGCGGAAGCCTACGTAATCATAGTGTTGACTTACAGTTTTCTCCGGTTGTAATAAAAATTATGAAGGGTAACTGATAATGAGAGATGAGTGATCATCAGTGAGATGATGGCTCAGGTAAGTAGATACATGGTGGTAATGCCGTTAAACCCATACTGTGAAAACATTCAAGCCTCACACAAGATTCGAAGTCATTCTCTTCATCTCCTCGTACGTGGTCGATTTTGCGAGGCAAATGATATTAAGGCATGGTAAGTAATCTAAATTATAATATCGGTTTCAGGATTGTCAAAGAGGTGAAAACATGTTATTTGATTTGTAAATTCTATGGAAAGGAGAAAGTTATATGATATTCCATTTGTTTTCCGCAAGTTCTTTCATTCTTATTTGAAGGTCGACCTACTTCAGACGAATGCGGCGGAAGTCAGAACTTTTCTCCCAAGAGGCACACAACTTTTAACCGTGTATTCACCAATGTAACATAACTTGCTTTCTGAGACTTTCACTTGCATCTTCGAAGGTAGTAAAGTTATTTGATGGGGCTGACAAATGTGTGCTTGGCGTTGAAATGCAGTTTGGTTACAAACGAAATAAAAATTCTAAAGAAGTACTTGGAGGTTTACTCTTCTCTGTTTTGAGTCAGAATAAGAAAAGTTGTAAAAGGAAAAATAATAAACTCTGATATCCTGTCGCATTTCTTGATATGATTTGGGTGCATAGAATATTTTTTATCAGAACTGAAATGGAGTAACTGTTAAACACAAAGAATTGTGAAAGTATGAAACGAAAAATATTCGACTGGCCAAACAGATTACTATGTTTCTGTAATATTAGGTAATCCTTCAAAGAAAGCGAGGCTTACTATAATACTAAAGAATCTTTATGTAAATCGGGCTGGAAGCAGGTTACAGTATTTAGATCAACTTTTCCATAAGTAGTAACATCATGATAACCACGACACGCGTTCACACTCACGATCTGCTGCTGACAAAACACTTCCTCACGTTTCGTATGCATCGCCTCGGCTGTAATCGCGACACAGATCGATAGGATCAATTCGATCCACCCGTCCAGTCAGCGCGCAGAAACGAGGCGGTGGCGGCGGAGAGGCGCGACGTGGGTCGGGAGAGGCGGTGTGCGACAAGGCGGAAGGGAGCGGGACTGAGCGGGCGGGGCAAGGGGGGTCAGTGTGCGGAGTGGTGTGGAGCGGGGGGAGGGAAGGTTGGAGCGGGGCAGGACGAGACGGGCAGGACGGAACCGAGTGTGACGGAGCGGGATTAGAAAGGAGCGTAACGGAGGAGGACGAGGTGGGGCGGAAAGGGAGCGGGACAGAGCAGGCGGAGCAAGGAAGGTCAGGGTGCGGGATGGGTTGGAGCAGAGGGGTAATGCGAGCGGGACGGAGCGGGGCGGGGCAGAAGGGAATACGGCGGACAGCAGGACAGGTGTAGGGCGGGGCGGGGCGGGGAGGGGCGGGGAGGGGCGGGCGGGGCGGGACAGGGCAGGGCAGGGCAGGGCAGGGCAGGACGGGGCAGGGCGGGGCGGGACGGGGCGGGGCGGAAGGGAGCGGGTCGAAGCGAACGGGGCGAGATGGATCACAGCGTGGGACGGCAGAATGGTGGGCGCGGTGAAACGGGATAGAGCGTGACTGGGTGAGTGGCGGGGCGGGACAAGGCAGGGCGGGGCGGTACGTCGTGATTGGCAGACGTGCGGAGCGGTGCAGGCGGTTCCGAGCTGCGAAAGGCACAAGCGATTCAGGGCCGCAAAGCAGCCCCTGCGGAACTCCTCTGCGTGCAGAGCCACTTAAAATGCAGCGAGCGGCTGCCGCCGGACCAGCAGATGGTCACTGGCGTCGCCACCGCCGCCCGAGGCTTTGGACTCTTACGCAACCTAATAAGTTGCATTAGAGCGGCCACGCCCACGGATTCGGCCACGGCTGTACGCGGCAGTCGAAGGACATGTTTCTTGGAGTATTTTTTCCAAGAGATAGACATCAAAAATTTCCAAACAAACACATTGTTATGTGAATTCTTAATTGCTAATTGTAAGGTAAAATATCTTAAATTATACTTTTAAGTTGCGAGAAGACCCATATTCGATTTCAATGTTAGCAATTACCGACTGTTATAGAATGGTACATCAAGTGCATAACTATTCATCCTCACTATTCGTAAAATTTAGCGTTAGAGTAGAGACAACTAGCATCCAATAAAATCTGTAATCGAGAGAGTCTCGGAGATCATGAGGTTTTATACGCAAGTTTGCTCGATTGCTTATCCGAATAGATTTCGGTGGGAATGAGAATTTTCCTCATTCTCAATCATGCACATTGCCTTCCAGGCTGACTGAACCGGCAATTCAATGGCAATCGGACTTTTCAGATAGTTGAAGACTCCCCGAGGCGACCTCACTTTCTTCTACTGGCTAATTAAGAAGTTTGAGTGAGATGAGAATTTGCAGTGTCTCCTATAGTTACATAAGTTGCTTAGCGACAGGGATACGTGAGAAATCTTCCACGTTTACGTTTATTCCTACCAATTTATATTATATTCCTCCTATTTCGAATACAAGCCGCATCTAAGTGTTATTACCATTATTATGAATCTCATTTATGACTCGTACGTTTTTATTTTGAAACCACTGGTTTTGCCAACTTGATTTCATATTCCGTGAATTCCATTCAATGAAGTAACTAGTTGGTGAATAGCTATTTCTTAACTAATACGTACTAAGGTAAATACATTTTATTTTATTGCTTTGACATCAAAATAACTTATTGTGAAAATTACACATTTAAAAAGCTTTCTTTAAAGCTTGAACAATAATTTACATAAAAACGTGTATTAAAAGTATAATGAATTTGTTTCCTGTAATATTATGTTTGGAAACCTTAATTAGCTATCAATAACTTACGCAAGTTGAATACTTTATCATATCCTATAATTAAATATTGTAATTAATATGTCTTTTCAATAAGAGCGTTTAATTTTTGTAATTTTTAATAGAAATAAAAATATAACTTCCGCAGTTCTTATTTCTGATGTAGTTTAAATGTAGCCTTCATTTGAATTCGTCTGCATGAAACATTGCCACATGCAATGTTTAATTTCGTCCGTTAGTTGCACATGAAATGTCCTCACTCTTTTGATTTTTAAATGTCACTAGTTTAAAGTAACCTTAACATTTTTGATAATTTTATGAGAGCTTCATGTTGGTCAAGTGTTTAAGGAGGTATATTTACTGACATTTTTCAACATGCTCACATGTAAACTATTTTAAGGAATTACGACAACATCCAAGTGTAACCGTTTCTCAAAATGTTTGAAATCTTGCCAAAGCTTTCCCCAAGTACTGAGACTTCCCGATTTTATCATTTTTTATGCATTACACACATAGTATAATAACATTTCACAAACATTAAAATAGAAATGTACATTTTTTAAACGTGTTCCTTTTACCTGCGGAATATTTTGGATTAATTTAGATTACATATGCGTAATGACAATGAAAGATAAATGTTGTGTCATACCTTACTAAAACATAATATATCTTTGGAGAAGGTCATAAATGAATGTTTTCGCTTCACATGAAACATGTAAGAATTTTTATATAACTACATAGGTGTAGAAAGTAGATAGATATTCCCTTATTTTCTTAAGAGTCTCGAGAGAACTAATGATAATATACAAGTATAATTGCAAAAAGCTATAAGTCCCAAGGATATTCAAAATAAAGAAATTTTTGTGAATCATAAATTGTTACCATTAATCAATACTCAAGGGGGTGGCGATTGATTGACAATGTAGTGTTCCCAGGTGCGTCAACTGCTATGGTCATTAGTCTCATAAGCGAAGTACATTGCATGTGTGTAGATGTAAAAGTGAGTACGTGTGTAGCCGTATAAAGAGAGAGGAGGGAACAAGGATGCGGTAGGAAAGATCGCTGAAGTCCGCCGCATGTTAACTTACTGCTCCAGCAATCACCCGTTATTTATCGGCGAAATCATGAAAAAACACCGATCAGATACGTCTGTTCTCTTGCCTTAGGACCACGCGATCCCCAAAGCTGCAAGGAAGCGGTACTGCTATCACAAAATCATCGCAATAGGTAATACCTACGAGAGTTAGAAATCAAAGCAAGAGGTGATTTGATTGATTGATTGATTGTTTCCGGGCACGTCAATTGCCATGGTCATTCGTCCCGTTAGTGTAGTAAATGTTTTTATCACGGAAGGTGGCGATAATTCCTTCCCATTGGATGATGAGATCCGTCTCTGATTTACACGTCCACTTGCGATGGTTTTCCCTCTCTAAGTATTATATATATTATTCTAAGTTATATTATATTAAGTATATATATATATATATATATATATATATATATATATATATATATATTAAGTATTATATTATATATCTATATTCATCGGGTCACCGCCTTACTTGGAACAAGTCTGATACAAGATCTCGACCGGTCTCCCGAGACTGTGGTAGTGTAGTACATGCATGTTTGTAAGTGTGAGGGGGAGAATAGGACAAGATGAAGGTAAGATCGCGCACTATCCTTAGCCCGTTTGTTAAGGAACTATTCGCTTAGAATTTATTGAAATAATCATGGAAAACTACCGATCAGAGCACCCGGTTGCTAGAGTTCCCTGCGGACAGCGGTTGAATTCCACATAGCTAGTATATGTGAAATGTAGTGTATATGTAGTGTAGTGTATATGTAGTGTACTGTATGTGTAGTGTAATGTATATGTAGTGTAGTGTATTGTATATATGTGTACTGTATATGAAGGGAGTGTCTAAAATCCGCATCCGATAGCACCCGAACCCCAGGGTCTTCCGGTGAGAATCGCGACAGAGAGAGCGACAATCCTGGCTCTGAGGTAAACTCAGCCGATTCGAGTGGTAGTTCTGGGTCAGGTGCTGGGCAGGTGGGTGCAGTGGGTGTGTGGGTGGATGAGGGGGCGGTCGCTTCCTCTGCGGGACGCGGCGGCGAAAGCATCTTCCGCAGGCCGGGAAATGGAGCTGGTCCCTTTCCAGAAAGCGACGGCGGCCTTTCAATTAGCAACGGCCGCACCTATAAACAAAGCGCCTCAGTGCCTTTCTCTGGCAACAACGAATGCCCTTGTTCCGAGTGACAGAGGAATATCCGAGCGAAGGGAATTAAAAGACTTCAGATACAGCGGAAGCATCATAGAGTGAGGAAGACTTTGAATATGTAGGTGTGGATGGATGTATTTTATTTTATTACTAAATTAAAATACAGACAACAACCAAAGATGTTAGAAAATTAGCAACTTTTCGTATTTGTGAAAAAATGTTTAAATTGTAATGTAACCTATTGTATATTATTGAACAGTAAGTGCAAGTAACATGAAACACATTGTGGAGTTGTAAAAGAAAGAAAAAGTAGGAATGAATTAATAAAATATGAAAGACCAGACAATACAATAATTCTAGAAAAATAAGAATGTGTAACCCAATTTACGATCATACTATTCACTGAAATGTTCCTCTGAACAGTTCAATATTTGTTCTTTAGTGCATGAAAGTCATTGCTATATCTGTTGTAGATTACAGCATTTTGTACTTTAAAATCATACAAGCATTACTATTATGATCGTACACGAAAACGAAACTGAAAGAAGGAATTGTGCTAGAGAGCACTTCCGAATAAAATATTCTAGAAATGAATATATAGAGAGAGTAAATGAATATATTGAGTTGGACTTCATAGCGCATACATGATAAGTCTTAAAATGAATAAGAAGAGAGTTGACTTCGTGAAGAATGACCATTGAGATGAGAGAGAAAGTCAGAACATAGGATCAGATTGAAATAAGGGAAAGCGGAATTATTCCCGGTACTGGTTCGTCTCCTTCAAGAAGTTAAAAATAATGAAGCACTTACTTTCCGGAACAATTTCGCTGCAGTGTTACCAGCAGGACAGGCAAAATCGTACCACGTCAAACCTGGTGGATATCAGAATTGATTTTTTATAAACAGCATTATAGCTGTGAAAGGGACGCATCATATCAACTCAAAGAAATTAATACTTTGGAAAACAGAACAATAAAAGGAGAGTGGTCAACCCAAGGGATGAGGCATAGTCATTCTCTCGCGCTCGAGATGGAAATGACGAGTGAGTGTGGGAGTATTGATTGTGGGCGCGTGAACTACTGAGGGCGTCAATCTCGTAAGTATAGTGATTGTTGTGTCCTGATAGATAGCAGTCATCACCCCACCCCAGGTGTACCATTTTGCAGGATCTCTCAAAAAAATTTTGTGAGAATAATGTCGGTTTTCAAGGCATTTGTATATAAATTTACAATATTACCGATCCATATGTTTTCCAAAACCCACACAGGTCAAGTATAACAAATTACTCTCGTATACCACTAAAACAAATTAAATATTTTAATAAAAAATTTCACGAATGCTGCAAGAACGTGATAGTATATACACAGTACAACGGTTCTTTACTTATCAAGAATATAAAAAAAGTTTGTTTCATATAGCAACAAATGCCAACCTACATCTCAGTATGTGGGTTTTCCATTTCACTCATCTCCCCGAATGGGACATCCCTCCAGCCAAAACACCATCCCAGCTCGTAGCATATTATGCTTTATGTTTCTGACACATGTCGTACAGGTTGTAGATATTATATATATATATATATATATATTATATATATATATATATATTATATATATATATTATATATATATATATAAGGAGAGAGTTGGGGGAGGAGGATGAGAATGACAAATATTATAATAATAATAATAATAATAATAATAATAATAATAATAATAATAATGTCTTTATTTCTGACGAGGCTCACGCCGTAAGGCCTGCTCTTCCGCCTAACCAGTTAAATATTTACATTACATAATTACAATTGAGGCATTCGGGCGGAAATAGTGATAACTGACATTTTACGTTACTTACGAAATTGCAATGATCGTAGTAGTTTACGGTGATGTGCAACGCATAACTAATGAAACAAGGTGTGAATGTATTTTCATAGTCAATTTTCATGATTCTAAAGCTAACAAGATATTATAAAATAATCCATGATCCTATTTACAAGAGGGGCGTGGTAAATCTATAATATTACATTCGAAAAATGCCAGAAATTCTCCTATATCCCGAATGCCTCAACTGTGAACAAATTTAAAGAAGGAGGGCAGATTTTACATTTATTTCTGGGATGCAAGACTAGGGGCCATCCCGGCATACGCCTTAAGCGATTGAGTAAACCCAGGAAAACCTTAATCAGGATGGCGGCTTAGGGCCGTAACTCATTAGATCAAATATTCGATGGAATTCACCGAATCGGATAAACCACAGAAAACTACCGATGAATGCATCTGGCCTCTAGAATTCTTCTCCAGACAGCAACTGAATTCGACCCAGCTAGCGTTGAAAATTCACCATTGTCCATCCACCAGCCGAGACACTATCCGTCCATCCACCATCGTCCATCCATCATCGTCATAACCCTAGGACCACCCAGTTAACGCCGCTGCAGAAGCAATGCTGTTTCCTCTGAGATTTGAGACGATGGAATGTAAGTCCCGCTGGCGAGCGAGTGCCTCCGCCACGTGACGGCTGCCAGCGAAGGGACTTGGCTCCCTCCCTCTCACACGCAAGGAGAGCGGCTGCGCGCCGCCAGTGAGAGGCTGCGCGATAGGAATAACGAGCGGCGCAGATACCGCGCGCAGAACCAGAGAGGCCTGGCAGGCCGGCACTCGGAATGAGTTATAATACTCCCAATTGGAAGAGAGAGGAACCTTGCTCTCGTATCCAACGCTGCAGGATATTGGAATAGCCACATCTGACCTTGTTTGGCTCGAGTCGACGTGGAGTCACGATGAGTGATGTGACAGATTTACTTAGGTATTGAATAGGGTTTTTTTCGGAACTGGGTTAGTGGAATGAAAGCATATGTTCAAGATTACAAGTACACACATAAGGATCTTTTTTGAGCCGTCGAGAACGAGGTGAAAACAGTGAAATGGTTCAAATATCTCGTATTAAATATTTTAACTTTTTTGTTAAGAAATGAGCTTAAAGGAAACATGACTACTTCTAAACCTTGGTATCATATTTTGTCCTTAGTTCTACAAAAAGGACCTACTTCAATAATATGTTTCCTACGAGAATTTCATTTTCTGAAAAGAGGAATAATCTGCTTGTGCGTCATTTTCCTGTTTTCAATCGTACTTGTACTTACAAATCAATTTTACTCGTACTTCACACATCACTTCTTTCAAAGTTCAGACTTTTAAACGTTCCGAAACGTAAGTAAACATTTCTGAACTTCGCTCGATCCAAAAAGAAAGAAATCATTAACTATGTTTTATTTATTCCTTGTTTGTTAGTTCGGATTATAGCTTCCTGGGCTAATGTAATTTAAATTCTTTAGAATTAAAATTCTGTATTATTTGCCGTTTCTTTCGATTTCCATAAAGAAATATCGCGAAAGAGTGAAAACTTCCAAAAAACACCAGGTACTAATTGTTTCCTGGTCAAATTCTTCAAACGAGTACACAAGCGTGCTTCCTAAATACTTCCCCTGTAATCTCCGACACGGTCCATAAAATTCGACGCTACAAATTGAAAGTGCCCGTGCTAACGGGCGAACCGGCCGGGAGGATGTGAACAACGCTAATGGAGGATCGCTTCCTGTTGGGAGCCCGCGGCGCGCTCTCGCCTTCGCGCCCACCGACCGCGCACGTCGCATCGCACCGGCCCCAGGCGCCCCGCCCCGCCCCGCAACGCAATCTCCGCCACGCCAGGACTTACCCCGACACGCCCCACGTCCCGCCCCACGTCCCGCCCCACGTCCCGCCCCACGTCCCGCCCCACGTTTCGCCCCACGTCCCGCCCCACGTCCCGCCCCACGTCCCGCCCCACGTCCCGCCC